>OX463781.1:2500-390325 GCA_949825025.1 Siphlonurus alternatus | reverse complement strand
CATATTTAATTATAAATAAAATTAAAAAATGAAAATATTATATAAATAGCCCTTGGCTAAAGTTTATGAAATATTTTTATCTAATGCTTAAATAAATATACATTTTTTTTTATTTTATTTTTCATCTCATAACTTAAGACATTTTCATTTGAGATATTCGTAAGCTCAGCACCGTCCCCAAGTATTTCATTATTTCTCATAAAAAAGCCTAATTCAAGAACTGAAAAACATTAAATTAATTTTTTTGATATTCGTTGTAAGAAGCTTTCATTAGTCGAAAAGGATTTCGTTTCTAAAGGACATCCAATTTCCCGCTAATGAAATTTTAAATCCCAGACTTCCAATTTTACTTAAAGCAAATGCAAACATACAATATATTTTTATTATTTCTAATTTAATCATTAGATATGCAGTTCAACAAACACAAGATTACCACCGGAAGTAGCCGGAAATTGAAAGATTTTGTCTGAACTATGAACTTGAAAACTTTGCAGAGAGGTTACAATCTCTAATATATATATAAATCTCCGTGCAAAGTTTCAGGTTCAAAACGGAACTAGGAAGACCGGAAACCTCGCACTTCCGACTACTTCCGGTGGTTATCTTTTATTTTCTTGAAGTGTAGTCATATAATATTTCTTTCGTTTCTTTTCATTTAAACGTCATGCATAATATGAAATAAAAAGCGGTGAAAAATTTTACTGCAGTGGCAGAGATAAAAAAATATTCTTTACTTGGATTATTTTATGCAATGTTTTATAAAGTGACATTTTTTTGTGCTTAGGTAATAATTGAATTTTGTTGCAACAATCACTACGTTTACATGACGGTGTTTAATACGTATCCGTTGATGACGCCTCATAAGAATAACATTATATCCGTCGTCAACGAATACGTATTAAACACATTCATGTGTACGTTGTAATCGTTGTAAATGTCCTTTTATAAATTGACAATTTGGTGCAACATTTCAACTGTTTACTGTCAGTAACGTTAACGAGACAGAAGTGCAGTTGTTCTGACAAACAATTTGGGTCCTGGCTACATGTTACCTTCATGCCTACTTTTTATTGCATATTTGATGGGTCTCTAGGATCTCGTGTTATGAATTGCCAATTTGTCACATTTTTTGAACCCTCTAACATCCTCAAATTCTGTGACGTCATAGTCTTGCAACGTCTTTATTCTTGCATATTAAACATTTACATGCCTATGATGTCACAGCGTTTTGCAGCACGATTTTAAGATGACGTTATTAAATAAAAACACAGCTTGAGGTTAACCAAAATTGCAATGAAATTTCTTCATGTATCTGGTCCATTACTGAGGACTTTTTGTTTCAATATGGTGGTTTATGGAGAATTTTTTTTAACCGGAAACAGTACTTCAACCTTTAATTCTTGTTCTCATATTTTAGCACACATTAAAATGTAAATACGTTTTAACAATTATTATTATTCTGCTTTAAATCCTATTAAGAAATATAATTATATTATATACTATCATTCCATATTAAACTACATGGCAGGATATTTGATACATTTATAAAACAATAGAAATACATAAGTAAACTCCCATTCTGTTTCAAATTTCTGGAATTTATGATCTAAAATTTCAAAGCTTGCAGCATTTCGTAAGTTCGAGTATTTACACCTTTAGTTGAAAACAATGTAACATTGAACTTCGTATTTAGACACAACATTTTGAAGCTTGCAGCAGTTTGGAAAGCAATGTTGCTCGAAAATACCTTGTATCATATGCTCTCAAATATCATGTCGGGCTAATGTTAAAAAGTACACCTCTGGGCACCACGAACGTTTGCTCTGTTTGGAACACGCAGTCTATGGAGGTGTGGGGATTTGTGTAGAAGAACTAGGGATGCAGGCTCTTGCCCCTAAATTACCAGTCTGTTGGAGCGCTGACAAGTCAGGCTTGGGTAACGTTTATAATGTTCAGAAGTGTACGTTGATCCGTTGAGACCGGACACTTGACGCAGTGGTATACGTCTCTGATTCGTAATCGGATGGTCGTGAGTTCGATCCCAGCCATACACCGCAAAACTTTTCACAAGTGGTGGTTGCTAAAGAACACCCACTCGTGCATCCGGGAGGTGATTGATGGCATCCTTCATCAATTACCAGCTATTCTGACTGAGGTTTCCATGGTTTACTCAGTCACAACCACAGGTGAATGCTGGGATGGATTGCTTAGGCCATATATGGCCGCCCCGGTTTGGAAGGGACCTACAAAAAAATAGGGTCTACGAAGAGCCAGGAGGTTAAATTCTGTCATCACTTAATTATGGCCAGTACCTTATACAAAGGTTCAGTTGAGAAGCTAAAAAGAAGTGTACGTTAATGCTTCAATAACTGGTGCATGTCAAAAATACAAGAGTACTCGAAATAATAGCTAGGGAATGCACTTTTAATCTTTAATATTGCAGATCCAAAAAGAAGTCTTACAAACTTAGCGATAGTATTTTCATAATATTTGCACACGTTGCAGCAATGGAGTGTTGACCTAATTTTTTTTAATGCAGAAATGGATAGAGGGTGCAAAGTTATGCTACCCTGATTTTTTTCAGACTTTTTAGAGCCCGGGAAGTATTTTTAAAAAAATTATTGAAAGTCCTTTTTGTGACGTCACGAGACGCCGCTCCTTAAGAAAAAGATTGGACAACATCTGATAATGAAGTTTACTTGTTCTAATTACGTTTCATACAAAGATCTTTAATAAACGTTGAATATTCATATTTAAAAATGAAAACTCATAAATGTTAGACACAAAATATTTAAAATTTCATTTCTTTATAAATATTTTTTAAAAAGCAATATTGTTAAAATATTTTAAGTTTGAAATTGTTTTTAATTCTAATTATTTTTGTAATTAAATAATTGCTTCTTATGAATAATATATATATATATTATATATATATATATATATTATATATATATATTATTCATGAGCATTCAGTGTTAATGAAGTGAAGGAAATAATACTGAACAAATAAACATAACAGAAATTATAACACTGTATATATTTTTATTATACAAACAATGAAATGTGAGAATGATTAATATTTCTACCTGTTGTTTAAATTATTACCAAAATATGTTGGGTTAAAAATATAAACAACAGTAAAATTAATTATTTACAGCAAATGATATATTTGTAGATTCATATAAAATAATGCGAAATGATTTTATTTTATAACATTGCTTTTGTGCGAATAATAATATCTATATTTATTTTGTTGATAGAATTTTACAAAAATGTGGAATAAAAAGGTCACAAGACATTTGTTGTAAACAACAGTAAAAATAACAATGGTATGATAATAAACCCTATACAACAATAGTAAATATTCTATATATTAAATATCCAGCAATATAAAAGTAATAAGCAACAACAATGGCTTTTAATTAATTTATTAGTTAAGAGGAATTCAATATAAAGTTATGAAATTCAGCAACAATTGGTACAACTTCATATTTAAATTTAATATTGGAGGTATGACGCAGTGTGTTTGATCGGGTCTTGCCAGATCACCGAAGTCAAGCACCGTCAATTGTGGTTAGTAGTTGGATGGATGACCATTTTTTAAAAATATGCGTTTATCATATCCAGGGGAAAATTGTTGCACTTTTCCACCATGTGGTTCCATTACATTTGAATCAATAAATTTTCGATCCATTGAATAAAGATGCAGTGTTCATCCTGACTAAGGTTTCCACGGTTCCCTCAGTCACAACCAGGCGCATGCTTGGTGAATTGCTAGGCCGCCCTGATTTGGAAGGGACCCACAAGGCCTTTATTAGTAATATGCTAGGTCTGGTCCACCGGGAAGTGCCTAGTTAACTAGCCCGGAAGTTAAATTGAGTAACTTGTGACCAGTACCTGACAACAGGGCTCAGTTCACTTCTAGAACTGATCAATAAAGCCGGTGTTACACGATACAATTTTTCTAATTATTGTATTCAATTTTTTATTTTCAAGAAAATTTCATCTCCATACAAACAAATGAAGTTCAAGTTTTCTTGTAAGGAAAAATTGTATTCCATTGTATCGTGTAATACCGGCTTAAAACAACCTTTCGTTTTCTATGTACTGCAGTAATTATTTAATAATATATAGAAACTTGATTGAAAAGGAATGTACTTGCAAATACTCTCACAAGGAGAGGAGATATTATTCCCGTGTTGTAGCAGCGTACGCCCACGAAGTCAAAACCAGAGGCGAAGGTTCAATCCCGTCATTAGCGGAGGATTGGTGCACAAGCAACTAAACGTTTGTTGTATCCCTCTCCCCACTAGAGCGTTACAAAAATCATATTTGATACACCAACGTGCTCTAGCGTCCGCTAATTAACTAAGATTTGCGGCTGATTCAAATATGTGACATATCGTACATGCTGTCATTCGATATGTGTCGGGACAGAAGTGACAGCCTTGCAGCGTTCTGGACATCGGTCTGTGCCTGCAATGCTTGGGTGTATAAACAAACCATGCATTTATTGTATCTTCCGTAATTATGTGAACATTTTAACATTAATGGGCGCGATTCACGAAGCAGTTATAGCCAGGTTTCTAGCCGCGTTTAACTTAACCACGTTTAACTATAGGTCGTTTGACACGTAAAAAAGATAAGCTAAACGTGGTTTTAAACCTGGCTAACTGCTTCGTGAATCGAATCCTGGTCCTTATATTAAAAATAAATAAATTGTTCGATTTATTTTAGTTACAAATATTGAATTTCTTTGTGTTAAATTAATGGGTTGGGTATTTCATCGGGCCAGAGACACACATATAATAAATAAATATACAGTTTATGGTGGACATGACATCTCTGTGACAGGCACCACATGACTTTGTCAGATGGAACCACAAACAAACCCACAAATAAGATCAAAGTTCGTCATGAAAGCTGCTACAGTCAGTACATTTCAATTGTTACTCTAACAATATATCAGAGTTTGTACACTTGGGACAAATGATTGAGCGTGGCGGAGATTTCGTTACATCACCAGAGTCGAGCATGGTTAGTACTTGGATGGGTGAACGTTTCAAGTAAAAATTACGCTGCTCCCTCTCTGGGGTAAATTCATCTCACTTTCCACACAGTGCAGTGATGCACTTGTATGTGGTTTCTCAGGCTTTGGACATTACTTTGGTCCATTGATGAAAAAAATAGGTGTCTTTCTTGACTGAAGTTTTCCACGGTTCCCTCAGTGAATGCTGGGAAGTAAATAAGAGAAAAGAGTACGTAATTTTGTATTTTAAATCTTTTTTTCTTTGTAATGTTGTAAAAGAGGAAGTAAGACACTGACATTTGAATATATTTTTTTCTAATTAAGATCTCCACTCCTCTATAGACCACGTGACAACGTCCACAGACAGAGTAAACGTTCGTGGTGTCCAGAGGTGTATATTTCATTGCACTATTTAGCATTGCTAAAAGCTTCAAAGGAATTATCACATGTATTGCTGAAAAGGCTAGTTGTGTTTGTGGACTAATTATAATCCCCTGTGAATGACAAAGCTCTGGCTATTTTTATATGAGTTGTTTCAACGCCACTCTAATCTTGTTGTATTAGCTAAAACAGAGACTACCCAATTTGAAATAAATCTCACCCTCATTGAAAATATAAGACTTCAACTCATCCTGAACACGTCACAACCTAATCTTATTACATCTTTTAACCTCAAAAAATATATATTTTTTTCTCTACTTGTAAATTGAAAGTGAATTGTAACAATATTTTAACATTTTCTGCTCAGTAAGAGGAAAAGATTTTATCTCGACCTTTTTCCTCGGAAATGGAGCCAAGTAGAAGAAAAAAGACGAGAAGATGACACAAAAGTTAAGATGATGTTGTTTCAACTCGGGGATCTTTTATTTAACGTCTTTTTTTCTTTCTATTTTGCACTTGAGGTAAAAAGACAAAATTAAGTCTTGTCTCCTCTTAGTGTGATTGAAATATTAAAAATATTGTCTTCATTTCATCCTTACTTTGAGTGAGGGGGGAATGTGATTATGTGCTTCTAGTTAAATAGACAAAGTAAGATAAGACCTATGAGATTATATTTGTTCTACTAAGGTATGATAGCGTTCGTTACTTGCCGAGGTGTGCAGTACATATGTGGTTACTGTATGCTGTGTGTTTCAAGTCCCTAGGGGAACTCCGCGTTACTTTGTGCAGTAAAAAAAAATAAAAAATAAAAAAAATAGCTTTCTTCAAAGTGACCACTGTTTTTAAAGCAGACTATAATCTATAAAAAAATTAATTAAAGGAAAATGAAATTATTAATATATTTTCTAGAATCGTTAAATTTGTAATTCAAAATTTTGTTATTGCAATAATTAATTTTTATAACAACGGAAAATTTGTTAACTCGAGGCTACATCAACACTTGCATAGATTACATTTTTTTTTTTTTTTTACTTTCTTAATGACACATTAAGGGTAAGGTAACGCCACCAATGTTAAAAAAAATCCCTGTCACAAAAATTCTGAAAAAAATTTAAAATGTTCTCCTCTACACCCCCTATCAGTAGCTTAAATATCAGGTATACAAATACGATCTAGTTTTTGAGTTATGAATTTTTAAAGTTGACCAATTTAACATGGGAGTTTCATTTCTCCATGTTAAAGTAGTCAACTTTAAAAATTTATAACTCAAAAACTAGATCGTATTTGTATACCTGATATTTTAGGTACTGATAGGGGGTATAGAGGAGAACATTTTAAATTTTTTTCAGAATTTTTGTGAGAGGGATTTTTTTTAACATTGGTGGCGTTACCTTACCCTTAAATAATTTGTTATCACATATATTTTTTTGTTATTATTTTGTTGACGTGAATCATGTTGTAATGTACAACCAGCTATTTGAAAATAAATTATTATTATTATTATTATTATATGGCGCAACAGGCAAACAAATCTAGATTGTCAGCTATTAATATATAACGATAATATATATATTAATATAAATCACAAATAACAAAAAGCTCGACATTGCTCATGAAAGTCATGAATTCAAACTATATAATATCATAATATGTACAATTGTATCATAATATGATATTAGTATTTATAGTAATAAGCTAATTAGTATGTTTTACTTGCTTGCTTATTTGACTTTTCATTTCAAGTATAAATATTTCAATTGATAAAGAAAAACTGCTGGAGTTACTAAAAAAATTAATTTTTGAACATTTTTCTTAACCCTTTTAAGCATACATATTATGAATATATGCTTTTTGTTCTACACAGTTATATCATTTGGAAAATAGACCAGATTATATGTAAGTAAACAATTAATGAATTAGTGGAAATATAACTTGATCCATTCCATTCATATGACTTGATATGTTACATTTATTGGGTGTGTGTTTTTTATGGTGGCAATCAATTTTATTACTTCTTGTCCTTTGGCAATAAAAAATCATCGTTGAGAGCTTTTCAATTAAAAATTGATCGTCACAAACGATCAATCGGAATATTAATTTGGTAAAAACTTGTATATATATGTTAGTTAGAAATGTTTGAAACAAAACACACAAAAGTGGAAAAGTATTCGTATAACAGGGACCTAAGTGTTTAATAAAATGGCCATAAATTTAATCAAAATTCTAATATTTCAATTTGGTTAAAATATCTGATCACGCATAAGCCATATTTCTTAACAATTTGTCTGTTAATCTTTCGGAACATGTCAAATTTTCTTTAAATTTAGGAAATATAATAGATCGCAGATGATACTCAACCAATGCTACATGTAACAATGTGCAAGGTTTCGTTAGCATCCTTTTTTATCGTATCATATTACCATGAGGAGTTAAGGGGGGGGGGGGGGGCTAGGTTAAGGTAGAGATAACACGCCTAAAGTTAAAAAAAATTCCATTCATGAAAATTAGGAAAAAAAATAAAATTTTTTCTCCTTCGTTCTATTTCTCCATGTTAAATTAGTGAACTTTAAAAAATAATAACTTGAAAACTAGCTCGTTTTTGTGTAACTGATATTTTACCTACTGATAAGGTATGTAAAGGAGAATATTTTAAAAATTTATCATAATTTTCATGAATGAGATTTTTTTTAGCATTGGGCCAGCTGATCCGTATTATCTCTACCTTAAAGCGGAAAAAAGTGTAAAATACTGCATTCTAGCTTCTAGACATCTGCAAAACATTATAATCTTTATTAAATTTAGTTACCTTGCAATGTAAATTCACGAGAAAAGTAATAGGATTAAAAAAAAATAAATATATTGTTGGTAAATAAATTGTGGGTCGTTTACCCCCAACGCCCTTTTGATAATGCTCTAGCCTGGACTGCACGATATAATTTTCTTTACGAGAATATTTCATATCCTTACAAGTAAACGGAAAAAAGTTTTCCTGCAGTTCATTGAATTATGTCAATAATTACAACAATTTTTGTATCGTTTAAACACAGTTCAACAAACGTAAGATTATCACCGGAAGGAGCCGGAAGTGGAGACATTTTGTCTGAACTATCAACATGAAAATTATAAGACTTTGCAGAGAATTTATGCTCCCTAATATAAAAAATATCTCTTCATCAAGTTTTCAGGTTTAAAACTGAACTATAAGGAAGTCCAGAATCCTCGCACTTCCGGCTACTTCCGGTGTAATCTTTCAATTGTTGAATTGGCTTAATTAATTATTAAATATTTCTTCAAGAAGACATACAATGGACACAATATCTTTTGTTCTTAGATGATAGATCATATATTGTATAAAATATATTATATAATTTGCCTTCAAGGAACACTTTGGTAACAACAACTTTGAGACAATTAAATTGCTGTCACTGCCTGAAAACTTCTGGTAACCATTAATAATTTGTTGATTTAAATCTTAAGTAATGATACAATAATTTCTTCGGACTCATCACCTCAATCTTAAACACATTTGAATAAATTTCTGATTATAATTAATTATCTTGATTCATCTCCAAACTCAAGTTCCCTAAATATTTAATAATTCGCATGCCCCTTATCTGAATATAAAAACTCATAATATAATGTACCAGCAGGTGTTTTCTACGTGCAGTAAAATGCAGTTAATACAAACGAAAATTCCTATTATTTCAGCAGCTCACAAATACGTCTTGAAGTCTTTGTTGCTTATTAGCATGAAGAATACGGCAACATTTATGGTACAGTAAACGCGTGTATATAAATTGATAATTTAGAGCCTTGTTTGTTTTATGTGCGGTACCAATAAATACCATCTCTCTCTCTCTCTCTCTCTCTCTCTCTCTCTCTCTCTCTCTCTCTCTCTCTCTCTCTCTCTCTCTCTCTCTCTCTCTCTCTCTCTCTCTCTCTCTCTCTCTCTCTCTCTCTTAATAAAAACGATGTGTTTCCATATAAAAGCAAATATAGCGACAAAATGTAAAATAGATAGGCAGCATTTTTATTGCTAAACATAAAAGACGAAACTGAGAAGTAAAGTCTGGGTATTCCGTCTGTTTATCATTCTTAGTATTCAATGTTATAGTACAGTCGCTGTCCAAAGAAATGGAATAATTCCAGTGACTAATTTTACGACCTTTTCCGTCCACAATGAGTTTGGAGAACATGCATGAAATTTGTTAATACATTTTGCATGGAATTGCATTATCATGTACTTTTGTCAACTTTAATAAACCTTTAAAATATAACACAGTGACGTCATGTAAATATTTAACACACAAGCATTGGAAAATATATGAAGTAGATGACTATATATATATAGCAGGATTGCTGGAGGCTATCTGAAAAAGTTTTGAATACTTCGAGGCCGTAATAAATAATTGAAGAGTTTTGAATTAAAAATAAAATATGAATTAATGATAACATTACTCGAAAGTTTAAAACATTGAATACATCCTTTGCATAAATCAGTACATAAATAAAATAACACAGTTGAGGTTTTTGCCTGATTAAAATGTACACCGATATAATTATATTGATTTACTTGCACAATTAAAATATTTATCAAAACCGATAAGGCGTCATTTATTGTGACATGTCTGCTTACTTCATTGACAATAAAATTGTATTTTATTGTCAATTGTGTTCTGCTGTTTTTTGATCATTTAATTTTATATTTCATTTGGTTGTAACTTTTTTAAGACAAATTTTAATAATATGAAAAAAAAACTGTATTTAATAAATAACTTATTTTTATATACTTTTAATATTTACTTACAAAAAACTAATAATACAAATAAAACTATAAAGCCGCTATTACACAATACAATTTTTTTTAACTATTGCATACAATTTTTCCTTTCAAGAAAACTTGAACGCCATTTAATTGTATGGAGATGAAAATAATTTTCTTGCATGGAAAATTTGTGTGCAAAATTTATGGTGTAATACAGGCTTAACTTTATGATCAATAAACTTGAATCAAGAAATTGTTGCTCAGGATTGGGAAGAAATAAAAAATCTTAATTTTTAGTTACCACAAAAGGAAACATGAAATTTACAATTTTTACAAGAATTGAACTCTTATCACTTAATCACCGTTAATTTATATGAAACATGAAACTTCCTTAATCTTAGGCTGTCAATATAAACTTCTTTGAAAATTTTATCGTAAAGAATACTAATATTATACCTGTATTAGAGGGGGGTCGCACAAAGACTTTTATTTCTACGATCGTATGCTTCTCATTTAGAACCGGTTCTAAATTTCTTATCAATCTTATCATACGACAGCATACGATATACGAAGCTGTGTGCGCGCACAGCTGTTCGCATAGGTTCTTATTTTTTTATCATACGCTGCGCGAAATCATGCGATTCTGTCTGCGACAGGCCTTACACAATACAATTTTGCACACAATTTTGCAAGAAAATTTCATCTCCATAAAAACAAATGGATTTCAAGTTTTCTTGTAAGGAAAAATTTATGCAACAGTTAGAAAAATTGTATCGTGTAATACCAACTTAATGCAGTAGATTGGTAGCTTAAAAAGTAAAATTTTAGCAAGTTTCACATAATAAATTTGCAGGTCTACATTTAGAAATAAACAGTAGCTTAGTTGATAAAATCATCACGTATTTCTACATGAATAAATTTAGAGGGTTGTTTCGCAACAATTCAATTTCAAAACAATGTTATTTTGTGATAAAGATGATCATAAATCATGTTGTTTACTAGGCTTAATTGTGTAAAAATGTGTAGGGAGTTTGGTTTCAGGGACGCGGGGAGTTTCAATGTTATGTTTCAACTATGATCGCGTGGTGTGGAGTTTTTTTATAAACCAATATTTGGTTGGAAATTTCTTTCAAGATTTCCCTCCCTCTAAGTTTATAGAATCCTACACGGTTTATAACATTATTGTAATCTTTAATATGAAAATAATAAGTTTTTTATTAAGTATAAATATAAATTAAAAATGATTGATGAAAAACTAACGTGAAGATTATTTATGATGTTTTATTATTTAAAAATTGTGTATTTTTTTTTAAATAAATAAAAAAGCTCTTATTTAAATTTTATATCAAAATGAAAGTTTTACTTTAATTGACTGTCAAATGGAAGTATACTATTTTCCTTAAAAAATGTAATCTATAATTATTAGTAATTTATCCCAAATTTGATACAGCCATCTTTGTAATCTTTAAGTTAGCCCCATAATTTTAACCAATCACTGGCGCAATGATGTAACTCGCTAAATAAATTGCCTTACAATTTATTGACATTTGCAATAACAATTTTCTAAAACCAATAAATTTTCCACTTTGGACGAATTTATTAACTAAATTTACTAATTTATTTGATGTAGTAAACGAATTCAGGATAACAGATTGTCATTATTGTTTATATTTGAATTAAATAAAAATTTGAACTGAATTGAAACAATAGAACTTTATGGAAAGGGAGAAAGTCATGTTAAGTGTTGTACATGATTAACATTTTAAAATATTTAATCGCACAGAACTGAAAACACCGTAATTACTTGACACAATCATGTCTTCAGAAAAGTACTAAAAAATAAATCAACTTCGTAAATGATGCTTTTTAATTCTATTTTGTCTCTAAGGATTCTCCTTATCTATATATAATTATGCTCTAGGTGTCGCCGTATCCTAATGGAGGCAGTCAAAATATCTAAATTGTCCTTACTTCACTGCTCTGTATTAAAATTTTGCTTAATTTAATATTACTTTCGAAAGAATATTTATTTTGAATCATAACGAAAACAACAATTTATATAAATATAGAATTTTAATTAATAATTGTTTTTCTTGTTTCAGATAACGCAGCCACTAATAAAGAATGATGTGACAACCAACTCCCCCAATATCATCATGGACTGGCCCGTTTCCGGTCCGCTAGCCCAGAACATAAGCAACAATACTAACAATCTGGAGACCTCTGAGAACACCAGTGTTACAGACAACAATGGATGTGCGTCAGACATACCATTCTTGTACGAATCAGTATTGTTGGGTAACATCGCAGTCCCAGAATGGGAGGCTGTGTTAACAGCATTCGCCCTGACAGCAATCATACTACTAACTGTAATAGGAAATATACTAGTAATATTAAGTGTATTTACTTACAAACCGTTAAGAATTGTACAAAATTTCTTCATTGTCTCCCTTGCAGTTGCAGATTTAACTGTTGCTATATTAGTTCTCCCCTTAAATGTTGCATATTCGTTGATTAGAAGATGGCAATTTGGAATACATGTTTGTAAAATGTGGCTGACATGCGACGTGCTATGTTGTACCGCCTCCATATTAAACTTATGTGCCATAGCTTTAGACAGATACTGGGCGATCACAGACCCTATAAACTACGCTCAAAAACGGACATTAAAACGAGTGTTAGTTATGATAGCTGCCGTTTGGTTGGTAAGCTTGATAATTTCATCCCCTCCACTGGCGGGGTGGAACGACTGGCCAGAGGTATTTAGCAACAGCACCCCTTGTCAGCTGACGTCCCAGCAGGGCTATGTCATATATTCATCATTGGGCTCGTTTTACATCCCCTTGTTAATCATGACTTTAGTGTATATTGAGATATTTATTGCAACCAAAAGACGATTAAGGGAGCGCGCGAAAGCTTCAAAATTGAACGCGGTAAAACAAGGTATAATACAATCATCAATACCAGATTCATTAACACCTGCCTTGCTAGATGGGGAGAGTGTTAGCAGTGAGAACCACAGTGAAAATGCTTTGTTGCATAAAAAACGTAAGAAGAAGCATAAAAAAGGGTCTGTAGAAAGAAAAAGGAGGCAATGTTTAGCTCTGAATATGATCGAGGAGGATTCTGTCACAGATATGAATTTTCACGCTAGTGAGGAATTGTCAATGAATGCAATCACGAGTCCCGCTGTTAGAGTAGCCAATGTAACCGTGCACCAAACTGCCACCCAGATTGCCAAGAAGAACACCGTGTACCAATTTATCGAGGAGAAACAACGAATTTCTTTGTCCAAGGAGCGACGCGCGGCCAGGACCCTGGGGATTATCATGGGGGTGTTTGTGGTGTGTTGGCTGCCGTTTTTCTTAATGTACGTCATTCTGCCGTTTTGTTCGTCCTGCTGTCCCAGCGAAAAGTTGATCAACTTCATCACCTGGCTGGGCTACATGAACTCGGCCTTGAACCCGATCATATATACCATTTTTAACATGGACTTCAGAAGGGCCTTCAAGAAACTGCTACATCTGAAACCTTGAAATATTTTGTTGTATTGTTTATTCGTTGATTGATTTAAATATTTATTTTCCGTTTTTATATGAAATTAAATTTTTTGAAATTTGTTATTTACTTATTATTTATTTATTTATTTATTTATTTATTTATTTATTTATTTATTTATTTATTTATTTATTTATTTATTTATTTATTTATTTATTTATTTATTTATTTATTTATTTATTTATTTATTTATTTATTTATTTATTTATTTTTTGTAAACCTGGCTCTTTTTTTAATTGCTTTTTTCTAACACTAAACATGTAAACAATTTAAAGTAAAGTGCGCGCTAGAAAAAAAAGTTGAGTTAGTGTTTTCTAAAAATAGTTCAAGTAGTCCTCCATATCAAACCAAAATTCAAAAAATTCTATCTCAAATAGGTTTGCCAGAAAAAAATTCCAAAGTCAGAGTGAACGCGTCGCTTAACATGGGGCCTTACCTGACAAAAACCCTCGAATATCTAAAAAAAATACACCGTTAGGTGGTATGAAAAAATTATAGTGATGTTCTATGACCAAAAACCAAAAAGCTTTAACCAAAAACCGATTAAAATTTTTTTCTCTCGAATCCATTTTTCCGTAAAAAAATAATAAAAAATCTTATGGGAATTAAAATGGTAGATTTTCTTGATTTTTTTACGGAAAAATGGATTCGAGAGAATTTTTTTTAATCGGTTTTTGGGTAAAGCTTGGGTCATAGAACATCACTATATTTTTTTCATACCACCTAACGGTGTATTTTTTCGAGATATTCGAGGGTTTTTGTCAGGTAAGGCCCCATGTTAAGCGACGCGTTCACTCTGACTTTGGAATTTTTTTCTGGCAAACCTATTTGAGATAGAATTTTTTGAATTTTGGTTTGATATGGAGGACTACTTGAACTATTTTTAGAAAATACTATCTCAACTTTTTTTTCTAGCGCGCACTTTACTTTAATATATTGATATAAATTAATCGTTAAGTTTGTAACGACAACATACATGAACATTTTTTATTGCAGAAATGAATAGAGGGTACTAAATTATGCTACTCTGAATTTTTTCAAATTTTTTTGAATCCCAGAACTAATTTTAAATATTTATTGAAAATTCGGCCACGCCCCCTGGAGGCGTCAATAGGCGTCTCGGTCCTATCCTTTTAATTAAGGTTTTAAGGGTGCCATCTTAACTTACAGAACTTTCAATAATTATTTAAAAATAGTTCCAGGTCTCAAAAAAATCTGAAAAAATTCAGAGTGCCTTCTATTCATTTCTGCAATAAAAATTTCAATAATTTTGTCCATTGCATAATAAAGCGAGTTTTAATTTTTGTTTTAACCATTATAGATGTATGAAAACTGTTAAAAAATAATGCTTTATTAAAATAAGAAAATGTTTATATTTATGTCTTTAATTATTTTATTGGGTTAAATTGAAATTCCAAATTAATATAAAACATACATAATAGAATGTGTAACTTTACCTAATATACTTTCGAGTAGATGTATAAAAATGTATTAAAATTTAAAACAAATAGTCATGTAAAATAATTGTAAAAAGTAAGGTAACTTTGTCAGTGTAAAATATACAATCCAAGTACATCATGTTAGAGAGATTATTTTTTTCCGTGTAAAATATTCAATGAAATTACATCATGTTAGATGGATTATTATTGTCCGTGTAAAATATAAAATCAAAGTTCATCCTGTTTAAGAGTTTATTTTTGACGTGACAGTAGAAATTGTGCAAGCGAGCAGATTTTTAAATGATGGCAACCTGTTTTCATACTAAGCGTTTAATGTAACTCGACTCCAAAATTTCTGAGCCTGATTTTGGAGTTGACATTATATTATTAAAGTAATTGAAAATATCGACGTGGTAGCGGGAAAATATACTAACTCCATTAATAAGCCGAAGAAAATATCTTAACTCCATTTATTTATTTTTTTTATTGGAACATTTGGTTATACATAGATCAAGTAATGATATATTTTTCCATAACCAGTAAACGAACACAAGAACATATAAAAACCAAGATACATGCATATTTAATATGTAATTGTCAATAAATATAATCAAAATCAATTCGACATCAAAACAATACTTTCTGGCAATCTATTGCTAGGGAATGATTTCACTGTATAATATTCTTTATTAAATTCATTAAAATTTTATTTTGACATATTTTTAAAAGAATTGTGACTATAGATACATTTCTAAGGCTGTTTGGTAAAAAATAATGGATCATGTTATCTGTTTGATACGTAGAACTGTTTTTCATAAATGCAGAATTATGTACATCTACTGCCGCTTTGCTTGTGTTTCTTGAATGGTATGAAAGTGGTTGAAAGTAAAATGGATTTAGGACTTTTTAGCTTAAAGATGAAAATGATTTTTTTTTTCACATACCAAAGGAGTTAGTAAATTTCTCCCACCTCGTTGAAACAGTCTTGAAAAGTCTTAGCTTAATTACCGAAAGTGTCATAATTTTGTAGTTTCCGGTTGGTACACTCAAATTAATTTTATGTTCCTTTTGGAAGTAGCCGGAAGTGTTTCTGTTTATAAATAAATTTTGGGAGCTTGCGTAGGGGTAGCAGTTTTAATGCAAGTGAAACTCTGAAACGTGGATAGAAATGCAGGAATCCTTACACTTCCGGTAAGTTCAGGAGGGATTTTATAATAATTTGAATGGATAGCCTTCAATCAGAAACAACAAGCAATTGTGTAATTTTCCCCAGGTTTTGCTGAAACACAATACCCTATATTAGATGTATACTATATTGTTAATAAATATAATTATTTATTATTTAAAACAAAATTGAAGATAAGTCCCAGTATAATGCTAGTAAATTTAAACTTAAATACAATAATCATTTTTCTATGAATATTCATTTCCTAGCAAACTCTTTTCGTCACTATAGATGTGTTATTTGTTCAAATGTTATAAAATCAATGCTAGGTACAGTTAGTGAGTGAGAAGTTTTCTTTAATCTAGAGTTCATCCTTCTCTCCTATATGTATTGATTTTCAATTGAAACATTAGCTGCTTTTGAAATCATTCAGTACAACACTGTAATTTATGTTTCGTGTTAATACCATAAGAAATTCGTCTTTATTGAATTTAATTTTCTTGAATAATATAAAATAATGCAAAAACTGTTACTCTAAAGGGGATAAATTTAGTTATGAAAAGCAAACGCTAAATTATGAAACTGGATCCGTAATTAAATGAAATCAACTCGCATGATCATCGCACGATTTCGTCAAATAGGTGTAATGAAATCTCGTTGTTAATAAATGTTACATTTAAATTAAATAATATATAATAATAAAGATGTTATGAAAAAAATTATTGTATATCTGTTTTTTACTGAATAAAATTCATTTCAATGAATGTTTTTTTTCTTATTTCCCTCTCGTTTCCTGAAATTTAGAGCTGCATTCTTGCAATAATAAGACCACCGGAAGTAGCCGGAAGTGGAAGGATTTTGGCTGAACTATGAGAGTTGAAAACTTTGAAGACTGTTCTATATTATAAATAAATCTCGGTGCAAAGTTTAACCAGAAGTTATCAGCTACTTCCCATGATAATCGTATGATATTTTTAACTGTAATATCATCACTGTAATCCATCACAACAAAAACTTGAGTTTCATATCCTCTTAACTTTTTAAAAATATTATAATTTTTATGCAAAATGCTTTTAAAATGATAATGTAACCTAAATTATGCCACTCTCAGAGGGAAACGTATTAGCATTTTTACTATAAAATAAATTATAGAAAAAAAAAGTGAAGAAAATTTGTGAGTAATGAAATGTTATTATGATAATTAATATGCTCCATCATTGGCAACATAACAAGAGATAATGGAGCAGCATAATAACTTATAATAATAAAAAAGTACATTATGCAAAGCAGCTCATAGTGCAAGATAATGGACCTAATGATGCTGGGAGAGGAGAAGTTTTTGTTACCAGAAGACAAGCAAGGGTCTTAGCATTATCATTAATCAAAAAGATGTACACTGAAAAAAATGTCAACACTCCAAACATTAAATTATATTAATTAAAAAAAAAATTCAAAATTCAATATTTTTTTTATTCAATCCATTTTTCCTACAATCAAAATATCACAATAGACTTTTGTTGAGGTTAGTATATAGTCGTGTGGCAATTATAGACCAATAGTTAACATGCGGAAGTGAAATTATGGTCCATGTATTTCTTAACACTGTAAAAACAATTGTCCAATAACATATCTTTAACACTTGCGTGGATAATCTTGAGGTTGTCGATACACTTTATGTCAAGTGGTAACTTATTATAAAGACTTATAAAGTATTTCAGAAAAGGATCGTGTTTATACATGTCCAATCTACACCAAATTGGAATTATTACATTAAAACCATTTCTTGTGTTATTATGATTATGACTCACTTCGTATAACCGAAACTTGGACATATTTTTTTTAACATAATATACACATTCACTTATAACTTGGCAGGGGTAGAATTGCATGTTGTTTAAAAAGAGGTGTACGTGAAGCTCTCTTCTTCGCAAAACACATCAGTCTAAGCATTTTTTTTATTTATTTATTTTTTCAAAACAAATAATCTTTGAAAATCTAGAGAATCTCCCCAGCAGATAATACCATATTTTATCATTGAATGACAGCTAGGGTAATAAAGTACTTTTAGGAATATATACTCGGAGAAAAAAATATTCTAATGATGCTGAAGCAGAATAAATTTTAACCAGACGACATCTAAGGTCTTAGTTTTTTTTCATCAACAAATATGATGTACACTGGGAAAAAAATTCCCACTTTAATAACTTTCATCCAAATAAAATATACATGGAGAAATTTACATGCAGTAAAAATATTATTGCTTCTCAGAAAATAAAGAGTTGAAATAGTGATTATAAATTGTTGAAAACGTAGCACTGAAACGTGGAAACCTGAGGCAATAATATTAAAATTTACCCGTAGAATAAACCCAGAGCTGAGCTTAATGACTAAAAGCCAACCGCTCTTGCTCAATGGAATAAAAACCTTAATTTTGTATCGCAGAAAAGGAGAGAGGGTGCAAAGTTTTTTTTTTTAAATTTTCACTTTTATTATTTTTATTTATTTTTTTTTAAAGCTGTGCGGAACTATTTTTTAAGAAAATATCACATGTTCATTTTATGACGTCACAAGGCAGCACTCCTAAAAAAAAAGATAGGACATGCCGTTTCATGACGTCTGTCGATAATATTTTTAAAATGGTTCCCGCGGTCTGAAAATTAGAAACAAATTAGGGTAGCATGACATTGCACCCTCTATTAATTCTGCAGTATTTTTGAGGTTGGTACTTTATTAACTTAATATTCATTTATTATTTTTCGAGGTCTTTTTCGTCCTCTTTTGCACCACTTCTTAAAGGCCTTATGAACCTTTGCACAATATTAAGTACACGGTTAGCTTTGTTTTAGTATGATTCGGCTGCATAATTTTTTTTGTTTCAGCAGCACAATTATCAGAGATAATAGCCGATGAAAAGGAACCTCTGACGTCACTCACGCTCATTCAGCGGCGACAATATAGGGAAATCCTTGCAAAAGATAGGTTCACTCCCGCTGCAACCATGGCCACAATTTTACTTCTGGAATTTTGAAACTTTACCAGGGCAGTCTTGATAGTATTTGTCAAATAGCCTAAAAGATTTTTTTTTATGACATTCATACAAACCGAGTTATTGCGGTAGAAAGAGGAGCAAAAATGTTGTATAGGAAAACAATGTTAAAATTTTAGCTTATCATGCAACCGCAATAACTCAATCTGTACACACGCCACCAGAAAAATTCTTTCAATCTATGTGACAAATACTATCAATACTGCCCTGTTCAAGTTTCAAAATTCCAGAAGTAAAATTGTGGCCGTGGTTGCAGGGGGAGTGAACCTATCTTTTGCAGGGATTTCCCTATATTGTCGCAACTGAATGAGCGTGAGTGACGTCACAGGTGCTTCTTCATCGGCTATTATCTCTGATATTTGTGCTACTGAAACCAAAAAAAATTATGCAGCCGAATCACCCTGAAGCAAAGCGAACCGTGCACTTAATATTGTGAATAGGTTCAGAAGGCCTTTAAGAAAATATGCGAGATATTTAACTAGTTGGAAAAAATAAGTGATGATGTACAGTTATGGTAGAAAATAATAGGACATTTTCACTTAACATGTGCCATAGAGTTTGAAGACTATTAGCTCATTCTAAGAGATTTATTAAATTTTGAGATTATACATTAATGTGCCAAAGACACAATTGCAGTTCTACAAAAAGGTTTTTATAGCTTGATAACGTCTTAAAAAAAATAAAATTTTAGACACATTAAAAAATATTATTTTATTACCAATTTTTATCGTAACACAATAGTGCTATATAAGTCATCTAAACCAATGAATCTAAACCTAATTTCATTACGTTTGTTTCTATTGCAATGGACAACATACATGAAAAAAATTTATTGCAGAAATGAATAGAGGGTACCGAATTATGCTACTCTGAATTTTTCAGATTTTTTTGAGACTCGGAACTATTTTTAAATAATTATTGAAAGTCCTGTGATTTCAGTTGGCACCACTGAAGCCTTAATAAAAAGGATAGAGACTGGACGCCTATTGACGCCTCCAGGGGGCGTGACCGCACTTTCAATAATTATTTAAAAATAGTTCTGGGTTTCAAAAAATCTAAAAAAATTCAGAGTAGCATAATTTGGTACCCTCTATTCATTTCTGCAATAAATTTTTTTCATGTGTGTTGTCCATTGTGTCTGTGTTCTATTTGTGTTCAATAAACCAAATTATTAGGTGAACTTTTTCCTCCAATTGGAGAAAACAGTTCACCTAAACAAACCTACACATCTCATTCATTCCTAACTCATAGTGAAAATTTAATAGAGCTAATATATTTTTAAATTTTTAATTACAACAGCTGGATAGTGATTTAATTTAATTGGTTTGCATATAAATTTAATTAATGTAAAGTAAGGAAGAGAGGAGCATAAGAACCCTAGTTTCATGGTGTTGTATATCACAAATAAGATTCATTTCCTTGTGGGTAGACTACTCAAACCCTACAATTTGTTTTCACAAATTGGAGCGGAGCGGCGATGCTAAGCTCAAGGATAGGTAAAAATGGAAGATGGACGTAAAATAAATTAAGGATGAATCTCAGTTTATTGAGATCCCGGAATCAGCCACTTGAATGCAACAATATACTTGCGGAGGACGTAAGATTTGCAATATAGTAGATGGCATACAAATTTTGAAGTGGAGCTGTCAAAATTCAGTTTTGTGAAAATTGAGGAGGAAGTGTAACATGAGCCTTATGGACGGAAAATGGAAATGGAAAAAAGAAAAAAAAAAAAAACACCTTGAAGCTGCTCAAACCATAAGAGATTATATGAGATTAAGTTTTGGTAAAGATTCAATTTTTTAAAATTTATTCCATTCGATTCCGTCCGACAAAAACATCCTTTGACTGAAGTATTTGACATTCGTTCTTTCAAATTGATCTTACATCAAATTTATCACCAGATACTTGTGATAATATTGTAACAGTAATGAAAGAATAATATGACTGCATATGTCGCACTGTTTAAAGTGTTGCCATTCAGCGTTTACTGATCAGTAGTGCCATCTGTTTTAATATTTCTGAACTAACATGTAAGTGATGGAAGGAAGGAACATGAACACCATAATAATATATATTGTTAACATAAAATATATTTTTATAATGAACCAAATGTTGTGTAACAAATTTTATTTAATTTTTCAACCATTTCGGATCATGCAGGGAAGCGTCATAATATATGGCTTTTAGCTTTTAGAAGAGCGAAGGAAATCTATGCATTATATTTTTTTTTTACAGAAATTTAATATTTTTAGTCATAAAAACCAAAATATTTTAATTTTTAATTTTAATTTTTCAAATTAGTAATCTGAGTAACACATGAAACAATGATGCTGATTAAACAATATTTAGGATTTTCATCTCATAAATTTAGTCTTATTGCAATTTTCACTCTAGAACACATCTTGTTTTTTCCTTGCTGAGGACAAAGTGGAGACACAAAAAGGTTTCTCACTAACCACGTCTTTGAATCAGGCTGGCTCCATGTTAGTGGGAAAGCTGGAGAATCATCCCAACATGCTCAATATGATGATAAAGAAGTCGAGAAGTGAGTTAAAAGTCAGACTGAAGTGAGGAAACAATTTCTTTTAATTTACGAAAATCCTTCAATTTAATAAGCAGCCTGCACGTATTTTTCAATGCATATTTAGATAGAGGACCTCGAGTTTTGTAATAAATTGCTTTCATATTTTTATGAATACTAAAATTAATAAGCACACTTAAAATTGTGACGTCATAGTCATGCAAATATTGTAACACGCAGGCAAAGGGAAAGACGATGCTTGACTCTCTTACCCCCTGATTTTACTGATGTGAGACAAGGTCTCTTAGAAATCTGAAAAAATGATAATACGTAATTTGAGCTCATAAATCGAAAAGTGAATTAAAAAATTCTAAACATTTTCAAACTAATTTATTTTGTGCTTAAAGACTAATGGCTAACACAGGGCATAGTGATTATCAAAGCTACAGGTTGGAAAATTTCCAAGGCGAAAAGTGTACAGTACAAACAATACGGATCTTTCACCATACGTCATAAAACAATATGATGTCATGATTTTTTAGGCAAAACATTGTCACCGGCATAGCTACAAAAAAATACATGTTAAAGTTGGTTTCGAAATTAATTTCATAAATGTTGACATGAAGAACCAAAGCTATTGAAGAAAAATATTTGGCGATCAAAACTGTTTTATAAAAAAATATGTTGTGAGTTACGTTAGCTCGCACAGCGTAGGATTTTATGATTAATTTCTACCTACATCCCGAAGATTTTTGGACGGCTTCGGGCATCTCTCCGTGCTACCCGAAACGTAAGGAACTCCCGTCTATGCTCAAATAGAATTTTTCCTTCTGGGCAGGCCACTTGTTTTACACCAAAGCAATGAGGGTTACCTACGCAGCGAAGATGTCAATAATACGTAAGAAGATAATCTTCGGAAAATTTATTAATGAAGTACCGACCTCATTTTTTTTATTGCAGAAATAGATAGAGCGTGTAAGGTTATGCTGCCCTGATTTTTTTTTTTCAGATTTTTTAGAGCCCGTGAAATATTTTTAAAAAATTATTGAAAGTTCTTTTTGTGACGGCGCCGCTCCTCAACAAAAAGATATGAAGTGGCGCCTGGTTCCCGAGCTCTAAAAAATCTAAAAAAAATCAGGGTAGCATAACTTTGCACGCTCTATCCATTTCTACAATAAAAAATTGAGTTCAATACATGCACACTTGCATAATGGGATAATGGACCTTGAATTATGTATTTTCAATGTGAGTTTTTTATATATTATTATTTTTATTTTCCACCCTCTAACACTCCTAAAATCATAATGAAAAACGTTATAAAGTTATAGTTCTGCAAATATTTAACACGTAAGAAAATGCTGCATGACTATGACGTCACATGTTTTGAAGTTGACATGTTTTCAAATATATACAAAAATTGACTCGAGCTCTTTTATTCAAATATGTAATAAAAAATGTCGAAGTTTTTCTCTTAAACTTCCTTCAGTTTAAACTACAAATAAGACAGAGTACTGTATACTATATATTATACATACAATTGTTAAATGTTTCCTGGCATATGCGGTAGGAATCTAACACTAATTAGACTGTAGTAATGTGTATAGCATTATCTAATAAGTAGTGCCATCTAGTGTAAAATTTCTGAACTATCGCTCTCTAATGTTACTGCAAGTTAATTTTCAACTCGCGCAGTAAAAACAAATTAAATCAGTTCTAAAGTCAAATTTATTTAATATTCCCGCAGGAAGTAGCCGGAAGTGTGATCTTTCTGGTTTTCCTGTTCATGTCTCAAGTTTTGAACATTTTCAAACATGTTTGTTTTATTCTTACGAACCTTTTTAGCCAAGATTTTGAACTATAAATATTTATAGAAAGATCAAATAAATAACTCATACTTCCGGTTACTTCAAGTGGGAATCTTTCATTTGTTGAACTGTACTTTTTTTTATATATCTTATTGTTAGATTAATTTGACCGGAGAGAATATAAAATACAATTAATTTTTTTTTTTATAAAGCACTGCGAGTGATGTGTTAATTTTATATTTATTAAATTCCCTTTTAATAAAAACATAATATATAACCCTTTTATATTCAAAATCTACAATGTTTTTTCTGAAAAGAGAATTCCAACACAACAATTTGATATTTTTAACGTTGAGGTACATGTAAGAGAATTCAATTCGGTATTAAACGAAAACAATTTTTTTATCTCTGAAATTTCTTTTAGACCAATATAAGATTATTTTGTGTGATCTCTTTTTTTTACCAGGATATTGGTGTTCAAAACGACACGTGCTTTAAAAAAACGTATGGTTCATTTTCTTATCTTTTAATATTGAAAAACCACACTTATAGTAAAAATTGTGGAGTATTGAAACTTTTTATATAGCCTGAGGGAGCAATATGATTACAAGAACAAATACAGGGAAGAAAATAAGAAAACGCACAGAACGATTTTGTGTGCTTATCAGGAGAGGCCCGCTGTGAAGATGACGGCTTGTTTACTCTAACAATGAGGTGATTATATTCGTATGTCTATTATCTCTCTACTTTCCTTTCTTTCTTATCTGAACTCCGGTTTACAATTTTAACTTCCCGGCTCTTCGTAGACCCGACATAGCATTGCTTCAAATATTGTGGAACTCTTCCAAAACGAGCCACCCACCCCAGCATTTGCCTAGTTGTGACTGAAGGAACCATGCAATCTTCAGTGAGGATGGTCAGCAACTGATGTCTCTCTCTATAGCTCCTTTCTGATACAATCGAGAGGGAGAGAGATCGATCCACTGATTTATTTTTCTATAGTTTGAGAGAGAGAGAGAGAGAGAGAGAGAGAGAGAGAGAGAGAGAGAGAGAGAGAGAGAGAGAGAGAGAGAGAGAGAGAGAGAGAGAGAGAGAGAGAGAGAGAGAGAGAGAGAGAGAGAGAGTGAGTGAGTGAGTGAGTGAGTGAGGGAGAGAGTGAGAGAGAGAGAGTGAGGGAGAGAGAGCCTTCTTTTTATTGCTTTTAACTTTCTATCTGAAACATCAAGCAGGAAAAATGCAAGGAGAGATGTTAAAAGTAATAAAATAATAAATTTAATTTCAAATGTTATATTATAATAATATATATTTTTTTTTATATTTTTTTTAATGTAAAATCTAAAAAAAAATGTATATAATTTATAATATGAAGATATGTAATTATGTTCTTTGTATTAAAAATATTTTTTTCCGTACTATAATAAAATATCTAAGTATCTTTGTTTAATTAAATATCATATATATAATATAATTTATAATACAAGTAGTTTCCTATTACGTAATATGATATTATAAAGTTTAAGTTGGAAATATAATACATCGTTGTTTCGCAAAGTTCAAAGCTTGCATGTTAAATGCAGAGTGCATGTACTTTCTCAAAAAGGTATATTGTATTTCAATTACATGTTTATACTTGCTCGCTGCACGATATATACAACATACCGTTATAAGACATGCCATGAACATGTTTTCAATTAAAACTCTCAACATGATAATTACATTTTTTTCTTACGTCTCATTGGTACACCTCTGGAAACCATGAACGTTGCCATGAGACAAGGAGATTTGTAATTTTGGGGAGGTGAGAAGAGCACCATCTCAAAATGTCCACGCCTCCATAAACTGCGTGAAAAGCAGAGACGTTCAGAGATGTGAAAATTGAGTCGATAATTGAAATTGAGTATTTCAAATATTTCAAGTGTTCTTTTTTCATCAATTGTCAGGAATTAGACAACTAAAGATATAAGAAATTGAACACTTGCTTGCTGTCTGATGGATAAAATGGACAACATACATGAAAAAATTTTATTGCAGAAATGAATAGAGGGTACCAAATTATGCTACTCTGAATTTTTTCAGATTTTTTTGAGACCCGGAACTATTTTTAAATAATTATTGAAAGTCCTGTTATTTCAGTTGGCACCCCTGCAGCCTTAATAAAAAGGATAGAGACTGGACGCCTATTGACGCCTCCAGGGGGCGTGGCCGCACTTTCAATAATTATTTAAAAATAGTTCTGGGTCTCAAAAAAATCTGAAAGAATTCAGAGTAGCATAATTTGGTACCCTCTATTCATTTCTGCAATAAAATTTTTTCATGTATGTTGTCCATAACGTTTATTTTTCAGGGTGTATAAATATACTGGCATGAAAATCAATACCGCTGCATGATTCAATATGCCATGAACACGTTTTCTATTATATCCACAGTTTAACAATTATAAGAATTCCACCGGAAGTTGCCGGAAGTGCGAGGTTTCTGAACTTCCTAGTTCAGTTTTGACCTGAAACTTTGCAGGGACATTAGGTCTGTTCGTAAATATACAATCAGAAAGAATCGATTATTTGTAATGAACCTTCTGTACATGGAATATAAGGTTCATCACAAACAATCGATTCTTTCTGATTGTACACTTACGAACAGACCTATTAACATTAGGGATTGTAAGCTATCTGCAATGTCTTGGATTTTATCATCCATCAAAATCCTTCCACTTCCGGCTACTTCCGGTGGAAATCTTACAATTGTGAAACTATACCAAGTTGATAATTACATTACACTTTTGTTATCTCTCATACACGTGTTACAAATAAGTATGACAGGTGTGCAGTCTAAATTACTAATGAAATACTAAATTGCATGTTCACATATGCAAATTTAAATTGCAACCAACTTACATGCACCTGCAACACATTGTGTGCAAGTTTCTTTCAAGGATTTACTTGCAAATAGAACTTCTTTTAGAATAATAATAAAAAATGTTTACAAAAAAAAAATATTTTCAGAATTCTTTTTACATGCAAGTACTCCATGTAAAGGACATAATATTTCCATCACAAGTACAGTTACGGACAAAAATAATTTAATGCTATTTAAAATGCGTGAGTGCTAAAGTGAGCACCGTCAGTCCACTGATCTGGCAACACTGTCGGTTGTCCACCTGGCTACAATAACAGTGTTGCCATGGTGAGTGAAATGATAACAATAATTTATTTTAACAAATAGACAAAATTGATCACGTCAGAAAACATAGCATACCCTAAAACATTCAAAACAACACAAATCCATTAATAATTATTATTAGATACACTTGGATTTTGACTCTCAGGCAAGCTAAGCGTCTCAGTCTTTTTGTACTCCTCTAGACACCACGAACTTTATATACTCCTACATTGTTTGTAGGAGTTGCGACGTACTCTTTTAATATTAATTGGTAGACTGGGTGTCGTTCTGACCTCCCCCAAGATCTGCATCTCTTTTTCTCTAGTAACTCCAGCAAATGAGGCAGTAGTAAAATTCAAGCTCTCTAGAGCGATGTACACTTATGTACAATAATTTGGACTTCAATTAAAAGTCAACTCTCCATGTGGCAACACTGTTATTGTGGCCAGGTGGATCACCTCAACTCCACAGTGTTGCCAAATCAGTAGCCCAATCTTTTTGTCTCTACCTGTACTCGTACAATCTTTGTTATAAATTTTTTTGAACGTACAAAGAGAACAAGGTTTCTTAAAGAATATTGTATCATATTTTTATTGAATGTAAGTATAAAGTATGAAATATTTATTACTCTTGATGTAACAATGTAAAATGTTTTTATGATGCAAAGATGGATATCAAGCAAACTTTGTCTGGCTCGTGTTACGGCATGTTGATGTAACATGATGAAACGTTAATTCATATTTGCTTTTCGATTTACATTATAAGCACGTTCTCATAGTATTTGTTATCAAAACATTATAATACATTTACAAAAAAATGCATTTATTTTGTAATATATTCCATTCACAGAATACCCCCCTCTATTAATGAGTTAATTTTACTACGCTGAAACGTCTGTCGTCGATTTCGCGCGCCAGCGCCGCCTTTGCCGGGGCCCTTAAAAATAGGGGGACCCACTTTTCATGTAGACCACCTTGGGGGGTACCTCTGAGCCGATTTTGAGCGTCCCGGAATTTTTTTTCGGGCCAGTAAAATTACCCAAAAGTGCAAACTCGCGATGTGTCAAAGAGGTGGTGGAGAAAAGGTGAGATATGGGTCCCCCCATAAAAAAATCGGGATTTCCGAATCTCTAAAAAAATTTCGAAAAATGTCAAAAAATTTTGGGTTTTTCGCGATTTTTCGGAGAAAAAAACCCTCAAAAACCTCGAAAGTTTCGAAATGTTTGATTTTGACGTCAGAAATGAAAAATAGACGAAATTTCACATAAAATGGGCATACTGAAAAATTCCGCAAAATATGATGCCGTTTCGGCCCCGCGTCCCGGAAAAGGGTCTTTCCGGGACCCATTTATCTATTGGAACAGTGCGCGCTAGCGCACCGGTCCAATGAGACGAAATGGGCCTAAAAATCATGTGACCCGGGTCCATTCAAAAAAATTCGAAAAAAATCATTATTTTGGGGGGCGCAAAATTTTGAATTTTCAGCATAGGGAAATGCGGGTTAAAAGGGGTCACTTTCGGACCCCACAGCTCAAAAACTTACAGAGATAGCTCGATTCTGAAAGAAAAACGCTAGCTGGGTTTGTTCCGGACTACAAAACTGCTATCTTGAAAATTTCGAATTTTGAGTTTTAATTTTCAAAATCCCGGTTTTCCGGGACACGTACTCGAAAATCGGGCGAACCAGTAACTTTTGATACACCGAGACCAAGAAAAAGTTGTTTACCATGGTTTTTTACACCTTCTATCAAATTTTCAAAACGATCGAATCATTTTTCGCGAAGTTATGGCGCCCGAAAATCGAATTTTATATTCGCCTCATTTCCCCATAAGGATTAACCCGGGAAATTTCACCCGAAAATGAAATTTTCGAATCTCGGGTTTTTAAATTTTTTTCTAAAACAGTTTTTCACGAGGAATCCGAATATGGCCTCAGAATTGAGCTACAACGAAAATTAAAATAAGGAAAAAATCTTGAATTTTTTCAAAACCTGACTTTTTTCAAAAAACCGTTAATAACTCAAAAAGTTGGAATTTTAGCGCTTTTTCGTGGGCACCGTTGAAAAGCCAGTAAAATTTGGCTCTAGAAAAATGATGTTCAAAAAACACGGGACCCATACAAAAAATCACAGAAAATCGCAAAGTTGAGAAATTTTGTGATTTTCGTCATTTTCCAGGTAGAGCAAATTTCCGGGTTTTTCTTTTTTCCGTAACTTTTTTTCTTTTGATTTCTGGGCAAAACGGTGACGGCTCCCCGCTCCAGGCTGTCCCAGACCTACTTTTTGACGAGCTTTCCAACGGCGGGCTCAAAAATAAGATCCAACTTATGGTTCGTGACTTATGGCACGTTTTTGGAAATGCACTTTTCCTCGGCGTCCCGGAAAAAAAATCCGGGACGCCGAATTTTGGGAACCATTTTTTCTGGACCCAAATTTTGTGTTCTTTCGATTGGTGCCATAAGATTTGCCATAAGTCCCATAGGAGCCGAGATAATGGAGGGGGAAGGTAAAGACAATTTATTTTTATGGCTATTATTTGGTTTATATATTATATAATTGTAATAGCATTATATTTACATATTTCTCGATGCGCCCGCTGCCATAACATGAAATCTTATGGAACTAGCGTTGCCAAACTTTGATATAAGAGGCATGGGATGTACCTGCACCTGTCCAGCTATGTTTCAGCCTTCCATTGATTGATCTAACAACAATTTTAAGCGACGATCTTTGATCCGAGTGCCTTTACCATTATATTTATTGATTTCTCGATGCGCCCGCTGTCATAACATGAAATCTTATGGGACTAGCGTTGCCAAACTTTGACATAACATGCATGGGACGTGCCTGCACCTATCCTGCTATGTTTTAAGCTTCCATCAATCAACTTTCGACACTTTTAAGCGAGGATCTTTGATCCGAGCGCCATTTGAGTTCACTTTTGCATGCTAAAACCACCCTCCATCCGTCTTCAATTTTCAGCGAGGCTGCGGTAGCAGCTGAGCTCCATTGAGTATGACCTATGAGTGCTGGCTAACCTTCATCTAGCCAAGAATTTTAAAACATTTGCCAGAATGAAGCAATTTCTATATGCTAAGATGTAATTTTTATATATTATGCATGCAATTTCCTATGTGAAATGCAATATAAATATGAAAGTATTGCCGCCACGGCTTTACAAATTTAAAGTATGATAATGTTACGATGTGGGCATGTAATAGCCTCTATTTGACAACTTTTAAGCCCATAAACACGCCTCCATCACGTTTCTTTGTATGGAAACCACTGTACTTTTATAGCATTTAGATGAGATGCGCCGCAAGCCCTGGAGAGGGCATGAATTATCACAGGGTGTTGAAAATCACCATGAACCTTCGTTTTAATGTCCTCTAACATAAAAATGTCGATTTGCGAAAATCGGATAAAAATAGACCGTTTTTCGCGGGAATTTCGAATTTTTTACCAAATTTCATGATGTATACTATGCAAAAATATAGCAAAATGGACAAAAAAATAAAATTTTGAAATGAGCATCATTTCCCACTATATTGACCACGGTGAGTTCGAATTTTCATGAATTTTTAGTTTCGGACCAAAACTAGAGCCAGGGGGGGCCATAACACCTGTTTTTCTTCAATATACATATAATATACTATGGTTTCTGCATGAAAATATGAAACTATCGCTGCCACGCCTTCATAAATTTAAAGTATGATAATGTTATGATGTGGGCATGTAATGGTCTCTATTTGACAACTTTTAAGCCCATAAACACGCCTCCATCACGTTTCTTTCTATGGAAACCACTGTACTTTTATAGCATTTAGATGAGATGCGGCGCCGGCCCTGGAGAGGGCATGAAACATCATAGGCTTATGAAAATCACCATGAACCTTCGTTTTAATGTTCTCTAACATAAAAATGTCCATTTAGGAAAAATCGGATAAAAATTGACCGTTTTTCGCGGGAAATTCGAATTTTTTAGCAAATTTCATGATATGTATACTATGCAATAATATAGCAAAATCGACAAAAAAATAAAAATTTGAGATGAGTGTCATTTCCCACTATATCGACCACGTTGAGTTCGAATTTTCATGAATTTTTACTCTCGGACCAAAACTTGAGGCAGGGGGGCAAAAACACCATTTGGTTTTATTGTCATTATAATTGCCGTGATTTTATGCATGTTTTTATAATAAAAGGAATGTGTAAACGGGCTGACTTGAGTGGTGTGACCCGTCCCATGTAAAATTAACCCAGGAACTTGAATTTGACCAAATAAATGACCGGAAGTGGACAGGAGAGGCGGGAAATTCAAATTTTGGTCAACATTTCATATATGTTATGTTTTTATGGTGTTATCAGTGTCGTTTGAGTAAACCGTTGCGGACGAACTCTGGACTGTTGATTGTCGGCTGCATAGCAACCGATTGTTTTGTTTGTTGGGCGACCGGTAAATTCAAATATTTTTAAATTCTCGCCGGCCGCTGTTGACGTTCTTCGACGTTTTGCTCAACTTTTTGAAATTTTAAGGTAAAGATTAATATTGTGTATTTTTTAATGACTTCATCAAACTTTATTGAGCATTGATATTTTATATTTTAAACCACTGACCGCTACCAGGTTCCTCTGATAAGCCCCTTTCGCTTTTCGGTTTCCCGGTTTCATCCGATTAAAAAGCTTTCTTTCATACCCAACAAGGCCACAGACGGTTGTACCTCATGGCGTGGCTGTGCCTTGGGACAGCATGCTGCAGCAACACAACCTCATATGTTTCCTTTAAGTGGGAGCGCACAGCCTCCCGCGAGACCGCACTCTGCCGAGTGTTTCGCTGCGGACGGACTCTCCACTGTTGATTCTCGGCTGCATGGCAACCGATTGTTTTGTTTGTTCGGCGACCGGTAAATTCAAATAAATTTAAACTCTCGCCTGCCGCCGTTGACGTTCTTCGATGTTCTACTCAAGTTTTTGACATTTCAAGGTAAAGGTGAACGTTATATGTATTTTTTATTGGCTTCAAACTTTATTGAGCATTGATATTTTATATTTTAAATTAAACCAGTGACCGCTACCAGGTTTCTCTGATATGCCCCTTTCGCTTTTCGGTTTCCCGGTTTCATCCGATTAAAAAGCTTTCTTTCCTACCCAAGAAGGCCACAGACGGGTGTACCCTCAGGGCGTGGCTGTGCCTTGGGACAGCGTGCAGCCGCAACACAACCTCATATGTTTCCTTTAAGTGGGAGCGCACAGCCACCCGTAAGACCGCACTCTGCCGAGTGTTTCGTTGCGGACGGACTCTCGACTGTTGATTCTCGGCTTCATGGCAACCGGTTGTTTTGATTGTTGTGCGACCGGTAAATTCAAATATTTTTAAACATTCGCCGGCTGCCGTTGACGTTCTTCGACGTTTTACTCAACTTTTTGGCATTTGAAGGTAAAGATTAATATTGTGTATTTTTTAATGACTTTAAACTTTATTGAGCATTGATATTTTATATTTTAAACCAGTGACCGCTACCAGGTTCCTCTGATAAGCCCCTTTCGCTTTTCGGTTTCCCGGTTTCATCCGATTAAAAAGCTTTCTTTTCATACCCAACAAGGCAACAGATGGGTGTACCTTCAGGACGTGGCTGTGCCTTGGGACAGCGTGCGGCCGCAACATAACCTCATATGTTTCCTTTAAGTGGGAGCGCACAGCAGGCCGCGAGACCGCACTCTGCCGAGTAGTTTTTTGCGGACGAACTCTCGACTGTTGATTCTCGGTTCCATGGCAACCGGTTGTTTTGATTGTTGGGCGACCGGTAAATTCAAATATTTTCAAATTCTCGCCAGCCGCCGTTGACGTTCTTCGACGTTTTACTCAACTTTTTGACATTTTAAGGTAAAGATTAACATTGTGTATTTTTTAATGACTTTAAACTTTATTGCACTTTGATATTTTATATTTTAAACCAGTGACCGCTACCAGGTTCCTCTGATAAGCCCCTTTCGCTTTTCGGTTTCCCGGTTTCATCCGATTAAAAAGCTTTCTTTTTATACCCAACAAGGCAACAGACGGGTGTACCCTCAGGGCGTGGCTGTGCCTTGGGACAGCGTGCGGCAGCAACACAACCTCATATGTTTCCTTTAAGTGGGAGCGCACAGCCACCCGAGAGACCGCACTCTGCCGAGTATTTTTTTGCGGACGAACGCTCGACTGTTGATTCTCGGCTCCATGGCAACCGGTTGTTTTGATTGTTGGGCGACCGGTAAATTCAAATATTTTTAAATTCTCGCCGGCCGCCGTTGATGTTCTTCGACGTTTTACTCAACTTTTTGACATTTTAAGGTAAAGATTAATATTAAGAATCTTTTATTGACTTCAAACTTTATTGCACATTGATATTTTATATTTTAAACCAGTGACCGCTACCAGGTTCCTCTGATAAGCCCCTTTCGGTTTTTGGTTTCCCGGTTTCATCCGATTAAAAAGCTTTCTTTCATACCCAACAAGGCCACAGGAGGGTGTACCCTCAGGGCGTGGCTGTGCCTTGGGACAGCGTGCGGCCACAACATAACCTCATATGGTTCCTTTAAGTGGGAGCGCACAGCCACCCGAGAAACCGCACTCTGTCGAGTAGTTTTTTTCGGACGAACGCTCGACTGTTGATTCTCGGCTCCATGGCAACCGGTTGTTTTGATTGTTGGGCGACCGGTAAATTCAAATATTTTTAAACATTCGCCGGCCGCCGTTGACGTTCTTCGACGTTTTACTCAACTTTTTGACATTTTAAGGTAAAGATGAATATTGTGTAATTTTTATTGACTTCCAACTTTATTGCACATTGATATTTTATATTTTAAACCAGTGACCGCTACCAGGTTCCTCTGATAAGCCCCTTTCGCTTTTCGGTTTCCCGGTTTCATCCGATTAAAAAGCTTTCTTTCATACCCAACAAGGCCACAGACGGGTGTACCCTCAGGGCGTGGCTGTGCCTTGGGACAGCGTGCGGCAGCAACACAACCACATATGTTTTCTTTAAGTGGGAGCGCACAGCCACCCGCGAGACCACACTCTTCCGAGTATTTTTTTGCGGACGAACTCTCGACTGTTGATTCTCGGTTCAATGGCAACCGGTTGATTTGTTTGTTGTGTGACCGGTAAATTCAATCATTTTTAAATTCTCGCCGGCCGCCGTTGACGTTCTTCGACGTTTTACTCAACTTTTCATCATTTCAAGGTAAAGACCAATATTGTGTATTTTTTGTTGACTTCAAACTTTATTGCACATTGATATTTTACATTTTAAACCAGTGACCGCTACCAGGTTCCTCTGATAAGCCCCTTTCGCTTTTCGGTTTCCCGGTTTCATCCGATTAAAAAGCTTTCTGTCCTACCCAACAAGGCCACAGACGTGTGTACCCTCGGGGCGTGGCTGTGCCTTGGGACAGCGTGCGGCCGCAACATAACCTCATATGTTTCCTTTAAGTGGGAGCGCACAGCCACCCGCGAGACCGCACTCTGCCGAGTAGTTTTTTGCGGACGAACTCTCGACTGTTGATTCTCGGTTCCATGGCAACCGGTTGTTTTGATTGTTGGGCGACCGGTAATTTCAAATATTTTCAAATTGTCGCCGGCGACCGTTGACGTTCTTCGACGTTCTACTCAACTTTTCATCATTTCAAGGTAACTTTGACCCATAACATTTCAACATACACCCTACCCCACCTAAAATCACCTCAGGAACACGAGTTTGAGGGTTTTTAAGACCTATTCTCAATACCTACGCCGCGAAATTCAAATTTTTGAGTTCAACACCCAACACCCAATGACCGTCGTCTCATTAAAATTGTCTTTCGTCTTTGCTCTTTGCTGTCTGTCAATTCGTGTTTGGTGAAAAAAAAAAGCACCAGCACCGACACCAATAGCATTACCGAACACCAAGCACCGACCACCACCGTTAGTATGGCCCCCCCGATTGTTAAGACAACTTGCAAGTTGTCCCCCCCCCGCTTGTTGCATTGTTAATACAACATTGCATTGCAATTATATGCATTATTAAATTACTTTAAAATGTTTAGAGAATTTATTATTAATTTCATAGTAAATAATTGCATGCATTTTAAAAATTAAAATTTATGTTTTAAATAAAGAGCAAGGTATTAAGTTACGTGTTTAAAAACCACATTATAATTTATAATTATAATTCAGTTAATTTCCTCTTCATAACTTTATAGTTCTTCAAAGTTTTATTTCATAATAGTCTCCCGTCTTGAACCAGATAGAACATGCAAGTAGTTTAGAACTGCAATGAGATACCTTTGTGAGCTAAAGACATTTTCATTAATGCGATTTAGTCTAGTATTAACTTAAATAATTAACTTTTAAAAGTAGCTTAAAGTTAGTACTTAAATAAAGACAACTTTTGTTATCGCGTTTATCTCCAAGCTATAAATTACATTTACTAACTTTTGAAATTACTTTAATTGTAAACATTATAGAGCTAGAAGCTTCCATAACAATACTTAACCTATTTCAATGGTGATTTTGATTAGGGATGCAAATTTTAACCGGCTGATTTAACGCCTAGGTTAAATTGCTACGATTGACCAACTTCCTATGAAGCAGTAACTCGTTTTAATGGTTATTTTAACCGTTTGACCGAGTATAATTGCTCTTGAACCGAGTTAAAATTTGAACCGTTTCTAACCGTGGTGAAATTTTGACTGCTTTGAACCGTGGTAAAATTTGAACCAGGCATTCTCTATGCATTCTCTCTCTCTCTCTCTCTCTCTCTCTCTCGAATCTGTTTATGCTTTAATGTGGTGTACATACAATACTGTATTGAATAAATGTTAATTGCCAGTTTATGTGTAAGTATCTCATGTAGAAAATAAAACACTATAATTTAGTGTGTATAAGATCAAAATATAAATTTAGTTTATGACACGCGTGTTTCCCAATACTTACGATGCAGTTAAATGAAAACTCAACAAAGATTTTATACTTTTTTTTTAAATTTTAAATGGAAAATTCTAAATCTTTTTTTTTTTTTTTTCACTTTGAATTCGATCGTAAATAATTATTATCCTCATTATTTTTTCATAAATTCTTAAATTTTTATTGCATGCATAATTTTATTTAATTTTGAATATTAAATTTTAGAAAATAAATCAGTAAGGCTTCACAAATTTTTAATCGTCTTCTGTATTAAACCTAAAACTGTTAAATAAAACGTACCACAGTTAGACGGTCATTTTAATCAATAAAAATTTTCTAGATTCACTAGCGGTTTTTAACTGACATTCGGTTTTACCGAATCCGGTCAAAAAAATGACCATCACTGATTAAACAATTTTGCCGGTTATTTGCAGCTCTAATTTTGATCACATAATTTGAAATTAATTTTAATTTATTTATATTTAATTATATCATCGACAGTGATAATAAAATTATAAATAATAAAAATGTTCATACTAGGAATGGGAAATTTCTAATTAAAAATGTAGTTAAATATCAAGATTTTAGAAAAGTGCGTAAAAAATGGTTCCACTTCCGGTTTCCGTCCATTTAGCTCCGTTATTCTACTTAATTTTTACACAAAACTGGTCCATTAATTGCACTTATGAAACTAAACCCCCATAACTTGCTAGTTTGAAGTCCCCTTCCAGTCTTATCATAATTAAGAGAGTTGTTTCCAAAATCATCTAAGGTCATCTTTAAAACGGAATTATTGTGTGCTGTCCTAATTTTTTAAATTGTCTTAACTTACAGATGTATACACATTCTTTATTTGTATATTTAAAGTACCGTCGGTACTTGCGTAAATTTAATTGGAATTGGGGCTAATAAAAATTAATTTAATTAATTTCTGTATAATTGTTAAATTAAAACAAAGGTAATTGCAATATAGCAATTCAGAAACATGAAGAACATTGATTCAACAGATGTTTTTCATGGTTATGATAAAGTAGGTCAAATAACATCAGGTGGCTTGGTTATTTGAAAGTCTATAAGTATATTTAACTTCTATAATTCAACTGTTGAATTTGATTAATGGACAAATGCATGAAAATGTTCATTAAATGAATAAAGGACATCAAAGTTTATTACCCTGAATTTTTCAAAAATTTTAGATGCCAGGCTGATTATAAGGTGGTTCGGGGCCGCAAACGTCGGCCTGAATGGAAGAAGGGCACGGCCAGCAAAGACAGCAGCTGCCCGCTGGTCGCGGTGGAGAAAAAGGCATACATCCACGTGTGGCGGCTTCACCCCAGCACGAAGGCGGAGGACGTCAAGGAGTACATAGACAAAACATGTGAGACTGATATAATAATTGAAACTTTGAATGCAAGAGGGCCTTACGCCTCTTTTAAAATTACAGCAGATTTTAAATTATTAGAGAAAATAGAAGATCCATCTTTATGGCCAGAAAACGCAATTATTGATAAATTTAGATTTGTAAGAAAGAAACCAGTATTAAAGCCCTTTTTGCAAAAATCGTAAGCTTTTAGAAAATAAACTAGATAATTATGCAGTTTTTCATTTAAATATACAAGGGTTAAGTAGTAAAATTTTACAGCTAGAAATGTTAATACAGCCTTACGTGTCTCTCAAAATAATTTGTTTTACTGAGCATTTTTTAAAATATGGTGACTATATTAATTTAAAAATAAATAATTTTTTATTAGGAAGTATCTTCTGCAGGCAAAATAAAATTCGAGGTGGGTCTGTGATTTTTATACATAATTCAATTAACTTTACTGAAAATGTAATAATAAAAAATATGTCAATTGAGGCACATATTGAAATTTCTTGTGTTGATTTAGATGTTTTTGATTCTCCTTGTACAGTCATATGTATCTATCGTCCGCCCAAGGGATGTACTGAATTATTTTTTAAAAAATTAGAAATTATTGTAAAAAAAATTTACTGTGATAATAGAGTTCCTATAATATGTGGAGATTTCAACATTAATTTGCTTAAAAATAACTCCATATCTAAAGAATTTTTAACTGTTTTAAATATGTGTAACTTAAAAAATATTATAACCTCTCCTACAAGAATATGCAATACAACTCAGACACTAATAGATAATATAATAATTACAAAATCATTCAATTATGAGCTCACAGAAAGCAAGGTTTTACCGTTTTATAAATCAGATCATGAAGCTCAAATTGTATCTTTTGCTTATAAAAATAATGCTAGTGACCACGGAGAAAACAATTTTAAAAGGCGGAATTTCTCCCAAAAAAATATGAAAGTTTTTAAAAATAAACTTAGGAATGAGTCGTGGGATAGCGTTTATTCTAAATCAAGTGCTGAAGATATGTTTAATGAATTTCATGCAATCTTTACAAATTATTTTGAAAATTCTTTTCCCATGTCAATTGTCAATAAACGTAAAAAAAAATTAAATAAAAACAAAATTGATTTTATGACCAAAGGTTTAAAAATATCTCGACAAAAACTGAGAGATTTAAAAAAGTTACAAAAAATGTATCCGCATATTTGGAATGAAGCATACGTAAAGAAGTATAAATATATTTACAACAAACTCATTCGCTTTGCTAATAAAAGAATAAATACAAATTTTATAAACAACTCTGAAAATAAGTCAAAGGCAATGTGGGAGTTGATTAAACGTAAACATGGTAAAAATACTACTAAAACTTGCATAGATAATATAATTATAAATGGAGAAAATATTAAAGATCCACAAAATATTGCACAAACTTTTGGTGATTATTTTGAAAAATGTATTAATGATTGTAAGAAAGACATTGGTCCACCTGATCCTAATTTCAATATATTTAAGAACACAAAAGTAATTGAGAACTCAATGTTTTTATCCCCACTCTCTAGGCTACAGGTGTTTAAAATTATTAATAAGTTAAAAAATAAGCACTCCCATGGTTTCGATAACATTTCAAATTTTGTGTTAAAATCTTGTGCTGAAGAAATAAATACTGTTCTCACAGAAATAATAAATAAGTCGTTTGAATGTGGTGAGTTTCCGTCTGTACTAAGGAATGCAATAGTTAAACCGGTACATAAAAAAGGACCAAAAAATATGGTGTCAAATTTTAGGCCTATAAGCCTTCTCTCGGTATTTTCTAAAATATTTGAACAGGCTTTTTTAAGTAAACTATTGGTTTTTTTGGAGAGACAGGAGATAATATCCCCATCTCAACACGGCTTCCGTAAAAAAAAATCTACAGAGACTGCAATGTTTCATTTAATAGACAGTATCATTGATAGCATTGATAATAAACAAAAAACTGCTGGAGTGTTTCTAGACTTATCGAAGGCTTTCGATATGGTGGATCATAAAATTTTGTGTAATAAATTAAATATGTATGGAATTAGAGGAAATTGTTTAGACTGGATTATGTCGTTCCTAAATAATAGAACACAAAGAGTTGAAATAACATCTGCAACTAGCTCTAAGTACTATTCACAACAAACTACCCTTAAATTCGGTTTACCGCAGGGGAGTTGCATTTCTCCCGTACTCTTCTTATTATATATTAATGAGCTACCCTTAATAGAAGTAGATGATACTCTTTTTGTTCAATATGCGGACGACTCAAATATGAAAATTACGGGGAACAATAATGTACAACTCTCTGAAAATATTATAAATACATTTATTAAAGTTAAAGAATATTTGAATAATATTGGACTAGTACTAAATGTTAAAAAAACTGAAATATTGCAATTTCAAAATATAAAAAATAAAAATTCAACCATAGAATCCATTTCAGTAGATATGCAAACCATTTCATTAAGTGAACAAACAAAATTCTTGGGAATATATATTGATAACAATTTGCGATGGGTTAATCATATAGATTATATTTGTAATAAATTGGCATCTGTGATTTTTGCAATCGGTGAATTAAGACACGATATGGAACTTGATTGCTTAAAGGTTCTTTATTACGCAAATTTTTTCTCAATTATTAAATATGGTATCATATGCTGGGGGGATTCTGTGGATTTTCATAGATTATTTACATTACAAAAAAAAGTGATTAGACTAATGTGTTTTGTTAAGAAAAGAGCATCATGTGTACCTCTGTTTAAAAAACATGCAATTTTATCTCTCCCATGTATCTTTATTAGTGAGTGTGCATTCTATGTAAAAAAAAATATGTCGCAGTTTAGACAACATGAAGTGAATCATCAATATAATACAAGGAAGGTTAATAAGGTGATAACCCCAATTTGGTGTAGACTGGACATGTATAAACATGGGCCATTTCTGAAATGCTTAAGTCTCTATAATAAGCTACCAAGTGACATAAAGTGTATAGACAACCTCAATAATTTTCATTTGAGTGTTAAAAAATTGTTATTGGATAAGTGTTTCTATAGCGTCAAAAGCTATATGGACCATGATTTTATTTCTGCATGTTAACTTGAATAACTATTGTTAATTGTGACGTGTCCTATTAACCTCAACAAAAGTCTACTGTGATGTTTTGATTGTAGGAGAGAATGGATTAATAAAAAAAATTTGAATTTGAATTTGAATTTGAATGTATTGCTAAAAAGTTAAGCCGAGGTCGGGTTTGAACCCACGCCCGTTTTATCCTTTTCTTAAGAAGTGACGCCTCTTGCAATGAACCATTTAAAAAAAGTTCAGGGGCCCTGAAAACAGGAAAAATCAGAGTATCATCATTTAAAATTTGGTCATAATTTATCAATTCCTTCAGTAAATCATTTTCATGCAGCTTGTCCATTGGCATTGTGATATATTACAGGTTAATTATACAATAACAATCTTTGTAATCTATTGTTTTAAAATAAAAACTATTAAATTTTCAGTATTTATTATTTTTTTCCAAATTCAGTACTTCAATATTTTACTGATATTTACATTTCGATTTAACGACAAAAATGTTTAAGGACGTAAATTAAAAATTGTTTATTTGTGGAGATTTTCGTCTCGTAGTTCGAACAGCTCTGGAATATTTTTACCAAAAAACACTCGCATATATAAAAATATGAGCCATCAACCTTCATGGGATTTTTCCATTTCTCATGTTTGGATAAAACACCTCGAAATTTGTATTGTCAGTACATTTTCAAATTTTTTAACCCTTTAAAGGCGAATTTTCATAAGCGACAACGGCGATTTGGCACGATTTTGACGTAAAAGTCGTGAAATCTTATGCGGCGAACGAATTCGATGGATATCGCGTTAATTTTATTACGATGCTCTATTTCTTTTAATCCCCAAATATGGCCGCCAATGGATGTTACAACAAGTGCATAATTTGCGTCGCAGGCTGGAAATCGCCATGTAAATCCACTTTACAGGTGTACCAAGGTGCATACTTTTTTAACATATACATTTGGGTAGCTACAAGTTATTCTGATATCCCTACGGCTCAATATTTTTGTACGATACCTAATTATTTTACAATTAACCCTGTTTCTTATAGTTTGAAAAGTGAGTTCAAAAACCATTGGTTAATTCAAACTGGTGCGCGCCTGCAGCGGCCGGTGATACGACAAGAAAGGGGCGGAAGAAGATTCCCCCGATTCGCGGGAGATTCTCGTCGCAGAGCGAACTTGATTAGGAGGCCACAGCACGACCGCGCCCACTTTTCAATAGCCGTCCTACTGAGCAGCAGGTTTGCGTGTAATCAAATGGGAGAGGGCTTCACTTTGGTCGCGGTTTACGACAATTACGCTGTATGCTAGAGTTTTCAAAATGAAACAAGTTTAACCCTAATATAGTTTAATCTTACTGGACAACCTTTTTTTTCACGCAAAAACAATATTAGTACACTTAAATTAAACTTTTATGAACCCGACTTCTGCTACTTCTGTTACATCTGCGCATGCGCCGGCATGCGCGAAGTAATAAAAGTCAGTTTACTGGCGATGACGTCATATGAACATTGAAAGCCTTTCTTCATAGCGAGTGACTTTCACTTTACTTAATTGCATTTTCTTTACTTTGTATATATTGTCACGGGTATTTCTGTCTTTAACTAGGGCGTCTAATTATCATTCATATTTTTCTATAATCTTACCCCATGACACCAGGATCGTAAACCCAAGCCTACTTGCGTAAACCTATCTTATGATTGTGAGATCTTTAAATTATAAAACTAGCATTGATCTTAACATAAATATTTATTAATAGAAACAATAGAGGTACAGTTAAAATAATACTTACATTTTGAATACAGAAGAATGAAGGATGCTCAGAGTGGAACAGTCAGTTAGAAAACTAAGTGTCAATAACTGCAAAAACCATGATGGTGCGTATGTGAGTGTTCTGGAATCGAACAGCGTCTCTCTCCGTCTGTCTGAATGTTCCCTCTGTGCATTGCCTTTTTATATAGTACACAGTAATACATAGAAAATATTCCCGCGAGCTGTTTTTTCTATAAGAGATATTATTTTCTGAAACACCATTGGTCAGCTCCCATAATCAGGCAGGAGACCGGCAGAGGGGGTAATCAGGCAAGAGACCGACAGGGTGGATAATCGGGCTGGAGACTGGCAGGGGGGTTAATCCATGATTTTCCTTAGAGGAGGTGGTAAGTGCATACAGTAATAAACATCAGTATGTTATAATTTATTTCCTAGAAAACGAGTATTATTGATCCAGTATCTTGCAAGACACAAGGCGGGTTGTATAAGAGAGGTAGTCTAATTTATATAAATATAAATTAGACTATCGTGACAATATCAAGTTAAGTTATTTACTACATCGAAAATAATGTATGAAAGTTGATTCAAGTACTTTTGTATTTTCAATATTTCGTTACGTCATAATACATTACTAAAGCTTGGAAGATAGAACCAAGTTCCCGCCCTAACTTTACCGTCTTATTTCTCAAGAAGTATGATATTTATGAACTAAATAAAATAATTAGCAAACGGGAGACTACATTGAAGTATTATCGCACTACAAGACACCTTCATTAATATCAAGTAAACATTTAAAAAAAAATATTTCCTCCCGATTACATTGCATGTTATTTTTTTAAATTCCGGACGGCTAATTTCTCGACAGATGACGATCGCGCCGGCTGGGTTGTGGCCTCCTACTCAAGTACGCTCTGCTCGTCGTATCTGCTGCGGGCGCGCACCAACTTGAATCAACCAACGGTTTTTGAACTAACTTTTCAAACTAAATAATTAATTATAAAATAACTAGGCATCGTATACAAATATTAAGCCACAGGGATATGAGAATAATTCTTAGCTACTTGAATATGTATAAAAAGAATTCAATTTGGTACACCTTTAACACAGTTAAAATCGTAATGCATAACGCTGTGACGTCATAGTCATGCAAATGTTTAACACGCAATCACAGGGAAAGACATTGCATGACTATGGCGTCAGAGCACAGCACAGTGTTGAGACTATTATGGGTTTAAAAAAAATAGACAAACGACAATTCGAGGTAATTTTTTCCACTAGTGAAGTAAAAAGGCACTTATGTTGTTCATATCAAATATTTTAAAAAGACCGTGACTTAAGTAAAGACACAACACATACAGAAAGAATCAATACTTTGTAAATTGCTTGATTGTACATCACACATCACGAACGTTACCCCAGCATGATTTGCTGCAGCTGCAAGAGATGCAAATTTGCAATTTGGGGGAGGTAAGAAGAGCACACATTCTAGTCATCCCTAAAACATTCACCTCCATAGACTGCGTGGCAACGTCCACAATCACAGCAGGGCTGTTCCGAAATGCAAATAATCATTTCTTGATAAAGTTGTAAAACGTAAATGGCACTTGACGCAATGGTATGCACATCCTAATTGCATTGAATTGATTGATGTATTGACTTCTGGTCTGTGGACCTAACCTTCATTGCCCTTAACTATGCACATACGATTCATGATCTAAGGGTCGTGAGTTAGATCCCAGGCACAGCCAAACTTTTCACAAGTATGTTTGCTAACAAAGAACACGCACTGGTGCATCCGGGAAGTGATTAATGGCATGCTCCATTAATTACCGACCATCCTGATTGAGGTTTCCATGGTCTTTCCTAGTCACAACCAGGTGAATGCTGGGATGGATTGCTACTAAAGTGAGAACCTCTAATCTTTGGTCAGACGTCACACGACCCTCCCATTAGAATTTTATTAGAAGACAAAGGAAAAAGGTTAATGACGTCACACGACCCTCCCATTAGAATTTTATTAGAAGACAAAGGAAAAGGTTCGTGACGTCACATCAAAGATAAATGGGGACGACTTTATAGACCATGGTCACCCTGTTTTGAAAAGGAGCCACTAAAACCTAAAAAAAAATGCTACTTCGGGTCCATGAAGAGCCGAAAGTTAAATTCAGTCACTTGTGAACGGTACCCTACAACAGGGTTCAGATGAAGTAAAAATAAAAATACCTTCTGTACGTAGGTGTTTAAAAAAGATGTTATTACATGTTATTAAAAATGTTCCACATCCAAGAAAAATATGGCACTTTTAATATAAATTTAAATAAATAATTTTGTTTAAAATGAAAATTTTTGTAATATTAAAATGTACTTAGTTTTGTTGACTTTTAATATCGTATGTAACTGACACTTTTTAAAAGTGCATTTGCAGCAGATGCAATTCGTACGAGAAAATATGCAGACTCGATAAAGCTAACAGCTGTAAGATAAACTTTTTGTACTTTATCCTCAGTATTGAGAAACTAGGTTATAGTATATTTATTTTCACAAGATTTTAGTCGGAAATTGTACCTCCAGGAGTTATGACTATGAAAGGAACTTGCACTTGATATCAAATTACATATGTGCAGCTTACATACAAGTTTTCGAGAGTATCTTGTGACGTCACCAAAATATTTCAATTTAAGATGCATTTTAGAATAATAATGATAATTTTTATTGATTGTCTCATTAGAATTAAAATATCACAGCATTTGTTATTTACTATAAATCATGCTAATTTCATATTTAAGGAACAAATAAACAAAAATAAAATAGAGATTTATGTTTTTATAAGATAATTGATGTTTCTGTATTTATTTGTTTTTAACTATAAAGAAATGATTTTGAACGCAAATTTTATACAAATTTAGCATAATTCAGTATTTCAAACAAACAAACAAACAAACAAACAAACAAACAAACAAACAAACAAACAAACAAACAAACAAACAAACAAACAAACAAACAAACAAACAAACAAACAAACAAACTTTTTAGTACATAAATTTCATACTCGATCGATCAAGGTGCGCATTACATATAGTTACAATTGCAAGTATTTGCAAGTATTGTGTCCGCGCATTATGCAGTTGACCTTGTATTGAAATTTACCTACATACCGTCAACTGGTATTCTTACTTGAAAAATTACGTTACAACTCATCCTTTACGCATCTAGTAAATACATATTATGTATTTTTACCTCTAACACACATCTTTTTTCGGTGCTCAAAGTGAGGATGAAATAGAGACATTGCAATGGGCAGAGTTAACGAAACAGTTAGCCAGGTTTCTAATCACGTTTAGCTTTACCACGTTTAACTAGGTTGCTTAACACGTAAGAAAGGTATAGTTAAACATTATTAAGTTAAACGTAGTTAGAAACCTGGCTAACTGTTTCGTGAATCGAGCACAATATTTCTAATATTTCATGACCAATAAGAGGAAGGAAGACGTACTCTCGTCAAAAATGGTGTAAAACAGGAGGGAAAAGACAAGGAAATACTTCAGAGTTGAATACCAGACTGCCAAAATTTAAGACTTTTTACCAGCATGTCTCAGAGAAGTTGAAAATGAAAAATTATTTAAAGAAAAATTTAAAAATATTCTTATAAATAAGGAAATGCACTCTGTAAAAATGTACTTCTGTAATAAGTTGCCAGAAGATATACTGTCTAATGTTGTTTTTTAATTGATTGTATCCATTGTATTTCATATCTTCATAGTTTTATGAATTATTGTTATTTTGATGTTGTTTTATGCTATGTAATTTTAATGTTATTATTAGGAATGACGTAATCCATGTTGTACCTGTACAGCTAGTTGATTGAATAAATGAATTGAATTGAATTGAAAAAATTGAATAAAAGATGAAATTGATTTCAACTCTGGTATAATAAAATTACAATGCGGGTATGACAAATAGTATTTAAATTTGAGAGGTCAGATAATACTATATAAAACAACTTCATTCTTCAAACAGAATACTTAAATTCTCGTCTGGTTAAATCCAAAAGGCTTCATGATTAACATCGCATATTCAAAATATGATACAATTTCATTATAAAATATTTGCAGATATATATTAATTATTTAAATCGTGAAGCCTAACTTAGTTGATAAGACACAATGTTAAGTGGTTAAGTTTGTAGCTAAACTAGACGTGCATTATAAATGTTGGTGTTGAGATGATGAAACTTTGAGCAAGATGTGGTTTAGCTGCTAGTACAGCCCCTGGCAAGTGGGATGAGCCGTGCTTGAGATTTATCTTGGTAAGATAATGCTTCATAGTGGGCACTTCCAAAGCCAAAAGGTCACATTTAGGGCGCCATGATTTCAACTTGTTTCTAAATTTGAGCCTAAAACCGGTAGTAAAAACTCATAAATGTGGATAACTTTTTGAATGTTTTGGAAAACGCCCCATTTTAGACCACGTTGCCTAAGTTCAAAAAACCGTATTTTACTTAGACCAGAAAACCACGATGCATAAGCTCATAGGACTGGATTTAAGGCTGAATATTATGAAACTATATTAATTTGTATGAATGAAAATAGGGTGCCCCAAATCTGAACTATCTGTCACAAGTTTCCATGTACAAACAAGTAGAAACTTTTGCCTGTGGTTGTACATCTCCTACGTGGTAACAATGTAGTCGTCCCTGCAAATTTGATAAACTTTAATAATTTAAAACTTCAGTTTGAAACAAATTTATAAACGAATTTTCTACCCAAGAAATAGCGATGTGTGAACATTTTTGTAACAGGTACCTTAAATTTTAATTAATTGCTACTAAAATGAACACTTTTGTACTAAGTAATTTAAATAACAACTGAAATTAACGTCTTCCTTATCGTTCATCTAATTTCCATGTAATTATAACTCTATCAAATATTATTTCAAAATATAAAGATTAATAAATATTGCAATTAAAGTTGGATTCACATAGCGATTTTTATCATGTGACGCGAATAATGCGCACTTGCTGTAACATCCAATGGCAGCCATATTTGGCGCTTAAAAAAAAGAGCATCGTAATTAACGCGATAAGGCGGATTCAGATGGCGACAGCGGCGATGCGACGTGATTTTGACGTAAAAGCTGTGAAATCCTTTGCGGCGGCGAATTCACTGAGAATCGCGTCAATTACGATGCTCATTTTCTTTCAATTGCCAAATATGGCCACTAATGGATATTACAGCAAGTGCGCATTATTTGCATGATAAAAATTGCCGTGTGAATCCACCTTTACTGGGCTAAATATTTTAAGAGCGAATAAGCAAGAACATAAATAACTAAATTATATCTCATAAGCCATATGGTCGTGTTATGACTGAACTAATGAAACAGCGTCATGGTGAATTATAGCTTGCAATGCATTTTCAATATTGTTATGATCAAGAAGCACATAAATTTGTCTGCCCCTTGATTTTGATGTACACCTCTGGACACCACGAACGTTACATTGTTTGTCAACGTTGTCACGCAGTCTTTGGAGGTGGGGGAACTAGAACGTTATTTTACTAGCAGACCGGGTGTTCTCCACTAAAATAACGAATTAGAATTATTTTTTGTCTTCGAGCAAATAATACTCATGCTTGATATTCCGAGATGCATGACAGTTGGCATTGTATCATGAAAGGAACGATATCAATGTATTATGCAATTCTTTCATGTTCTTTTTAATATATCCTGGACTGTAAAGAATCGTGGAAAAAATCGGAGCAGCATATTTTGGACAATCTTGCAATACTAAATTTTGAATGCATTTCTCCTTGCTATTTTGTAGTTTTTAATCTGCTTCTTTTATTATTCTATTTCTTGTCTTATATTATCTTCTTGAGTATATATAATCAGACATAATTATATTTTTAGGTGGTTATTTTATTTATTGTTTAAAAAAGGAATGATAGTATTGATTTAATTATAATTATATTTGAATACTGTCACGAACCAATAATGATGTGACTAGAACATCGACAATGATGTGATAACACTGAAGGTGTGATTAGAGAGTTTTATTCTTGAACAGACACGGACGATACACGAATATTCACATACAGAGACTCGCAGTAACACCTCTTCGAGATGATGCCGAACATCCTCACTGTCTACACCATAGTCTAGCTCTTACTGTCTGATTACTCCTCCTCCTTATTTTACATTCAGTAGGGCTTTATATTTTTATATACCATGTGTATGTTATTGAAAATAAGGAAGCTATTGGGTCAAATACTTGTAATCATAACATGCTCATGGCCTGCCACGCGTGTAGCTATCAATAAACAACAATAATTATTATATTTGTTGCAACCTTGATGACATAAAATACACATCGTGACAATATATTTTATTTTATAGAAAATTAACACAAAATTAAGCATTAAATTATTAATATTTGTAGTTACCTAAAGCAATTAACGTGTCTCAAAAATTATTAACAAAACAATAGTATTTTGTTACAATAACAAATGTAAAGTTAGAAATTGGTTTTTTCAAGAACGTTATTATTAATTATATATTTTCTTGCAAATACAATAAAAAAAAAAATGTATGCAATATTTATAAAGTTGTGGTTCAAGATGGTTCTTCTTCACTCCATTTTGATTCGAGTTTTCAGTACTCCATTCGTAATCGGATGGTGGTGAGTTCGATCCCAGCCACCGCCAAACTTTTCACTACAGTGGCGGTTGCTAAGGGAGGTGATTGATGGCATCCTCCATCAATTGCTGACAATTCTGGCTGAAGTTTCCATGGTTTCCTCAGTCCCAACTAGGTTAATGCTGAGATAAACTGCTATGGCTGTCCTGGTTTGTAAGAGACTTACCTAGCTATATCCTTTAATCTATATTTTGCCGTGCAGTAATCCTACATGAGATTTTATTGTCCTTCATCCTACATCAATTCAATTGTTAATTCCAACTTAATCGTCCTTTAATCATTAATCTTTGTTTAACAGTACAGTAAGGCATTTGAAATTTGAGTCGTCTTTAATCTTGACTTGGGCACTAATCCAATTTGAGTGCGATTTTCCCACCCCCCTGGGGATTTCCCTCACAAAATCTTGTCCGCTCTGGGTCATCGGTCAATGACCTTCGTACCACTCTGGAGGGCACAAAATGAGAGATCTTCCTCGTGTGATTATCGCTCGTTACATATAGAGGCGACTTTTAGATTTTATTGGTGGGTTTTAATTAAGAAGTACAAGTTAAGTTTTCCTTGAAGTTATTAGTTGAAAATCAAGAATATTTCTTTTTTATTATTTTCACTTTTCATATTGTAAAAATTTATTGGAAAATATGAGAACTAGGGAAAATACCTAAATTTATTTAGTACTTCAATATTGTGCATAATCATAATTCTTAGCATTTTATTCAATATTAAATTTAAGAAAATAACAGAATAATATAATAATAAAATTGAGCATTGAATTCTAAATTTTTAACACAGTGCTAATTTCCTTTAATTGTTTATTTATAAAACAATGCATAATATTTAAAAGATATTATAAATATATTTCACATAAACCTTGCTACTTAAATCTAAAAAAATTAATCAAACATCACTTAATAGACAACACACATGTATGAAAAAATTTTATTGCATCAAATTATACTACTCTGATTTTTTCAGATTTTTTTTAGACCCAGAATTTTTTTTTAAATAATTATTGAAATTGCGGCCACGCCCCCTGAAGGCGTCAATAGGCATCTAGTCTCTATCCTTTTTATTAAGGATTCAGGGGTGCCACCTTAAATCGTAGAACTTTCATTAATTATTTAAGAATAGTTCAGGGACTCAAAATAATCTGAAAAAAATCAGAGTAGCATAATTTGGTACCCACTATTCATTTCTGCGATATTTTTTTTTCATGTAGGTTGTCCATTATTCGCTTTAGTTTAAGGATTCAATATTATTAAATCCATGTATACTAATCTGGCTCATAATACCTTTGCTAGATTCCTTGGCCCTAACTGCTACTTGGTGCAATTTACGACGCAGTTAGCCATGATTCTACTACGTTTAACTAGGGTGATTTAGCACGTAAAACAGGTATAGTTAGACGTTGGTTGGTTAGGCTAAATATGGTTAAAAACCTGACTAACTGCTTCGTGAATCACACCCATTGACTATTACGCATGATGATGAAAAATCTAGGCTATTCTGCTTCAATAGTTGCTTCATACAAAATAGCGTGGTTCGAGATGACGTCTATTTTTGTAACAAAATATTACGTTTTGTAACAGTATAGGATTCTACAGTAAATGTTACACAATACAGTAAATCTGAGCTATACAGAGGTTTGTTTTTATTAATTCTTTGTAAGTTTCAAAAAATTGGACTAGACAATATGAATATAAATAACAATTAAGACTTTACAAATTATATTAAGTCAAAAAATTTCATAGCGCGCAGTTCATAACGTGTTAATTTTTGTTCTATAGGGTTCCCCAGAACTTCATTAATGTTGAGAATGCATTATAATATCATTGAAAACTGTATACAAAACTCACTGCATTTATCTTCAAGATTTAACATTTAACTTTTTAATTTCAAATCTAGTATTTGTTTAGAACTGATGGTGTAAAAACCACTGTGAAGTGTATATAATTGCAATATTGTATCCTAATCTTAAGTTATTTTATGTTCCAAATATAAATTATTAATTATTAGTATCAATATCTTTGTACCTCTATCACTACGTTTACATGAAGGTGTTTAATACGCATTCATTGACGAAGGATAATGTTTTTCACCGTCATGTAAACGTACAGTATGTTGTATTATGTACAGCCACATGAGGAAATAAATAAATTAAATAAATTTAAATAAATTATTTCAAATAATAAAAAGGATGTGTCCGTATATTATGTGTGTTTTCAATTCTTTATTGGTCATTTAAAAAAAACACACGGACACAATCAATAAAATGAAAGCACTCTGAATGAAATGGTAAGACTAGTCCAAACATGCATATTCTTAAAAACTAAATGTAATATAACTAGATACATTTTAAAAACAATTCTTTAACAATAATACTCTTACGGCTTTTTTAAAATCAACATAAAGTAGTATTTTAAGTTTTAAATACAGTGGAAGTGTATTGTATAATCTAACTGACATTGAATAAGGTCCCTTGTTATATATTTGTAATCTACATAGCGTAACTTTTTAGAAATTACCCACTTTCCGCCTTCGTCAAATCAATTTGACATTCCCTCCGGAAGTAGCCGGAAATGTCAAGTTTGTGGCTATTTTGTTGCAATTGCGGGAATGTCATATAAAATATAAATTTGACTGTACACTCCACTCGAATATAAATGTCCATGTTAAAGTACTGCTGGATCGGACGTTTTTTTATGAATGGATTGTTTATACTTTTATACATTTATAAATTATACATTTATAATTGCAAGCCAAAACTACACAAATTCATGTGATTCCCGGCTTATTAGACTGTTTTTTCTTTGTAAATTTGTTATACACATATATATATATATATATATTATATATATCTTTAAGTATATGAATCCTTTGCACTTTTATTTTGAATTGAACACAAAATAATGTTTACACTGCTCTGTTTGAGTCACGCAGTCCATGGAGGTTAACTTGAACTAATTAGGGACTGGGTGCTCTTCTTATCTCACTCAAATGTTTATGTGTGTGGTACTTTAGCAAACAAGGCGGGGGTAATGTTCTTTTATGTCCTGATGCACAACTGCTATGTAGTGTTCACTTGCTGCAGTTTATTGCATTCTATGGGGATAATGTATGTAAATTTAATAAAGAACATACTTGCCTTCATAAAAAGTTTATACTATAAAATATTGACGAATTGTGTACTGCAATTCTCCCATACATATCAACAAAAAATATAGAAATAGTATGAACATCTATTTGCATGTTTTTGCATGTTTGATGGATTCAATTGTAAAAACGACACCTCAACAAACGTGAGATTACCACCGGAAGTAGACGAAAGTGGAAGGATTTTGTCTGAACTATGAACATGATAACTTTGTAGAAAGGTTACAATCCTTAATATAAATATCCCTGCAAAGTTTCAGGTTCAAAACGGAACTAGGAAGACCGGAAACCTCGCACTTCCGGTGTTAATATAGAATTGATCCACCTGTAGTACCAAAAAGAAGCCGTCTATTTGCATGTAGTGAGAGATGGATTGTGAACACGACGTGTGTCACTGAAAATCAATTTTTAGAGGGGAGATCGCTCGGAAGATACAACGGAGAATTTTCCCAGTACAGATACAGTCGAAGCAAACACTTGAAATACTTCATGCATCTTTTATTTACTTTTAAACGTCTCGCCGCTTCATTTTCACTCTTATTTGGTATATATAGAGGCTTCAAGTCAGCTGATTTTGCGGTGTTCCCACCGTCCTATTCAAATCTATGTAATTAAAAACTCGGTTGTGCTTTTTTATCAATAAAGAATTTATTAGGAGGAAAATATTCATTATCAGAAGACCACTAAATGAAGAGGGATAGGAGATGGTTTCAAATTAATAGTTTAAATAGTAACTGAAAAAAAATCTAATCCTTAAACGAAAAATGTAAAAATTACTAGAATTGTACATTTATTGTGTTAAATTGTTAGTTATTATTTGAAAATTATAATATTTTTTTTTAAATGTTTTAAAATAGATAAAAGTTATGAAAAATCAAAGTAATTTAATAAAAAAATAATTTCCTCTATAAAAATTTTATGCTGGGAAAATTTAATTACATCGTTTTCAATTTAATATACTTCACCCAATAACTTTACGACTAAAGTGACGTCAATTTAATCGGCTTTATGGCTGAAGTGACGTCAATCTATTGCTAATGAGGGTGCGAGGAAAAAAAAATATATAAATTTGCATTATCTTGAAGATTTTAAAATAATTAGATTTTATTAAATCATCTTATAAAATCTGTACAAATTTTTTTACAGAATATTCCACGAGTTTGAAGCAGCTAACCAGTTAAAAATGTCCATATTTTTTATTTTTCATTAGAATTAATTTTACGGACAGAACTTTATTAGTAACTTTAAAGTTTGCCGCCTTCGAGAAGCAATAAATTATTTAAAATGTTTTAACGATTAATCTCAGTTACTTCGGAATCAAAGAATATTTCCTTGCAAATGAATCGAATGAAATAAATTTTAAAAAATTGAGAATGTTCAAAACTTAATCGCTTATGGTTTGAGCAAATTCAGTCTTGCAGTTTTCTTACAACAGCTTCATTTCCGGTTTCCGTCCATACGGCCAATGTTAAAATTCAATCTCAGTTTTCACAAAATTGATAAGACAGATTCGCTTCAAAATTTGTATGCCACCTATTGTTGGTAAGTTCTAAGTCCCCTGCAAGTCTTGTTGCATTCAGGCGGTACGATTGCGAGATATCAACCTACTGAGATTCATCCTTAACTAATTTTTTAACAGTGATTTAGACAGGCATAATACAATTTATAGCATTTTAATAATTTCCATTGTTTATATTTTAAGAAGAAGAATGTAGCACAATTCTTTTTTGTATGACGGTCTATCTGACAAAGAAAATGACATGAGTGAAGATGTTTTCAGTAAATATTAAGAAAATATCTGTTTGTTCTGATACTACTTAAACATAAATCATTTTATCATACATGTGCACTGTATATATTTTGAATTTATTGTTTCATTCAAATTGTTTTGCCTTTCAACTAACTGTGACTATTTTTTTCTGATTTGTGTATAACATTGTATACTGTGAAAGTTTAGGCGCAGTGCGCTTAATTGACCGGGTCTCGTCAGATCGCCGAAGTAAATTATCTAATATAAGTAAATTATCTAATATATCTAAATATTATCTAATAATATCAGATAATATCTGATATTATTATTGTTGTTATTTTTTGTGTGGGTGACTGGACACTTTAGTGAATGGGATATCCTTTTTCACGTCACCCATTGAGTTGTTGTACTGTTTTTTTCTGTACTGATACTCAATAAACAACTATTATTATTATTATTATTATTATTATTATTAAAGCAACGTCGAGTGTGGTTGTGGTTAGTAGTTGGATAGGTGGCCTCTTTTGACAAAAATCAAATTTCCCAGCCAGGATTTAATCGTTGTGCTTTTCCACTATATGTTTTCCTGGCTATGTACCATTTTACACTTCCGGTTTATTGACAAAAGCTGTAGCGTCCATCCTGGTTGAGGTTTCCACGCTTTCCTCAGTCACAGCAAATACAGGAATGGATTGCAAGGCCGTGGCAGAGATTAGACAACGTACTTTTAGTCTTCATGAGCCTTCCCGATGAGCCAATTAACGAAAATTCTAGATTTGAATGGTTCTGGGTCTTGAACTTCATGAGTAATTAATTAACATAACCCAATTAGTGTTTGATAAAAAAAATATTCACACTATTTTTATGTATTTGTGTGCTTTTTTTTAAATATGTTCTCAATATCTCTTTATGTTATATTGTAAAGAAAAAGAATCTGAATTCTATTGTCTGAATGTGTTCGGTATATCTTGCAATATATGATGTAAAGTTTTGATTTTGTACTCAAGCTTCCATCGAGAAGATACTCAACTCCTTCATTACCAAAACTTAAAGTACGTCTGACTATGATAAAAAATAAAAAAATTCAACTTTTTAAAAAGGTATGGAGGCCTGAATTTACAAATTAGACAAACACAAAGTGTTCAACATTCGCATTATTATTATCCACGCGCAGTTCGACCGTATGAAGTTGCACTGCAAAGAAGGTCCTTGTTGACGTCACAACACACAGCCAGTCCCGATTAGCATTGAGTTGTGACGTACGCAAGGACTAAATTTCTTACTGTATACCGCAACTTCGCACGCTTGCAGCAGGCGTGAAGAAATATTATGCGAATGTTGATTATATACTCTAACAACATCACTTGGTGAATGCATGTCTAATGGAGTATCGACCTTAATTTTGTTTTATTGCAGAAATTGATGGAGGGTGCAAAGTTATGCTGCATGCCCTGATTTTTCAGATTTTTTTAAGACCTGGAACTATTTTTAAAAAAATATTGAAAGTCCATTTCGTCACGTCACGAGGCGCCGCTCCTTAAGAAAAAGATTGGCTTGCCGCCTCGTGACGTCACAAAAAGAACTTAACTTAACTTAATAATTAAAAAAAAAAGTTCCCGGTCTCTCAAAAATCTGAAAAAAACTCAGGGTACCATAACTTTGCACCCCCTGGCCATTTCTGCAATAAAAAATATTGAGGTCAATACTCTATTTGTAATTTGAGACCTGTTTTTGATGCAAATTTAAACATGAATTTTTATGAAACATTTATTTTTTTAATAAATTTTTTAATATTTTTTGTATTTGGAACATCTGAATGATTTTGAATGAAGTAACTAAATTAAATTCACAGAATGAAATCACATACCTTGAGTCCGTGCAATTTAAGATTTCCTATAGGTTTCCTTAACTCTAACAAAATGTGTCTAATTTCGAAAAGGAAAAAAAAACTAAATGTAATTAGGTTGCTGCATGCCATTTTTTTAGTAGCTCAATCGAAAGAGGAGGTTGAGAAATGCACCTATGAATTTTATGCGATTTTTTTTAGTACTGCATCATACCTAAAATGGAGATGATAAGAGGTCACGTGACCTGGAGGCGCCTTCCGAAACGCCTATGACGTCATTACATTCTTTGGTTTATCTATATAACAAGGTTGGCTTTATACAGGTTAAGCCTCCAATTTGACCAATGTTAACGGGCTTAGCCAATCAGATTCAAGTATTCCAGGACCCATCGTGCCGCGAAACTTTGAATGCGCCCATGATGCAATGCTATTTTTGAATTTTCGCGGTGCAATGGGTCCTGGAAATAGTGGAAAAATGACGCACGAAATACGCACGTGGCTTAACCTGTATAAAGCCAACCTTGCTATATAACACATGTAAACAATTATTGCATTGTTGCTTGTTTATTAAAAATTATTATTTGTTTCCATAGCAACGCGGTTGTTTACAAGCATTATATAGTTGAACCAAAGAATGTAATGACGTCATAGGCGTTGCGGACAAAGCCTCCAGGTCACGTGACCTCTTATCAACTCTATTTCAGGTATGATGCAGTACTAAAAAAAATCACATATTAATTCATAGGTGCATTTCTCAACCTCCTCTTTCAATTGAACTACTAAAAAAATGGCATGCAGCAACCTAATTTTAGGGTGTTCGTTGCTACGCTGTCTATGAAGGAGTGGTGCAGTTTAATTTTGTCATCTGGTGCATGTCTTACTATTTATACAAAATATCAATAAATATTTTACTACATGGTTACAGACGGAGAAAAAATTGCTGACATTATATTGCATGTACATCTAGTTCGTAATAAAATATATGGGAGTACGATACCAGGTACCACCAAACTTTTCACAAGTGGTGCTTGCTAAAAGAACACCCAATCGTGCATCCAGGAGGTGATTGATGGCATCTGCCATCAATTGCCAACCATCTTGACTGAGGCTTCCATGGTTCCCTCGGTCACAACCAGGTGAATCTTGGGATGGATTTCTATTGGCAATGGCAGCCCAGATTTGGATACTAAGGAAATATACTGGGTCAAGTTCAGGAGGTTAAATGCAGTCACTTGTGAAAATTTGTCAATGGAACAACAGTAGGGTTAAGTTGAAAAATGACAAAACAATGCAAAACGCATCACTTGTTTGATCTACATCAACAAATGAGAGTTGAGTGTTGTCACGAGTCGTACATCTCACAAAGTAAATTCCCCGACTTGGTTAGATCTCCGAGTCTAGCTAGCAGCTGTTGACATGATTAATGGAATTTAATTTACTTTCTGTGAAATATTTCATTCTAAGATTTACATAAAAACAAAGCAATTTTTTCATTATTTTGTGTTATTTACATAACTATAATGAAGCACCAAGTTGAAATAAATTTAATTTCAACATAAATTTAATTTCAACGTCTCGTCTTTTTTCTTCACATTTTCCGAGAGAGAGGGAGAGGGAGAGGGAGAGGGAGAGGGAGAGGGAGAGGGAGAGGGAGAGGGAGAGGGAGAGGGAGAGGGAGAGGGAGAGGGAGAGGGAGAGGGAGAGGGAGAGGGAGAGGGAGAGGGAGAGGGAGAGGGAGAGGGAGAGGGAGAGGGAGAGGGAGAGGGAGAGGGAGAGGGAGAGGGAGAGGGAGAGGGAGAGGGAGAGGGAGAGGGAGAGGGAGAGGGAGAGGGAGAGAGAGAGGGAGAGAGAGAGGGAGAGAGAGAGAGAGAGAGAGAGAGAGAGAGAGTGAGTGAGAGAGAGAGAGAGAGAGAGAGAGAGAGAGAGAGAGAGAGGAAATACTACAATGTGTATATAAAATATTTTTGCATCTCTCCATTTTATCCTCACTTTGAGCGTGAAGGAAAGAAGACGTGTTTTTGAGTTCGGGCTATGGAAGACATCATACAGTTACAAACACAACCATAAATTAAATTAAACAAAAATTTAACTACTAATAAATGTGCATAAACTTACAAGTGCGACGCAAAATATTACATAATAAATCCTGAGACATACTACCAACTTTTAGTCAAGTTATCATTTTACAAAACTACAAAAAATTAGGGCTGTGAAATCGATTTTGAGATTCGAGTCAGATCGAGCCAAAATTTTCGGGATCTCGATTTTATTGTGTACCGAAAACCAAATTTTTAAGTTTTGAGCCGAAATCGAAATTCTCGAGATTCGAACCAAATCCGAGATTTTCGAGTATTGGGCCGTTGCTTGAATTGTTAATTTATTTTTACTATGTAAATTCAGAAAAAAATATATTTTATATACTTAATTACTATTATACGCTATTGGTACTGCACATGTCTTCACTTAATGGGAGTTTTAGTTGAATATTCTCTTATACGTATACGTTATTTAACTTGTGTTGTGGTGTTGTTGATCTAGTAAAAATACTACCTGGAGGGTCCAACACCGATGGACAGACACGCAGGGAGGAAGTAGCGGTATTTAAGGTTGACTGACATTTAAAAATGTAAATAGAGAGCTTTGCTATAAAATTTTTATTCAATACAAAAATAAACGCGTCCCTTAATTTTCTGCCAATGTTAAGTTCTTTCTTGGAAATCTTTTATCACACTGCGATTGACACATGCAAGGACACAAGCAGGTAAAATGGTCAAAAAGTTTAGCATGAGAATGAGGTATTTATAGATATACATATATACAGTATATATATATATATATATATATATATATATATATATATATATATATATATATATATATATATTTATATATATATATTTATATGTATATTATCTCGACTTTTTCTTAAAACTTCTTCACACGACTTAGTTATAACAATACTGTGTTTAACTTTGAATGCTTCAATGTTTACGCTAATATCAGAACTAATATAACATCGCTAACTTATTTGAAAAAAAAAATAAAATAAAATAAAAAAATTAAGAATAAAATTGCTTGACTATGAAGTAGGCGTTATTGAGAGGGTATGAAATAGTTAAGTTAGTTCAATTGAAAATTCATAACTATATATAAAGGTCCTCAATTAAACAGGAAAAAATATCTTGTAGTTCCGCTGTGTTTTTTTTTTCTACTAAATTATAGCACACTCAAATTGAAAGAGAACGCAAAATTAATTTAAAAAAATCTTCCTAGTTTGTTATGATTAATTTGCGTATTCATGGATTCTATCAAAATTATTGCACAGTTATCTATAAAGCAAAAAATAAAATTTTCGAGCTTTGACTTGATTTCGAGCCATTTCAAGATTTGGCTCGATTTTTGAGCTTAGCTTGATTTTGGAACTTGGTTCGATTTTCAACCCGAAATATCGGGTTTCGAGACAACTTGAGCTTTTTTTTTCGAGACCGAGCTGAAAATTTTTCAAGATTTCTACAGCCCTACAAAAAATAATTTGTTGAATATTGTCGCGTCTAGGGTAGAGCGTCTTGAGTTGGGCTGGCCAACAATGAGTCTTCCAGCTTGGGGTAACTCTAACCCCGCACATTAATGTGCTACCTCTAATGTCATGTGGCGAGCTGGGTTGTTACACGGCTAGAGTAGTCCGGCTGCAGTGTGTAACTGCTTACGTTGCAATTGCAAGCTGCTGCTGAGAGGCGCCTCGGCCCAGCTCGAGATAGATTGAAGATGGGAGCCACCACCGATGGTTGTGCCTGAGGGCACTCTTACTCTTAGTTATAAAAGGTACTACCTCTCTCTTTGTTTGTGTACTTGTTGTTATGCTCTGTCTTTTAATAATAAACCATAGTCCAACCTTTGTTGTGACTTTCCTTTAAATACTTATTCCTTCTCACTCTAATTAGGCTAACTTTAGGGACGCCCCGTCCTGGCAAGCAGGACACCCTTCAAGAGACTGCGACAATATATCGCAAAGAGGCTACCAAAATTTAGGTAAATTTAATTTTAATTTTATTCCACTTTAACGTTCTCCTCGTCATTTTCTCTTATTTACAGGGAGAAAGACGAAATTTCGTCTTTTCTTATCTTATTTAGCACAAAAAAATAGAATTATGTCTCCATTTCATCCTCACTTTGAGCGAAGAAGACATATTAAGATGAATTTTTGAGGTAAAAGTACGTTGTAAGATTGGATTTAATACATGTGCACAGGATGTGAGTTGATTATACCATGACATTTCAACCAAGAGTTTAATATACTTGAAAATCAAATTTTTTATCTCCTTTCATATTTTCCGAACATACCTTTAGCAGTGGGGCATGAAAATTGTAGGCTGTTAAAAGTAACAAAAAATAAAATAAATAATAACTGTAAAGTGATAAGTGAATTTTCCACAGTTCGATGGTATTCTGTTAAAACGACGACATTGCAAGTTCTGTCATGCAAAAGTGTGTTACGAGTTGCATCTGCAGCGCACATTTGCTGCTTGTCACTAACAATTGTAATAGAGAAATACATCTCGGGGCATCACCAACGTCACCTCAACAATGTAGCTCCAAGCGATGCAAGTTTGTAATTTATTTTGTCAATCCGAAATTATGTGCTTTTACCTACTAATTACTCACTAAACCCCGAACTTTCCAAAACCCTAAGTTAAGCTTTTCACCGGCCACCCCCATTCCCGGTATCCCGGTATTTGCCATCCTGGTATGCATCCCGGTATTTGCCTGCGACTGAGGGAAACGTGGAAACTTCAACCAGGATGGGCGCTGTAGCTTTTTGTCAATGAACTGGAGGTGTAATGGTCCAAAGCCAGGAAAACCACACAGTGGAAAAGCGTAATTATTTAGCCCTGGGTAATGGAAAACGTAGTTTTTGTAAAAAATTCTTTACCCATTCAATCACGTTCAGCGATGCTTGACTTTGGTGATCTGACGAGACCTGGTCAATGCACTGCACCACACCTCCCACACAAAGATTTTAACCAACAAGCAAGACCTCTTTACCTTTAATCAATTTATCCGACGTACATGTATGTCTACCTGCCATGAGCTACCTGTTTACACTGTGGCGGACTGTGTTATCGTGTAGGGAATAGAATAGAGCCACGTTGTTAAAACACCGCGAAATTTAATTATAATTAACGATCGCACGTAATGTAGCCCATGGAAATTAGAGTTTATGTTAGTTCTTATGAAACCATTACACAGTTACAGTCAAATTTGTGTGACGTGGGAACCGGAAGTTGCCGCAAGTGTACTTCCAATTCATGTTCAGTGTTTAAATTTCACGGTAGTTATACTGCAAAACCCAGTGCCTTGAATTTTAAAACAGAAAGCTAGAGAATTTCCACTTTCGGCTACTTCCGTAAGAAAATTTAAAATAATATAACTGTTTCGTTCAGTTATTTTGTATGTTACAGTCAAATTAATCCAAGTTTTCAACCGGAAGTGAGTTCAATCTGCTCTTCCTCGTCATCTTAGCGGCTAGGAATTTTGTAAGCATGTCAACAAACATCATAATTAAAATTTAAATGGAATGGACAGAAGCCTTTCGTTTCCGGCTACTTCCGGGTGAACTTCATGTTAATTTTACTTTGCCTGGATTTATATTTGTTCAGCTTGGATTTGCGTTTTCGTGTTTTTATTATTAAGAAATAAAAACTCGTTGGTGTTGTGAATGACGCTTTGTTAACGCGAATGTTACTAATCTTCGCTAAATTTAATTTACTTATTTTTATGAACCTTTATCTTTTGAGGTAGATTACAAGTCAGCTGTTTGCTTGGAAATCGTTGAACTTATTCATATCCTTTGCATTGAACAGCTAACAACTTTTTGTTATATGTTGTAATTTTCCTTCCGAAGTAATCTTATTAATGCATCTATCATTCTTAATTTATGTCATTAATTATTTTGTTTTATCTTGTCATTAAAAGTTATTTTATAATATTCACCATTTTTTTTTTATCTTGATGCTGCGTCTGTATCGAATTTTATGTATTATACTCTTATTATTATTATTATCATCATATTTGTGCTCCATTTATTGTACATTTAAAATACAAATTTAATATTTAAATCACCGTTTCTCGTCAAAACTGTCATTCCTCGATCCCTAGTTTTTCAAACTCTTAGTATTTACAAAATATTTTTATGTATTATGTCTGTTTTATGAAAAATAATAATAAAAAAAGGATTGACCTCAGTTGATTCAAATCTTGGTGTCGGCCTCCTAGAATTGAACAAGACTTGCAAAGAACTTAGAACTCACCATCAATAGGTTGCATATAAATTTTTGAAGTGGATTTGTCCCATCAGTTTTGAGAAAACTGAGGTAAAAGTTTAACATTAGCCTTATGGACGGAAACAGGAAATTGATCTTTTGTGAGGAAAGTGCCTTCTTGAATCTGCTCAAACCATAAGTGATTAGGTTTGAGAGCATTATCGAGATAAAAAAACTTATTTCATTCGATTCCGTCTGACAGAAATTTCCTTTGACTCACGTAGTAACTGAGGTTAATCGTTAAATAATTTTTGTTCCATTGATGCAGTCAAATGTATTTTGATTCAAATGTTTTAATTTAATTAACATTTTTTTAAAACTATTTCAATAGCAATTTCAGTAATTGTTGCAATCTACCAATTCTGTGTAGAGAGTATGTTTGGTTTAATTATAATTCTTTATAATCGGATTACGTAACCTGTTTTTTGAATAAACATAATAAATTAATTATTGACAGGAACTAAAATTTAAAATTAGTTCAAAAATCAAAGTTCAAAATTAGATTGTAAGGAAATGCAGTACCTTGTTGAAAATTAACTGAAACTGCTACAGAATTAACAAAAACAACAAGTTAACAAAATTTTTCAGCGTAAAAAATGCAAGTATATAAACCAAATTGTCAACTAGAAATCATACGTTTGTGAAAATTCCTTTTTTAAAGTAAAATTTATAAACCAGAACTCGGCCATTACTTCCATTTATCAAATCGACATTTATTTTTCTTCAGTTAGTAAAATGTGTCCAGTAAATTGCAAAGTTATTTGCAAATGCAATCTGGAATGACCAGCAATACAATTTCATTTATATAGGTCGCTCTAATTTAACATGTTATATTTTGTTACAGTGAGATAAGCTCCCTTGTTTTACTGCATGTAACAACACTGACAAGGTTGCATTTCATTGCTGCAAAAGTGCATTCTAAGATCTTATTAAGATAATATCGTTCATACTCTCGTTTTCAAAGTAAAAGTTTTCTTTTGAAATCGCCTTGTTGTTGCATTTTAAATAAAAATTCTTCACTGAATTTCAGTTGAAAATGTTTTTACTTCTGCTTTAATCGATAACAACATTAAAAATGAAAGCTTTTATGTTCGCTCGTTGTGCAAAGAAGTTAATATGAAATATATTATATACGAAATAAGAGACTGACTCAGAAAGGGAGAGAGACATAGGGAGCCATTCACAAAGCACTTTATCCCCAACTTTAGCCCCAAGTTTTATCCCTGGTACTAAACATGGTGCTAAACCAGGGGCTAACCATGTTTTGCTCCTAGTTTAGCACCATTTTTAGTACCAGGGATAAAACTTGGGGCTACAGTTGGAATTAAAGTGCTTTATGAATGCCCCCCCATATAGAAGCTAAGGAAATTTGATATAAAATTCTACTTAACTGTTGAAAATACCACATCACTGTATAAGCTCCATTGAGTACTGCTTGAACAATTTCGTACAATCATAATGGTCTCATATGAGAGGCCAAATATCATTTCATTAATTAAAATGTCACCGAAATCATTGTGAATTAAATTAATTACATTTTTCTGCAGTGTAAATATATGGTATAAATAATTTTATAATTAAATTCATATCTTACAAAAATTCTGATTTCATTAATTAGCAAGTAATACATTTTGACATTCTGAGCTTTTGTTGTATGAATTTTGAATAGTATTTATTTAATAATTATCAATTACATCGTAATTATCAGCTTATATTTCGGAAGAAATGTTGCTTTACTTCGATACAAAATGTAAATAAATGCAATACATTGCATACTCTTTTGAACTTGTTTTTTTTTATAGTTTATATAAAACACATGAAACAGGCTACGAATTTTTCTAAGCAACAAACAAATGGTAAATAAATTCGTGGTAAAATATTTCTTCACAACAAAAAGAACTCTTAAGAATTAGAAGGAAATGAAACTTCCTGCTTCAAAGTGCTTTTCTTACAAATTTTCCTTTCCCGTAACATCACTTTTAATTATCAGGCGTTTATTAATGGAAACATATCTTGAGAAAAATTACTTTGCCGGAGCCTGAGATACACTCTGGAGGGAAGAATGGTAAAAATGCTTGATGGCCAATTTTAATAAAAATGTTTATGATGCTTTCCTCGGTGTTAAATATGTATTTTTTTTATTTATCGTGAGATTTTTTTGTATTATTTAATTTAAAACTTTATCTCTCTTTATACAAGCGAATGTGAGGAATAAATTTCTGCTTTGATGTACTTTTAAGTCTATAATACATTATACTTTATATAATACAAAATTATTTAAAAAATATTTTTGTATAACACAATGCAAATAAAAATTGAAATAAACCACCGAAAGTTAAGAAATTGTTGCGTTTAATTTGTTTTTTAAATTTTTTTTATTTTATGCTATTAATTGAAATCTTTTTAATTAAATTTGATTTGACCTGATTGGTTTCTTATCTTTTTAAATTAATATTTTATAAGTTTCAACAGCTGTCCTGATACATTTGTTGCATTTCACATAAATTACGATGTCAAAACCTGTATAACCATCTATTATCATTGCAATTATTCTGAACAATCGAAATTTTGTCTTCAAAATAAACCAGTACTTTTCTTAATACGGGTTCTTTGCTTTATTAATTATTATTTATTAATAATAATTACGCTTGTTTAATAATTTAAGAAAAACTGTGTCATACTTAGTAAAATCGAGTACTAAAAACAATAAATTGACTTAATTTGAAAGATACAATATTTAATTTTTAATCATATATTGTTAAATATCTATTATTTATGAACTTTTTGAAAAAAATGTGAGAAAAAAAATACTTATTTGACTACAATGCACAGATTAAAAATAAAATAATAATATCTCCCACAACGCTACGTATATTATAAAACGAAGCATTTTTCTCCTAGCAATAAATTCCTCCCTATATATTTTCAATAACAATATCTCAATATTATATGAGCTACTTTACGCTGATTAAATTTAACAACAATATTTTCCGCTTTATGACCTATATATAAAATCCATTTACATAATATACTACTAAATATATGCAAATTTATTCAATTTATTTGTATAATCAATGCACTTCCATGCACGGCAAAAAGATAGGATGAAAATGCATTCTGGTAGAAATTTATTGATTTTTTTATTATTAAATATGAGAGAGTGTGGTATGATGTCATAAAATAGTATTCTGGGGTAACTTGTAATGTAAAATATTTTTATATACATCAAATATGCTTACGACAATGTAAGTCAAAGAAAACTCGTCCATTAACTGTTCATTGTTTCCTGTGGTCTCCCATCGTCACTCCCAGGTGAATGCCGGGACAGTTCCTAACACAAGGCCACCTCCTTTCTTATCCTAGTAACCTCGTCATCCAGTCACCTTACTCCTCTCATCCTAAGGGTTGTCGGGCTCCTTGTATGTGCTATCCTGTGCGCCCTCCATCCCTGTCTTGGGGTTCTAGTCTTGATTAAAAATACGGGAAAGTCAATGAAATGAAGTTACATTGTGCAAATATTAAATTTTTATTTTTTTTTTATTTATTTATTTATTTTGAACTTTAAAGAACAATAAGTAAAGGAATTGAAACATTTTGCAGAACGCTTGGTATTTTATGGATAACAATACATACCAAACTTTGATAAAGCATATAAAACTTAAGAACTATATGATATAATAAAAAAATGAAATACGCTAGGTTGTTGATTGTATAATAATAAGTTATACAATAAGTTACAAGCATGCAGTGAAATATTTTGATAAACTTTATAATAACACGTCATTTTAATAAACAAAAAATACAAACAAAAATTAATATAATAATAATAGTGATTCCAGGAATTAGCATTCTTTTGCCTCAAGTTTTTTCAAGGGGAGGGGGAGGGGGTCGAATTGATCAAATATTTTAAATTTTCTGTTTCTTTTAGCTTTATTTTTTAAAAACTCTATGTATAAGGATTACAATTTTAAACTCACTCCTCGTCTAATTCCTTCCTATTTTGCACCATTTATAGGAAAAAAGAGGGGAAAAAACGAGATTACGTTTTCCTTCCTCTTATTGGGCATATATAATGTGTGTTAGTTAATTATTGTCTCCATTTCATCCTTAATTTGAGCGAGGAAGAAATAGGATGAGTTGAAGACGTAATTTTTCAACAATGGTATTTTTACTTAAACATTGTTCAATAAAATCATAAATCTATATGTTTTTTATTGCATATTTGGACAGAGGACCTCGAGTATTTTCAAATTCATTATACTGTATTTTGTGAACTATATATATTCCATAAACTGAAAAAAAACAATTAAGATTTCTTTAAACCTCCTCTGTAATATTCTCAAAAATTAGGGGAAAGACGCTGTGACGTCATATAGTCATGCAATGTCTTTCTCTATGCTTGCGTGTTAAATAATTGCATGAATATGACGTCACAGCATTTTGCAGCTTGATATTAAGGGTGATAGCGGGTCAAAATTTTAAAAGAATTTGAAAAAAATATTCACAGTGTTGATGACTTTACTGAAATATGCAATAAAAATAATGAAGATTGTGTCCATGATAATTAATCAGCAAAAATCTTACTGAATCAATTTTTTAGGACATTGATAAATTTCTTAATTAATACGTCATTAGCAGCAGAATCACATCGTTATAAAGCTCCCTGGCAAATAATATTTTTCAGTCGTCCAACTAATGTTCATTCGTCACGCGAAACTCAGTGTACCGATTCTCGTGGCAAGTCTGGCCAAGATAAAGTTGCGACGGGTCGTAAATATTTTTATTTCACGAAAAATTGATAACTGCATTATGGAGTATCGACATCAATTTTTTTTATTGCAGAAATGGATAGAGGGTGAAAAGTTTTACTACCCTGATTTTTTTCAGATTTTGTTGAGCCCGGGAACTATTTTTAAAAGATTATTGAAAGTCCTTTTTGTGACGTCACGCGGCGGCAAGTCCTATCTTTTTCTTAAGGAGCGGCGTCTCGTGAAGTCACAAAAAGAACTTTCAATAAATTTTTAAAAATTAATAGCTCCCAGTCTCTAAAAAATCTGAAAAAAATCAGATTAGCATAACTTTGCACCCTCTATCCATTTCTGTAATAAAAAAAATTAAGGTCAATACTCCATTGTCTTTGGTATTGTAGAACCTAACATTTCATAGTATCAATCATTTTGTGAAGCATCTAGTTCCACAAATGTAAGAATATCACTGAAAGTGTCAGTACTGTGGCTTTCTGCCATGAAAACCTAGAACTTTGCATAAAGATTATAGTGACTAGCAACATTAAGGATATATATACTGAATCCTCTCTGCATAAATTATCCTATGATTTTTTTTTAAATAGTAAAGCAGAAAATGCACATGCACTTGCAATGCAAATTATATAAATATATATATATATATATATATATATATATATATATATATATATATATATATATATATATATATATACATAAATACATACATATATGCATACATACATATAATATATAAAGTAAAAAATTCTAACGTATATTAATTGCTTACTTCATGCTGTATAAGCAAATTTTCTGGTACTGTCTTACTTAATTTAATTTTATATCAATATATACATCCATCTGGGAAGCGATTGTGGCGTCCTGCGCTAATTACTACCATCCTGGCTGAGGTCTTCATGGTTTGCTTGGTCAAAACTAGATGAAGGTTTGAATAGATTGCTGTAATCCATGTCGTCCCTGTTTCAGACCACATTTTTTCAAGCAATGCTAGGTCACGAAGAATCCGAAAGTGCGGGATCAGAACCCAAAAACCAGGTTTAGTTTAGAGAAAAATGCATTTCTTTCTTTTGTAGTACTTCTGCATGCTGCACTTTGCACCATAAAATCAGTCAGTGAGCATCCTGCAAGTATAGACAAGCGTCTAATTGCATCGTAGCTATGACCCTGTAAAACCCCATCAGTGAGCATTATCTTTGTTCAACAATTTCTTGTCGATTTCACTGCAGAATTAATTTTATCTCTCCCTGCAAATTGCAGACATCTCAAGATAACAGAGTGGAGAGGAGGGCTCGCTTTCAAGTCGTCAAGCAGTGACGTCATCACGTCGTGTTTCAAGAGCGCATATCATTATCCAGCTGCTCCAAACCGGTTATCGAGTTGACAAACTATTCCAAATATCTACGACAATCGCCGAAGACCAAACTTCCTCAATTTACCGTTCTTCTTTACTTATATTTTCATTGGATTTGTCTTACAAGACAGGTGATGGTAATATTAATAATTAGTCATTTTATAAGTAATGTATAATAAGCAATAAATATCATACGATTACCAAGCGATAGTTTTATAATTAAATTTAAATTTTAACCCCCAATATTTTTACGATCTATTTTGTAGCGGGAACTTACATGATTGTGCAGGGAGAAAAGGGGTAGGGGGATTTTAGAGACTACATAGTTGAAATCCTTACGCTAAATTTGAAAAAGCTTTTTGCATCATAACAGCTGAAATATATTTTTATTAATAAAGGGAATTCAAGTTTTTTTTTTTTTTTTTTTAAATATAAATCAGAGGCGGAAATTTTACAACACATTTTGTAAATAAATCAAATAAATATTTCTAAAACTTCATTTTACTCTGAGGTTAATAATATATCAGTGAATATTTTCGATCAGAATTTATTAAAATCTTAAAAATAAATTTCGCCCGGAATAATGAGCTGTCTGCTATTTCGGTTAAGTGCGATAATGAACTCCCAGGTGAAGCAGATATCTCATTATATCCTGATAGAACTCATTTTTGTTCCCTTCAAGATCTGTTTTCTCTTACAACATGATTATAAATAATGAACTGCTATATAATGCAACTTGATACGTTACAACTCTGAAAGATGACACATGAATCAATAAGTTCACATTTTTATAACAATCAAGCAACGAACTTTCTTCAAATGGTAAACATTACATGGATAATAATATAAATATAAAATTTTATTTGTTTGAATATGAAGTTAATATTGTTTCTTGTTATTTACATTACGAAAGAGATGTCTTACGGTACTTGAATTAATTTCTTCATGATTAAAAAGTAAGATCATGTTTGTATTTTGCTGCTTACTTCAATTTTAATATGAAAAAGAGTATTATTTATTTTTAATTGGCAAAAACAAACAAGAAAAATATACAATTTGTTGTTACTCCTCTTAAATTTTTTAGTCAGCTACACTACGGGAGACCATGAAAGTTTCTCTCAGGCTCTGCAGTTCCAAGAACAAAGAGAGATGAGGATTTGTAATTTTGGGGGAGCTAAGAATAGCATCACGTCTAGCAGTCTTAAATACATTCTAGTTCTCCTCCATAAACTGCGTGGTAACGTCCACCAACAGGGCAAACATTCGTGGTGCCCAGAGGTGTACATAATATATTACAATAATATTATAATATTTACTTTTTAAATAAAGTAGTCATAAATTTAAATGAATTTTTTTACTCTTACATAATATTATAAAAAACATTTAATACTTTATAATTAAGTATATAAATATGAACTTTTTTTGGAACAGTTTAAAAACATTTTTTTTACGTATGAAGAGTGTGAAATAATAATTTTGTTTTTATAACAATTTTTAAACAACAACATAGCTCCGAACACTTGTTTGACATGTTTTTAACACATTTAAATTATTAAATAACATTATTATATTCATATATTATATTGAATTTATTTTGATATAATTATATTATCTAGTACAATCTAATGCTAATAAAAAAAAAATAAAATTAGTATTTATTTATTGCAAGTTCCAAACGCAAGGCTTTTTTGAATTAAAAATAATAATTTGAAAGTAAAACAGGAAATTTATTGCACAATAAAATAGCAAAAAGTTAAACGAAGCCTTTATAAAATTGGTCGTTTTTGACATAACTGAATATGTCCACAGTACGACACTCATATACGATTGTCGTAATAATTTTCTACAAGACACAAACTTAGAAGCATCAACTTGCCCCTCGGTGGATTGAAAAACACGGTGTGACGATTTTACAGAGGCTTTCAGACGAAACAAGCATGAAATTTTAGATGTCGCATACAGTTGAAAAATTACGTCTTCAACCCATCCACATAATCATCGTACTGTACAAAAAAAAAACCCTCTTATTTCATCCTTGCTCAAAGTGTGGATGAAAACAATATTTCTAATATTTTATGTTCAAGAAGAGCTAGGAAAAAAGACGTAATCTTCTCTTTTTCCTCTAAAATGGTGCAAAATAGGAAGAAAGAAGACGAGAGGAGAGCTTGATAATGAATAAAACATTGATATTTATTTCAATTAATTCGCTCTTGTATTACGGACTGTAAAACAGCATTAACCGTAATTATATACTGTATGATATCATCATTTATTATATCATGTTACATTAATTTCAATTATTAGTAATTTACTCTACGACAATATAATAGGACATTGTTATTATTTTTTATTTTTTATTGTTGCAACAATTAATATTATTCAAGAAAATTATACTTGACAGTACAAAAAAGTTACTAGAGAAAACAAGAATAAGAAATATTCATGCATGCTTTAATACTATTTTTTTGCTACAATTTAAAATTGTTTACGTATTTATTTTAAAGAAAAGTTACACCATTGCTCGCTATTTCCCGAAGGTAAACAAAATATTTTGTTCGTGATGATGATGGAAAAATTTACTTGCACAAATAAAAAACATTAGGATCAAGATACTGACATATTATTTTTTATTGTTCTTTAAATGCAGATTTAACTAGATTTGGACCAAAGTAACTGCAATGATATTCTTCCGATACATCAGAAACCTGCAATGTTCACCACTTTTTAATTTATTTTTAATGTAGACTTAAATTAAATTTGTCTGCCGAGGATGGTGCGATGAAAACTTTGTAAGTTGGCGTGAAAAATCGTTTGTAGTTGTTAGGTTAAAATTAATTCTCGATGAAAGAGGCAACTGAAACTGACTGTATTGGCTCTCAGAAGAAACATGTTTCTGCTCGTAGCTCTATCTCATAATTAGGTTCCAGCATATATTATATAGTTCCAGCATGCCATTTCATTAGTAGCTCATTTGAAAGAGGAAATTGAGAAAACACACCTGTGAATTTTATGCGACTTTTTTTAGTACCACATCTTGCCTAAAATGGAGCTTTAAAAAGTCACGTGACCTGGAGGCGTAGCCTATGACGTCACGTTGCTATTGAAACAAATATAATATAATAATTATAAGAAACCAAATAAACCTTGGTTAATTATTGCTTGATTATTGTTTGTTTTCATATCAACGTGACGTCATAGGCGATGCCTCCAGGTCACGTGACTTTTTAAATCTCCATTTTAGGCAAGATGCGGTACTAAAAAAAAATATCGCATAGAATTCACAGGTGCATTTCTCAATCTCCTTTTTCGATTGAGCTACTAAAAAAATGACATGCAGGAACCTAATTGTGGTGACCTTTTGTTTAATTTATACTGTTCTCCTTCTCTTTCTTCCGAAAGGGGGGCGACCATGGCCTTGTCATTCATCCTAGCACTTGCCTTTGACTGAGGGAAACGTGGAAACCTCAGTCAGGATGAACGCTACAGCTTTTGTCAATAAACCGGAAGTGCACCACCACATGGTGGAAAGGCGCAACGATTTATCCCTGGGTGGGAAGCGTTGTTTTTTGTTGTAAAGTTCACCTTCCAATTACCAACTACACTTGGCGTTGCTTGACTTCAGTGATTTGTTGAGACCTGATCAAGCGCACTGCGCCACACCTCTATTTTGATTTAAGTCACCGAACTGATATAAATGTCGCAGTTATTTTGCAAAAACTTCAACGAAATAAGTAAACCGTCGAAATAACGCCTCCTATTTCGACCTCTTAGTGAGCATAACATGTTAAAAATATTGCCTCCATTTCATAGTAACTTCAAACTAGGAAGAAATGTGATTTACTTTAGGTAAAAAGAAGTAATAATTAAGACTTTAAAAGTGTTAACAAGTTAAATAAGAGAATTTTCAACTCTGGTACTCAACAGTATTCCTAGTACTCTAGGACATCAGTGTTTTATAAAAAGTCATCTTCAACCAATCCTATGTTAATGTTTGTCGTATTTTGTATCCCACTAACAAAGTAGAAAATTTCATTCTCACCATAACTAAGAATTTGAAGAATTGTTTATTAATTATTTTACAATCAAAGACGTAATTTCATTTTTTTTTTTCATCTGACATTATGCACCATGCAGAAAATTGTACTTAGAAGACTACAAAATAAGTACTTTCTTCTCGTTTAATATTAAATTTTCATTTCGTTCTAAATTGAATTTCAAATATTACTGACAAAATGTTAAGACATATTTATACTGATAATATTCCTATTATACACTTTACAAGAAGTATGTTAAAAGGTTTTAACAATATATATATTTTTTTTAAACTTGTTCACAATACAAAGTTGGTATCCAAATAGAAAAGTTTTGAGTTAAAGCACTTAATAAAAAATATTGTTAAACTTTATCAAAACTTTATTCAATACAATACATGAACAGCATGACATAAAAGTAAACAAAATATTTTTACAAGTTTTAGATCAAGAATATCCAAGACTTTAAATATTTTATTATTTATACAAATATAACAAAAAATAAAAAAATAAATAAAAAATAACAAATCTTTCTTGGGGGCGGTATTTAAGCCATTTTGTCTCCTTTTCTATTTATTCAATATAATTATGTATTCTTTCGGAAAAATAATTTCAACTAACTTTTTATCTCTGCATTTCTAAAATTTTGAGAGAGCTGTACATATTAAAGCGGTAAGCATTTCATTGATAAAAACTTAAAGTGACTATCACCTTTAATACCAAACCAACTGGAGGCTTCAATTCTTGTCGATATAAACTTTTCGTATTGTGTTGGAACAGTCTCCTTTAAAATAAGTAATTTATTCGAAAAATTAAATTTTTTAATTGTAACTGACACTTGATTGTTATATTGTGCTTTATTTTTATCATATCAACAATCTGCTTTGTTTATATGATATCAATTTACTGGGAGTTTCTTTCTTTATTGTCTAAAACTATTGACACTAGCATTACTGGGGGGAGGGGGGGCATTTTGAACTGTAAGTCTTTTAAAGCGGAAAAAAAGCGTGAAATACTGCTCCAAAAATTCTGAAAAAATTTATAATTCTTACCCTATGTATTTTTGCAAAAGAAAAATACTGAGGAAAAAACATTAACTCTAATTTTTTTTAAACATGTTTTTTTAAATAGCGGGTCGTTTCGAACCCCCTCCCTTTGATAAAATGTGAGATATAAAAGACCTCGGTAATGAATGCTATGGTTAAGTTTGAATATTTATATTATATTTCCCTCACGAATAAATAACAAGTCAGAGGCAGGAGATTCACAAATAGTCCAGTAAAATCACTTCCCGGAGGTAGCTTTGTAAACAAAATACGATTGAAATGACAATAATTCAATTAACACAATATAAGTAATGCCAAAAATTTTCATATAATAAGTATTTAATATTATACGCTTGTCTTAATCAATGCATGACTTTAATTTAGTGTAAAACAAAGCACCGTTCGGGATGTGAGAAGCAATGAACAAGTATTAGCCGGCTGAGGTTTTTGGAAATAGTCTCTTTGACTTTCACTATGACTAATTTGAAAGGTGTTATATAGGGCTGTAAATCGAGACCGAGCCACGGTTCGGTCCGAGCTGAAATTTTCGGGACTCGATTTTACTGGACTCGTCGGACCGAGTTTTCGAGTTTTGGACCGAAATCGAGCTGGCTCGTTTTTTGACCGAGCTGAACTCTAAATCGAGACCGAGCCACGGTTCGGTCTGAACTGAATTTTTCGGGACTCGATTTTTACTGGACTCATCGGATTGAGTTTTTCGAGTTTTGGACCGAAATCAAGCTGGCTCGTTTTTTGATATTTGTAAAATTCAAGACCGAGCCTCGGTTCGGTACTGCTCGAAATTATGTGATGTGCCTCTTTTAAATAGCAATTATCTGAGCCAGCATAATATGTTAAGTTCCTATAGCTCGTTGCATGGGATATTATATTGTTACACTCGACTGAAGTTGATAGCTGGATAAGTTAATTCAAATTCGATGAATTCAAAAAGAAAATATTTTTTTATGAAATAATATAATCCATATACATTTAATCACACAATATCATTATTGTATTTATTATTGATAATGATGATGCAACTATCTATATAAATTAATTAAATTTGGCGTTGCTTGACTTTGGTGATATGACGAAACCGTGTCAAACGCAATGCGCCACACTAGAAGCTTATTAAATTATTTACTGTGCAAAATATAAAAAAGTCTTAAATTTAATTTTATGAAGTTTCATCAAAAAACGGATGTGTCTCTTCTAACAAATAACATTTTCAATAATACTTCAACAATAGTCATTCTTAAGAAAAAAAAAAGAATGGAAATTTCAGGTATCGATGGTTGCGAATATTTTAACATTTTAACGAAAAAAAAAGATAAAAAAGTCCTAGAAACCCTTCTTTAAATGAATAGTTGTTATTAAATTATCCATTTTAAAAAGCATTTGAAGAGTAAAATCCCTCTTTTGTGTTTCATGTATTGACATTGCATATTGCTCAGGGAGTTATTTTTTCTAACATAAAAGATTTGGTGGCGTTGATGGGACGCTCCCCTTCTCCTACCTTATATACCTGCAAGTGTTTGTGTGAAGAGAGCACAATTGTGCAGATGAAATATTTTTCCCATTTTTTTACTGTATACAAATATATAAACACACACATGTATGTAAAATATAAGCAAACTATTAGTTAATTCGATTCAGGATAAGCGATGCGCCCTCGCTGCAGCCTCCCGTAGACTCGTTTAATTTCGAGTCGTTTTTTAGATATGACCAGGAAAGGTTACGAAAATAGCTATATAGTGAGCTCTTTTTCAAACTAATGAAAATGAGCTTTAAGTCGAATTAAAATATGATCTTTTTCATACTTTGATTCGTTTTTGAGCCGCTCCGATCGAGTTTAGCTCGTTTTCGAGCCGCTTCGAGTTCAGCTCGTTTTCAAGCCGCTTCGAGTTCAGCTCGTTTTCGAGCCGCTTCGAGTTAAGCTCGTTTTCGAGCTTAGACCGAGTTACGAGTCAAACCGGTCTGTTTTTATCCGGACCGAGCTAAAAAAAATGACGAGTTTTTACAGCCCTAGTGTTATATATCTCTGAAATATTTAACCTGACGTCCTCCATCTGATCAGATGATCACATCACTTTTTATCCAAACATGGAGTGTGCATGCTCCTGGATACGTTAGTCATTTTCACTGACTTCTTGATTTTGGTTTCATCTAAACTGATAACAAGTTGGCAAACAAGGTGCATGATAAAGGGTGACTTCACGTATTTTTGTCGTAACTCTTCACTTACATCATATTTACCATTTTCTATGGGCACGAGATGCAGTGGTGATTCGTAATTGGAAGCCGAGAAAAAAAAATTAATTTAATTCGTATCATCGTCTTTTTTGCTCCTATTTTGCAACATTTCCGAGATAAAACTAAATATTAGCTTTCTTTCCTCTTATTGAGTATGACACGCTGAATTTTTTTTTTACTTTTTTATCTTCACATTGAGTGAGACAAAAAAAAATTGTTATTGTGTAAAAAAGTTACATTAGTTTTAGGCTTGTCGCTTGTTAAAAGAGATTGTTTGAAACTGATTGACTAGAGAAGACATGAGTTCGAGCCCAGGTACCGCTCAATTTTTTCACTAACTATTTATTGGTTGTTAACGAACACCCACTCGAAAGTGGGGTTGATGACATCCTTCATGAATTGCCGACTATCCTCTGATAGGTTTCCTCAGTCACAACCAGGCAAATACTGGGATGGTCCTACAAGTACTTACTAAGTAGCAATGTCAAGTCAGGTGTACTTTCTTAGTATATGTTGTATCCTTTTAGTCACGGTCGTCAATTTTCGAGTTCATTTCACGACCAGGTAAAATTGTGTAAGTTAAGGGGTTGTCTTTATATTAAATTATGGTACTTCCCAAATGTAATTAAAAAAAAACATTCACTTTACTGGAAAAATATGCCACCCAAATTTATGATTAATCAATTTCCACTCCATTTTTCCAAAGCATAACATGTCCTATTTCGCTTATCTGTGCAAACACGGTGGATTACATTAGTTGCTAGTAATAAATACCGTGCGCTAGATAAAGCCAGCAGTAATCCAGGCTCCAATTAGCGCAACACGTCGAGTTTTTATATCAGAAAATATTATGCACATATAATAACAAAGCTAGATTTATTTTACTGCATTGCATATTTCATTCCTTTACTTATGAAATTTCCTATTCTATTTGACGTGTTTAAAATAAACATTTCTTTATCAATGTTTTAATATAAATTAATTTTAATATATATCTGCACAATTTATTATTGAATATAGATAATATATCATTTTTGAATTAATATTATTTTTATTTCTATACAATAATATAGTATAATACTTTCTTTATAGCGTATAATATGTTGTATGTAATTAAAAAAAATGCCACTTATATATAAGGTTATATTACAATATTAATATTTGTAAATACCATGCCAGCGACTTCAGAAGTACGAGAGAAAAAAAAATCCAAATTGTAGCGGCACAAAATTTATTTTCTTTTCTTCGATAAAAGTTCTTACGCATAATTACGATATAATATTGTATGGTTAAGTATAGAAAAAGTTAATCACGTTAATCTAATCGTAATCATTTTGAAAAATCACCACGGGAAGAAATATTTTTTTAATAACTAATATTATGTAATGTTATTATATACCATATTTTAAGTTTTGCATGCGATTTGCAACTAAAATAGAACTTATATATTTTATGTATTTTTTTTCTTAATTTTCTTACTTTTATGTTTTATTGAACAATGTTCCTCATAAACTCATTTAATTTCTTTCCCTCAAATAACACCTCTTAAAATTAAACATTGAGAAAGTTCAATTGAAATTTGAATTAAAAAACAATCCCTCTAACAGTAAAAAAAAATGTTCCTTCCAAAAATAGACGGCAGTGTGAATTTTGCAGCTCTTTTGTTTGTAATTCAGATTAGAATCTTTACAGAGAGGTTTGAAGTAGAGGTACTGACCTTTGTGAAATTTATAAAGCTGAAATTAGACTGGAAATCTCACTGTTCCGGCTACTTCCAGGGCGAATGTCATTTAAAATGACGTACTTTGCGATAAATTTTACTCCTTACGTTGTCAGATAAGAAACTGTTTTGAAGGACCTATGAAGGTCATACCTTGAACTTGTTAGTGACAATATTCCTTGTGATAATTTGTGCAACACAGTAAGGCTCACTACTGCATATTACACGTATATCATGACTCTTACTTATAGCTAAGCATAAAAGGTGAACATTATTTAACTCTAAAAATATTAAGATTAATATCTGCTATTTACAAGTATATGGAAGGTGTGGCGCTCAGGTCTCATCTGATCACCGAAGTCAAGCAACGTCGATCTAGTTAGTAGTTGAATGAGTGACCATTTTTTCATGTTTCCCACTTAACCATTGCACTTTTTTCACCATGTGGTTTAACTGGTTTTGGACCATTTCACTTCCTGTCCATTGACGAAGGCTGTTGCGTCTATCCTCGCTGAGGTTTCCTCATTTCCTTCAGTCGCAGCAAATTCCGGGAGAGATTGCAACACCGTGGCTGACCTCGTTCTGGAAAAGCCCATGAAACTCTCAAGTTTGGGATTCAAAAGGTTCGGGGTTTCAAATTTAGTGAGTAACTAGTAATTAGATGTACTCCAATAAATTGATGCAGGCAAACCTTGTCCTTGTGTTAAATTTGTGTGACAAGGCAACCTCAAACCGGATCGTTCCAGACATTTGATAGCGCGTGGCGTCATACACGTGCAGAATTTTGTTTTTATTATTATAAATAAATTCTGAAGGAAGTGAATGATAAGCAAATACATGTATAACAATTTTCTCTTGAGTTATGCTAAAAATGGGTATATTTAATTTTTTTTTTTAACAACCATCCAAATTATTTTAATTAATTAAATATAGAGAGCGGCAATTGCGCAGACAGTATCTTATAATTGAGGTGAGAGAGGGGAGGGCAATCAGGTTGTGGCGGAAAGGACCGACAATGGCCTAATATATGCGTACTTGTGTGTGGTTCCCCAGTCTTTGGACATCGCTTTGGTCCATTGTTAAAAAGTAGAGGTGTCCGTCCCGACTGAGGTTTTCCACGGTTCCCTCAGTTGCACCTCAGCGAATGCTGGGACGCGTCAGCGTGGCCACCATCCGTTAACTACTTTATCCCTAGTCCTTACCCATTACCCCGCCATGAGCTGTAAAAGCTCTTTTTTTTTTTTTTTTATTGGTCATTTTGTTACATAGATCAACCAAGGTTATTTTACATAACCTTATTGGTTGAAACAAGTTATTAAAAAGAATAATTCTTCAAGACCCTTATTATGTCTTTAAATTTAATCTTAATTTACAACAAAAAAATTTTTTTTTTTTTTTCAAAGAAAATATATAGATGAAATTATTGACAAAATATTTTTCCAGAAAGAAAAAAATTAACATTTTGAAACATTTCTTTCAACTTATTTAAATTATAATAATTTAAAGAAAACAAAAAATTTTGAGTACAATATAATAATCAATTTTCCCTAAGACTCTAGAACAATGTAAGATTACCCTATTTGAGTATATACAATATTTCACGAATTTTGCAAAAAATAAATCAAACAAAAAATAAACACATCTTCTTGATGTCCATTCCCTGAAACAAAACGACTTTAGTTTAGTTGTAAACAATAACAAAAAACATGCATAACACTTATTGAGAAATCTATTTATTTTTAAAATATTTATTAATGAATTTTATAATTAATATTACTATATTTATATATTAAATTAAATTCAAATTATTTCAATTTCTTATTATTTCATTTAAATTGATATTTTGAGTTTTTAAATTTTATTTATTTTATTTTAATTATAATTAATGAAAAATGAATTTATATTTAAATTAACTTAAGAAAATATTTATTAAAGTATGATAATATTATAGAGAGATGAGTTTTAATCTATCGTATATAATTTGCAAAAAGTATAGTACAATAAAATTAAATATTAATGTGTGAATTATCATCAAACATTCATGTACATAATATTTCACACTCTCTTTTTTAACAAGGATACTCTCTTAGGAGAGTATCCTTGTTAAAAAAAAAAAAAAAAAGAGGCAGCTGCGTTGCTATACCCAAAATCACATATGACTTTCCTTTAGTAGTTCCGGTTCTTACTGCGCAGTTTTCGGCACAAGGAGTGCCAATTTCAAATAATTTGATTTATTAAATTTTAACACACAAAAAATGTAGTTATTTTTAACTCTCACTGTCAAATTATCATCTGAAAAGAAAACCATGTTTAAAGTATTTTCCTTGTCTATGTGATGTTTCATCATGCACTTTCTTTGGATATTAAATTTATATAATTTAGTATTTGTTCCCCAACCCCCCCGCTCCGTCCTGTTCCCCCTTTATAGAAATATTTATAAAAGGAAGTTATGCTTGAGTGCAGACGCGGATCCAGGGTGGTAGCTGGAGGAACTGCAGCCCCGTCCGAATTTTGGATTTAACATGGGCAATATAAGCATTTCCCCCACTCCAATTTGTTTTTTTATCATTAGCCTTATGGAGACAGCCCCTTCCGAAATTTGGTTCTGGATCCGTGCCTGCTTGAATGCATGGTATTTGGCTTCAATTAATAAAAAAATGCTAAACACTAGTATGCTTATTTGTTGTTTCCATAATCTAGTATTATATTTTTTGAGGAGAGTCAATATCGCAGACTAAAAACGAAAAGATAAAATTTGTCAAGTCAAAATGTTCAATGTCAAAATAACATGTTTACTCGGAATTATCTCCAAACTAAAAATAAACTTATTAAGTAATTTACACACGCGCTCAAATTTTATCTGGGTAGGACACTATATAAGTTAGTTGTTTTTTATTTCTAATGTTCAGTGCACTATGGACAATTCATCGCATCCCCTGATGGATGCCAACGAAACGGCTCAGTTTATGACGGCTATGAACGAGAAATATTCGGCGCTTGCAGAGGGCATGGACGCGTTCTTTCTAATAGTCTTCGGAATCATCATTAGTTGTGAGTAAATAAATATTGATTATTTTCTTGTAAATTCGTTTGTATCATGAGCTAGCTGATGGGGCATAAGGAACTTTCAAATTGCATTCTGCATGAAAATTTTAAATAAGATAATAATTTGCAACGTTTGTAACAGCCAACCTATCTGTGGGTCGCCTACCTGACCGTCTCTTTTTCTCTCGCGGACACAACAGAGTGTTGCCGGTGTGATGTAATTATTCCATAAATAACATAAATATAATTATATTATATAACATATCACACATGTATAGAATTTAGATGTGCCTTAAGCTGTCGTCGGTACAGTCATGTACTATCACTTCGATCATTATATATATATATGTTGGCATCCGGACGCGAATTCGCTTCGGACGCGAAATTTTTGTTCCCAACGCGTTGGGCACTTCAGCAAAATCCACAACGCGTTGGGATCAAAATTATTTGATCCCAACGCGTTGTGAACAATGTGAAAAACGTCCAACGCGTTCGGAACAAAATTAAGATGTTTTTTAATGATTTCCATGACGCGAAATTAATGGCGAGAAAGTCAAACTCATTGTAATTTGAAATAGGCCGGATGAGTATCGCGGTTTGCGGTGAACATTAATAAATTAACAACGTAATACGTTCGTAATATGCTAATTAATTAATTAATTAATTAATTAATTGAAACGTAAGTATGGAAGAACAAAAAAGTAGGGACGTATTATGAATAAGAAAAGAGCACTTTTTACCTTTCAGAAAAGCATAAAAAATATAAAGCATATAAAAATAAAATATTATATTGCATAAATTTCAATATTTCGTATACAATTTTTTTACAGCAGTATAGAAAACACTTCTCTCTGTAATTATTATTTTTACATTGCAAAGAAGAAACATTTGTTCATAATTTTAGACACAATGGCATTGTTGGCGCTATTAGTTAAAGAAACGTTTAACTTCATAATTAACGGTCATTTTCCATTAAGTTAACATGTAAATCAACAAATGTCCCATGTTTTTCCTTTCACGCGACAGACATTACACAACAATACTAAACTTTGTTTACTAACAACGAGCAAAAGACTTTGATTGAGTTACATTACAAATTAAATTAGATTAAATTTCCTTCAATTTGTAAAATAAAATGACGTGATTCATTATGAATTTGACAAGAAATTAGTAAATTTATTTTATTTATGTAATTAATGTCAATTTAAAAAAAAATAAGATAAGTGATATCCTTGTGACCTTTGGTACTCAATTGATGATTATATTCGGGTACAGGTTATTACAAAGGTCAAGCATGTAAATTTAAGTCATTTCACTTCTTATTTGTGTGCGATGCTGTCGTGTTGGTTTATGCCTAAAAAATGGACAAATGTTTCTACCTTGCAGTGTAAAAATAATAATTATGGAGAGAAGTGTTTTTTATACACTGATGTAAAAAAATTGTACGAAATATTGAAATTTATGCAATATAATATTTTATTTTTATATGCTTTTCTGAAAGGTAAAAAGTGATCTTTTCTTATTCATAATACGTCCCTATTTTTTTTCTTCCATTCTTACGTTTCAAGTAATTAATTAATTAATTAGTATATTACGAACGTATTACGTTGTTAATTTATTAATGTTCACCGCGAACCGCGATACTCATCCGGCCTATTTCAAATTACAATGAGTTTGACTTTCTCGCCATTAATTTCGCGTCATGGAAATCATTAAAAAACATCTTAATTTTGTTCCGAACGCGTTGGACGTTTTTCACATTGTTCACAACGCGTTGTGATCATTCTCGTTTGTTCCGAACGCGTTGGGATCAAATAATTTTGATCCCAATGCGTTGTGGATTTTGCTGAAGTGCCCAACGCGTTGGGATCAAAATTGCGATGCTCCGAACGCGAATTTCGCTTCTTGGAATTTTCGAATGATCCCAACGCGTTGGGAACAAAAATTTCGCGTCCGAAGCGAACTCGCGTCCGGATGCCAACATATATATATTCTCCTCGAACTATTGACATTATATATAAAGATGTATCTGGTGGATTTTACCAGAATCATTTTGAAAGTGGCATGGATTTGATATCAGAGTAGCTGCTGGCTACGTATTGTACAGTCAGTTAAAATGAACCAAATGGAAATGGTCCTTTTTTGTCACGGTACAAAGTTTCAATTCCTTCTAGCTTAAGAATGATCGCACACTTATCGGTGCCCACCCACTCACCAATCAAGCGGCTTCTTTGATAGAGGGTAAATGCATAGATAGCTGTGATAAGATAGAAGAAAGGAATTTAAACTTTTTACCGTAACAACAAAGGACAATAATTGTTGGTTCATTTTACTTGCTTATGAGTTTACACGTGCAGTTGGCTCATGCTGAGTCTTTCAAGGAGGTTTGCTTGGTACTTTATGAGGTGAGTGATCAATGATAGTTGCATTTTTTTATTTTAGATTTAGAATTTTTATTGTAGAAGATAATAATATGCATAAATTTAAGCTTTTCTTAATTGTTACATTTTTTTTTTTAATTCGGGAACCTGTTTAAAAAAATTTAAATTATCCGAAAGAGATTGGTACTACCTGATCAGGCAACCATGACATCACCAACAGCCAGTATCAACGCGAAAATATGACGCTATATATGTTTGTCCGATCAGGGAGAAGCACCAAATATCAGGTAATTTTCTTATTAGTTCCCGTACTCCAAAAAACCTGAAAAGCATAACGTTTTATATTATATTTTCAAGTTATGAAACAAAAAATGTAACCAATGTTGTGTACACCAGTGAGAAAAAAGCAATTGAAGACGAGACCCTTTTGTTCACTTTGAAAAACTTTGCACCTTATAACGGGCGGAATTTTTTTTTGTAGCTCTACATTTGTCTCAGTTGAGAAGCTAAAAAAAAAAAATTGTCTTAAAGTATAAACTAAACTAGTTCGAACAGCCAAATATTATTTGCTTGCTTTTTTACTGCAAATTACAATATTGTAAAGCGAGTAACAAATTTGAAAATGAAATTTTTCATAAGGTAACATTACTGTAATTTAGAAAACGTCTCTTGGCCTGTTGTGACCAAAATCTCTTTTCGAGGATGTTATAGTTAACCAGGGACACCAGGGTATGTATAGGGCGTATGCTCATCTGAACTTTTGAGGCACTTGAGTGGTTCTTGCACAAAGAACTCCTGGTTACTTATAATGTCTGTTCCTATACTAAAACCATGTAAAAAAATATCGTTCTTTGCAGTGTCCTACAACAGTCACCTTAAGCCACATTTTTTTCAATTTTAGTCGTGCCGAAAGATCATTTTGTGAATAATAAAAAACTGAATATATATATATATATATAACAATATATATTATTATTATATTATTAATTTATTATTATATATTATTATGGATATTATCCTTGTTAATATTTTTAAATTATTTTTAATCGAATTATTAAGCATTGGTCTATCAGAGTACTATAACAAAGGATTTTAAAAACATGTATTACAATATCTTTGCCAAACAATAAACTTTTATAACTTTTCCGCCTCAACTTTTGCCTTTTAGTGCTGCAGGTAATATAGTTCGAAGACCTTCTCTTATCTTTTGATCTGAATGATAATTTGCGAGTTAATTAATTTCAGAATGTTTGTCAACTATAAAACTGTTTCAGATGTACTAGAAATGAAATTTAAACCTATATATTTTTTTTAATCAAGTTTATATCTCAAATATAACCTAATTCGTCTAATAAAAATTACATGTAATTAAAAAAATAACTTGGTATACATTGAGATAGAAACTTGATTAAAAAAAGCATATAGGCTCAAATTTTATTTCTAATACAACTGAACCAGTTTCATAGTTGACAAACGTTCTGAAATTACTTAACTCGCCAAGTATCATTAAGATCAAAAGATAAGAAAAGTTCTTAGAACTATAATATCTGCGGCACTAAGCAGGACCCTCTCAATATGGGAATAGAGACGGTCTTACACTAAGAGGTAGAAGTTGAGGCGACAAAAGTTTTACAAGTTTATTGTTTGGCAAAGATATTGTAAAACGTGTTTTTAAAAACCTTTGTAATAGTACTCTGATTGACATTGCTTAATAATTCGATAAAAAAAAATAAAAAAAAATAACTAAAATCTGACTTCAGTTTTTTTATTATTTACAAAATGATCTTTCGGCACAAATAAAATTGAAAAAAATGTGGCTACTGGTGACGGCTCTAAACCACGTACTGCAAAGAACGTTGTTTTGACATGGTTTTACTATAGGAACAAACATTATAGGTAACCAGGAGCTCGAAATTAGTTGTGCAAGAAGGGCTCAAGTGCTCAAATGAGCATATCCCCTACACATACCCTGATAGTTAACATAATTTCCAGGTATGTTGCAGTCTACATAATATCCCATGTTACAGTTATGCAGATCGGATTCGGCTACTTGGAGGCTGGTTCGGTCAACTCAAAAAATGCAACCAACGTAATGTTCAAGAATATGATGGACTCGTGTAAGTAAATTATTGGTAAAAAAATTTTAATTGTTTTGATTGCAAAAATGGATAGATGGTGCAAAATTATTGCACTCCAATTTTTAACATTAAAACTGCTCGAAAACAGCATCGCATCGTGTGATTTCGTATCGTATGACTTCGTATGATAAAAATTTAGAATCGATTCTAAATGAAAAACTTACGATGTCATACCATATATGATACCATGCGAAGTTGTGTAAGGGCGCATACCTGATCGCATAGTTTCTTTACATTTTTTTTATAATGCGCTGCGAAAATATTCAATTCTGTCTGCGACTAGCCTAAAGGTGCTAAGGACACTTCGTTTTAACAATTTAGGTAGCGTGACAAAAAAAAATCATCCTCAAAAAGGGTTAAAAAGTTTGAAAAAAAAAAAAAATAAGTGCTGAACCGAGCATGGAGACGCAATCATAGCATGTTTGAATCACAGTCAGAAGGTCCTGCCTTTGAATCTTGCTGGCAGAGCATTAAGTAAGAAGATCGAGAGGTCGATACCTTCGTTGTTCAGACACTGCCTCATACATTTGGCAGGTATTAAGACCATGATCTGACACCAACCATCCTGCAGCAGCTGGTTTTTATGGTGTCCCTATTCTACGTGGCTAAACCAGAGATGGATAAATTAGGTCGGCAATGGCTGCAGTGCAAATTACAGTAATTGTCAATATTACTCGAGGTGGTCCAAAATTATTGAGTGCTTGCAACACGGTCGTCCGACGCTCCGCTCAAATTGTCTGTCCTCATCCTGGTAACTATCCCTTTATCCTAACTATTTATTAATCATTTTTATCTATATCCTTTTCCTCAGTAAATTTGATTCATAATTATAATTTTCCACCTTACCTAGCCCCCATAATCACTACTTGATCCTGCTCACGGTTGGGCTACAGGTCCCAACACGTTGAGAATTTCAAACTTCCTCTGACATCCTTCATGTTGGTGCTACATAATCAATCAACATTATTCTACCCCACAACACATAGTCAACGGCCAACAAATTCATCCAATTCCCTGCGTGGTCTTGGTTGTTCCACGGTAAAACGTGGTCGGCGGAAAAAAGTAACATGCTGTCCCGCTTCCAATCATCACCTAGCGTCCCTCGTCCCATAATCATCCTATCCATTGTTCATCCATTTTCAACCTTTTTGCCTTTTTAAATTCTTAACCACAAAAAAAAATTATATAAACATTACTACAACATAGTCCAAACTTACTAAATACGTGGGCGTATTGTTGTGTAACAACGGTTTATTCTCAAAAACGAAACAAGAAGAAGTCGATATGACTCTGTCTTGGCAGAACTGGAATGCGGAGATTCACAAATATATAAATGTATGCGTTTCAATTGCAGTTATCTGTGGATTCGTGTACTGGCTGGTCGGCTACACGCTTGCCTTTGGTGACGGCAACTCCTTCGCTGGAAACTACCCGTACCTCGCCGGCTACAAACTTGGGGAGAACAAGCAGTACGCTCATTGGTTCTTCCAAATTTCGTACGCATCAACCCCATCCACCATCGTGTCGGGAGCTGTCGTGGGCAGAATCACCTTCATATCCTACATAATCTACAGTGCTCTTATATCAGGTATTCATTGCTTGTTTGTAATTAATACCTTTATTTCCTACATAGTGTACAGTGCTCTTGTATCAGCTAGTCATTGCTTCATTTTAACAAATTTGTACAATATTACGATGCTAATGAATGTTAAAGCAAGTGCAAATTTTTCGCTCCACGTAGCAGGCTTATGTATATCCACCTTAGTTCGCAGACTGTTCCGAAGATTGACGGAAATAACCAAGGATCAAACAGCTGAGGATCAAAATTTTTTCATTTCTAAAAGGACCTAACTATTTGTGTTATTGTGATGTTCACACAAGAACATACCTTTCAGGTGTGTTGTACCCAATCGCATGTCACTATACAGGAACATAATTTTCAGAGGTCGCTAACCTAATCGTATGTCAAAATACAAGAACATAATTTTCAGGCGTGGTGTACACGATCGTATGTCACTATACTGGAACATAATTTTCAGGCGTGGTGTACCCGATCGTATGTCATTATACTATAACATAATTTTCAGGCTTGGTGAACCAGATCATATGTCACTATACTGGGACATAATTTTCAGGCGTGGTGTACCCGATCGTATGTCATTATACTATAACATAATTTTCAGGCTTGGTGAACCAGATCATATGTCACTATACTGGGACATATTTTTCAGGCGTGATGTACCCGATCGTCTGTCACTATACTGGAACATAATTTTCAGGCGTGGTGTACTCGATCGTATGTCAATATACAGGAACATAATTTTCAGGCGTGGTGTACCTGATCGTATGTCACTATACTGGAACATAATTTTCAGGCGTGGTGTACCCGATCGTATGTCACTATACTGGGACATATTTTTCAGGCGTGGTGTACCCGATCGTCTGTCACTATACTGGAACATAATTTTCAGGCGTGGTGTACTCGATCGTATGTCAATATACAGGAACATAATTTTCAGGCGTGGTGTACCCGATCGTATGTCACTATACTGGAACATAATTTTCAGGCGTGGTGTACCCGATCGTATGTCACTGTACTATAACATAATTTACAGGAGTTGTGAACCCGATCGTATGTCACTATACAGGAACATAATTTTCAGGCATGGTGTACCCGATCGTCTGTCACTATACTGGAACATAATTTTCAGGTGTGGTGTACCCGATCGTATGTCACTATACAGGAACATAATTTTCAGGCATGGTGTACCCGATCGTATGTCAATATACAGGAACATAAATTTCAGGCGTGGTGTACCCGATCGTATGTCAATATACAGGAACATAATTTTCAGGCGTGGTGTTCCCGATCGTATGTCACTATACTATAACATAATTTACAGGAGTTGTGAACCCGATCATATGTCACTATACTGAAACATAATTTTCAGGCGTGGTGTACCCGATCGTCTGTCACTGGGCCTGGACCCCTGAGGGCTGGCTCAAACTCCTGGGTTTCAAGGACTTCTGCGGCAGCGGGGTGATTCATCTTCTTGGAGGGTCGTGCGCCATCATCGGCGCCGTCATTCTGGGCCCCAGGATTGGCAGGTTCCCCAAGCTCGGGACTGAACTTTCTGCAGAGGAAAAGCAGAGGTTTGAGCCGCACAACACTTTGGTAAGCTCCAACTACCCGTTTTCATTAAACGGACTGATTCAAGAATTTATTTTAATGCCTCTAAAATTCATGATTATGAATCTGCTTTCCGTTTTTATACTTTTTTATATTGTCCGTTAAAATAAAAAAATCTCATGAATTTTCAGTGCATTAGTGAAAAGAGAAAGTCTAGTTTTGTAGTAACCACAACTTTCCGACATTTTTAAAACGTCTGGATCCTTAAAATAAAGGGAATGACGCTGTGCTGTCACAGTTATGCAAAATTGTAAGATTTAAGCATACACCCATTACATGCGTCACAGCATTATTCCCTTTGCTTTTGAAGGTGTAAGGAGATTAAAAAAATCTCAAAAAATGTTGCTACATAACTGGAGGTCCTCTATCCAAAGTTGAAACAACAAATTTCCAAAAATTTGATACATTGTTAATAGATTTTACGCAGAACTTAAAAAAGTTACCAGATGTTATCTGACTGTTTTAAAATGAGTGAAGGGTCAATGGAGGGCAGAAATTTTGAGAAGAAAGAAACATCATAAATATTCATAAAAACAGGTAAACGAGTTAAAAAAAAATTGGTAATAACCATTAATTGTTTAAAAAAAAATAATTATAATAAATATTTCTAGAATGCTATTTTGTCGCAAGGTAGAAAATCTATTCTGCATTTCAACATAAAGTTAAGTTTTATTATAAAAAGTTTTGATTTTTTATCCATCCTTTCCTGCTCTTCATTGACCCAATTTATGATTGCTTCTGCTTTTAAGGTCCCTCTCAAACAGAAGTTAACATAGCTTTTAAAAATCATTCCTTGTTTATGTTTTTTGTAACTAAAGCAACCGTAAGAAACAACATTCAAAATGATCCTCAAGAAATTGGGGATGTCATAATATTATATACCCTAGCAAAAACAAAGCGGGTGAGTAAAGACGATTCGTAGGATTTTAAAGCGGAAAAAAGAAGTTTAAAACACTTCTAAAAAAAATCTGAAGAAATAAAATTTGTCTCAAGTCAACCAGTATTGTATTCCCGCAAAAAAAAAAAAAAAACAAAAAAAAAAACGAATTGGAAAAAAAATAACATGAAATTTAATTAGTAGGTCCACTTGGTACAGCGTGTTTCAAAGAATTCTTTGATAATGCTAGGGTATTCTTGAATATACCGGTTCTTTATGGGAGAAAAAGATGCGATTGTCTCATAAGCTGTTTTATGACAGACGGCGGGGCTCGGGGCGATGATCATCTTCACCGGCTTCTTCGCGTTCAACGGCGGCTCCCAACTCCACATCAGTCAGTCGGGAGACGGGGAGATGGTCGCAAAGATCATCATCAACACTCTGCTGTCAGCGGCGGCGGCTGCCATCGGGACGTTGTTCATCGTGAGGACCGGGGTCGTGGACGGAGTGAAGAGATGGGCCTTCCTGCACACAATCAACGCCGGACTCTCGGGAATGGTGAGTCTTATGCACACAATCAACGTCAGACTCTCGGGAATGGTGAGTCTTGTGTTCACACAATTGACGCCGGACTCTCGGGAATGGTGAATCTTGTGTGCACACAATCAACGCCGGACTCTCGGGAATAGTGAATCTTGTGTGCACACAATCAATGCCGGACTCTCGGGAATGGTGAATCTTGTGTGCACACAATCAACGCCGGACTTCGGGAATGGTGAGTCTTGTGTGCACACAATCAAAGCCAGTCTCTCCCGAATGGTGTGTCTTGTGTTCACACAATCAACGTCAGACTCTCGGGAATGGTGAGTCTTGTGTTCACACAATTGACGCCGGACTCTCGGGAATGGTGAATCTTGTGTGCACACAATCAACGCCGGACTTCGGGAATGGTGAGTCTTGTGTGCACACAATCAAAGCCAGTCTCTCCCGAATGGTGTGTCTTGTGTTCACACAATCAACGTCAGACTCTCGGGAATGGTGAGTCTTGTGTGCACACAATCAACGCCGGACTCTCGGGAATGGTGAGTCTTGTGTGCACACAATCAACGCCGGACTCTCGGAAATGGTACAACAAAATGCTAGAAAAGCTCAAAGATTTACATCTGTGATGTTCAATATTTGAATTAGATAATGTTCATTTTAATTTATGTAACATATTAATAATTAAAGTTTTCATCAGAACAGTCTAGGACACCCAGTGTCCACATCTAAATAACAAAAGTTTTACTCAAACCTTATTTAGTAGAGTTGCGCTTCAATAAACAAAGATATTTATGCAGAAATAATATTTTGCGTTAGGTCAGAAGAGCACTAAATATAATATATCAATAATAAAATGGCGCAGCTTTTTCATGGACAGCGATGCCAACGAATATATTAGGAGTAAAGTTCACAAATTGCAGAGTTTTATTAGTTAACAAAATTTTTCAATGACCCAACCTGAATTACATTGAAACTAAATACTGCTATAGCCATATTTATTTCAATTTTGAAATTTTCGCTGTTGTTGTTACATGGTTGCAGTTTCTCAATTAAGAATATCAGAATGTAAAAATTGAAAAAATTATTCATGTTTCAAGCAAATTTAATAATGTCAGCAAATATATATTGATAAATATTTATGTATTTTAATCGTCCACTTTATACATATTAATATCCAATAAATGCAATTAAACCCTCTTTTACAAATGCACAATATTAACTTAACATTTTTTAATTGACTCGGGAGATTATTAAATATTGGGGAATTCTCCTACATTTATTTTAATTTTTTTTTCAGATGCTCTATGCCTTGAAATTAAATGTCCCAAAACAAAAAAGTTTCAATCTTCAAAATTGGAGACGAGGGAATTTTTTAAAAATCTTCCTCCTTTTGAATTTAGCGCCAAAACGTGACGTAGAAACTGCCTAGCAGGCGAAATTTTCCAGCAATAAAATTATATTTTCAATTATCACTCTTGAAATAAACTGATATTGGAGACAAAACTATTGATACTAGGGTAGAAAAACCCGCTGATTTCGATTGTGTTACTAAAATTTATAGCCATTGCAATCACTCCTTGACGCTCAAATTATGATATCAGGCATTTGTTGTGTGTTAACTAGGGAGTTTCTACGTCACAATTTTCAGGTTTGCGCGCAGGTTGCATACATTGCCCCTATTCTAATAATCCCTTCAGAGTCCCCAAATTTGAGTTTAAAAAGTTGAAATTTGAGTCAAACTTATTGTTAATATGTACCCTATCGTAATATCGTAATATAGTAGTTAAATTAAAATTTAAGTTGTAAGAGAATTCCCCATTGGAAAGAGAAATATTGTTCATTTTCATATGTATTGCTTGAGGATATAAATCCTTGTATTGTGCAGGTTATGTACATTAAAATGTACAGTCAATAGCTCATATATCTACCAACAACGTCCTTTGTTGTCACGGTACCAATTTGCATCCTTACCTCTAGCTTATCACAAAACTCTGGCTTGTTATCTCATCGATGCCGGACACTCGCGTGCTTGACATTTCTGATTATTCTCTCACTAACTAGCATTGATGAGACAACCAGAGCTCTGTGATGAGCCAAAAGTAGCGATTGCATTTTTGAACTGTGACAACAATTAAAGGACCATTGTTGTAAGAAATTTTGAGCTATTGACTGAGCAATTCAAGACGCACTAAAAAAACTTCCAATTCCACTGAGTACTAGGTTATATGTTTAAATAAATTTGACTGCTTTCTTGTCACAATCCCCAGGCTGCAATCTGCGCCCACGCTGACGCCGTGGAGTCCTGGTGCGCAATCATCAATGGATTTTGTGTCGCTGTGGTCTACTGTTCGCTCACCGTCGTCGTGCCAAAACTCAAAAGTTAGTTACATTTAAAATAGTTGGACACTTTTTTCATAAATTACAATGTGACTTGTTTTATTATTTAATAAAATAAGTTAGGGACTTGTTTTTTTTTAGACAAGGTTTAACAAAAAGAGAGAGAGAGACAGAGAGAGAGAGAAGGAGATTGAAAGTGAAGATAAATGTCTTAATTTTTTTTTTTTTTGCAGTTGATGACCCGATCAACGTGATTGCCACCCACTTCGGCGGGGGTCTGTGGGGCACGGTGGGAACTTGCTTGCTGAGAAACGACTCGTTATTCGGTGGTTTCGGACATGCGGCCGGAGTGTACCTCGGCTACCAGATTGCAGGGGCGCTGGCCATCATCGCCTGGTCCTTTGGTTGCGCTTTTGTCGTCTTCTTTCCCCTGAGAATGCTGGGCCTTCTCAGGTCGACACCTGACGATGAACTAGCAGGTATGTTTCGTCTTTAGTGGACAACTTGCATCAATATTTTTTTATGTAAATAAACTGAGGACTTCAAATTATGATACTTCGATAAAATATATTATTTACTGAATGCATGAACTATTTTCAATTAGTAATTGAATTTTCACCCCTTTTTTGACTTTTTTATATTCGATAGGGAAGAAACGTCTCCATCTCCAATATGTAGATATTGATCTTAAAATCATCAGAGAAGCGTAATCTTTTCATTCTTGCAATGCAAAATTTCATGTAGATATTCTATTGTGAGCTATATGATTTATAAATTTTCTATGACTTTTTCTGGCTGTTTGTAAGCAATTAATGTTGGTAATTTTTGTCCAGTGAATGAACGTAAAAATGTATTGTTTTTTTATTTACCTGCAAGTTTGAAGTAATAGAATGTTGATTAGCAAAATTAATTAGTCTGCTGTAGTCTATGTGCTTCGGTGGGCCAGATTGCGAATTAAATAAATTGATTTAATTGAAATTGAGTTAATCGCAGTTAAAAATTATGAATATTATGGAAAAAGTTGTATTAAATAATTGCAAGTAGAAGACTTTGATGTGTATTTTACAGTATAATATAATAGAAAAAATGTAGCAATTAATCAGAAATCAATGTGTCTATTATTATATGGGTATTAATTGTTTTTGCAGTTTCCCTCGTCAATAATAGAATATGAATATTAGTGCGTTTCCTAACATGTACCAAATGTCACCACCTCACATATAACTAACCCAAGAGTTTGCACAAAACCCTTTTAGGCACACTTCCGTCTATAAGTTCTAAATTTTCAATAAACAGAGTAGACACAAAAGGAAATTTAAAACAAAACATACCCAGAAATACCACAAAATCCAATTTACAATACAAATCAAGTGACACGATGCTGCACGAAGTTTAACGATGTGGTACGAAGTTTAACGAAGTTGGACGATGTTTCAGGGGCGGATGCGACCAAACACAAGGAGCCCTCTTATAACGGCATACCTTGTAACGTTGAATTGTTGCAACTGAAAGAACAGGAGCCAGGTATGTGTTCATGACGATTACAATGGACAATTTGCATCAATTTTTTTTACTAGCTCAATCGAAAGAGGAGGTTGAAAAATACACCTGTGAATTTTATGAGATTTTTATTCGTACTGCATCATGGCTAAAAGAGAGGTAGGCCCTCGTCGCCTACGACGTCATTGATCTGTTCGGTCAAACAAACGATCGACTTAATAACGCTTGTAAACAACCACGTTGCTAGGGAAACAAGCAACAATTAATTTATTGTTTACAAGCGTTATATAGACGATCGTTTGCTTGACCAGACAGTTCAATGACGTCATTGGCGACACGGGCCCCGCCTCCAAGTCACGTGACCTCTTTACATTCCTATTTTAGCCATGATGCAGTAAGAATAAAAATCTCATAAAATTCATAGTTGTATTTTTCGACCTCCTCTTTCGATTGAGCTACTGAAAAAAAATTGATGCAAATTGTCCATTATATAGTATACTCAATATTTGGCATAGGGAAAAATAAACACTGCATTGAAAGGAGATTGCTAGAACTATCTGTCAATTACCGATCATTCCGACTGAGGTTCCCATGGTTCACTCAGTCGCAATCAAGCAAATGGGGGATAAATTGCTAGGCCATGGACGCTCCAATTAATTGAGGAAATAACAAGACCCTAAGCAGAATGCTAGTTCACGTTCTCGAGGAGCCAGGAAGTCAGTTTAATCGATGCAAAAAAAAAAAAAAATATAGATAAATAAATAAAAAAAAATGACATAAAATAATACTGAGAAAATTCTTTCCAGAAATGGTCGCAGCCAGGGCGACTCAAGCTTTACAAATGCGACAATTGAACCGGATTCAACCAGACGTAGCTGACGTCACCAGCGTACTTGGTCATCAACATTACTCGGCAATGGCTTTGTAATTGCTTGTGATTGAAGGAAGAGAATTGCTTCAAACAATATATTTTTGTCCTTCTATAAAAATCATCACACTTCTTACCAAGAGAAGTCGCACCGTCTTTGAGTAGCAGCAGGTGACAGTCAGAAGGGTTGCCCAACAAATTGTGCTCGTAACATCACATGAAATGTTGTAGCGACCTTTTGGTCAGCGTGCTTTGTAAGTCATAAAAATTTGGTGCAAGCGGAGTTAAAACTGAAGGTTCTGAAATTCAAGCCGTGCATATTTTTTAGTTTAATTCGCCGAAGCTACTGGCGCAAGCCAAGTTTCAACCAATCATAGTGCCGCACACATGGCGCAAGCCGAAATTGAAAGGCTTGTATTCAGAACTAAAGAACGCTCTGAGTGCTAGTGACGTCACAAGCCCCTTTTTGTTCGGCGCTCTTTTCAACTGTTTATTTCTTTTAGAAGGTAATGAAGTCTGACATTTCTTATAAGAGGAGAAATTATTACAGCTATAGACATTCCTCTATTTTAACCAAAATGTTTGATTCTCAATATTTATTTCTTTATAGGATCGTTGTTATAACGTTATTGTTCAAATATGTTAAATGAAAAGTGCCCAAAAGATAAGTGCCCAGATTAAAATAATTTATAGTACTTCCTGTGCCTTAATATTTTTTTATACACACAAAAATCACATCCTTATAAACATTACAATCTAAAAGAAACGTAGAACTTTTAATCTCAAAAACATTATTATCGTCATCTGAAATTATGAACAACACGATAATTTTTGTATTCATATAAACTATTTTTTTTTTCGTTAAATTTTTTTACTTGTGGAAGCTAAATTACTTCCAATAAAATAAAATTATTAAATATAAAATTATATTATTATTAACATTAATTTTATTTTTTATGTAATGTTTGTTGAATAAGTTAAAAAACGTCATATAAAAAATAAATAATATGATCAAATGATGAATTCAAAACTAACAATCATATTCCTCATGACATTTCTATTTTTTCACGCCAACACGGCCCCCATATGACATTGAACCAAATGTGCCCTTCTCGCCCCGCTCGACATAGCTCCATGGAAATTAATTGTTTACAGATTACGTATTTTTGAAATATCACTGATTTTTATAAATTTTGTTGCAGATAAGAATAGCTTAGTGGCCACATTTTAGGTACAATTTTTTCTTTATAAAGAATAATATTTTTGAGTTTATCTATGGCACTGAAATTTATATTCTTTAATTTTTTAAAAAAACAATTATTGAGTTTTTTCAGAAACTAGTAAAATTAGACACATTTAAAAAATTATTATCTAATTTAATGGTAATACTAGTTAACAATATCATGATTTTTTTCCAAATTTGTTTTTTGTATTTGATAATAAATTAAAACATTAATGAAATTGAATACATGCTTCAATTTTCTCATACCTTAATAATTAAAAAAAAAAAGGAATTAAGTATTGACCTCAATTTTTTTATTGCAGAAATGGATAGAGGGTGCAAAGTTATGCCACTTTGATATTTTTCAGATTCTTTAGAGCCCGGGAACTGATTTTAAAAAATAATTGAAAGTTATTTTTGTGACGTCACGAGACGCCGCTCCTTAAGCAAAAGATAGGACTTGCCGCCGCGTGATGTTCAATAATTTTTTAAAAATACTTCCCGGGCTCTAAAAAATCTGGAAAAAAAAACAGGGTAGCACAATTTTGCACGTTCTATCCATTTCTGCAATAAAAAAATTGAGGACAATACTCCATTCTGCTCTTCAACAATATCACAAATTCAATTTCTTTTATTCGACAATTTCCAGCGTCATTAATTTATTCATATTTATATTTGTGTGAAGTAAAAATAAGGGGCAAAATATAATAATAATAATTTTAATAATAATAACTACTCACTGCGGTGATAATAATAATAATTGTTTATTGGATTTAAAAATACAAAGTATACAAACAAACACACTGTAAAAAGTCGAGCAGAAACTTTACAACATTTTTTCTGAAATCTGCATACTGTTGTACATTGCTAACGATACTATATCTTGTTATACAGCTGGATACATTTATGCACAGGACCAAGTTGTCTATAAGTTTAATTATGAATATGGGATGGACTATAATTTTATTTTCATTAATTCCAGTGCAGTAAAAATGGTTTTATCAACAAAAAAATTTGATTATAATTTTTTATATCAAAACTAACACATTTCAATACATGAATTACATGATGCACATACATGGAAGCGGTAATATTTCATGTTGAAGTTTCAAATAAAATTAAAATAATATTAAATGTATTTTCTATTACCAATTTATGTGTTTAAAAAATAAAATATGAACCAAGATAAAATATTTCAAAAAGATATCTGTATTCTGTTTTTAATCTTATATAACGTAATATATAGTATGTAATTTAGTACAATTTAAATTAATTTGTACCAGTTTAAATAAAACTCTGTTTTTATTGCAATAAATGCCATTTTTTTCCTTCATGTATAATGAACTAATTTAATGAGAGCCAAGGGCTAAAACTAAATATATTATACACTAAAGAAATAATGAAAACAAAAAACTTTTTTTCCTTTGACTTCAATATATTATTTAAATTCAATTAATTATGAATCTTGAAAAGTAAGTTTTTATTTATTTATTTATTTATTTATTCATTTATTTATTTCACCCAAAGTACAAATACAAAATATATTACAAAAATTAGGGTGCGGATTGCAACAAAGCACCGATGGCACTATTTCACTAAAAAGTGGTTACAATCCTTTATATAACTACTGAAAATAAAATTCTTTAGCTGTAAGCTTGTGTCAAAATAAATGTGTAATCATTAGAGCGCGGAAAAAAGTCTCTTTTTTTTTAACAAATAGTCGCCTATAAAGTCTACTTTTTTTGCAAAAAAATCTCTAAAAAAGTCACTTTTTTCGAAAAAAGTCTCCAAAAAAGTCCCTTTTTTTTAAAAAAAGAGCAACAAAAATGCATTTTAATAGTGCTATTTCTGATAACAAAAAAATTGTTTATTCGTGTTAAATTACGACTTTGTACTTAATCGTACAAAATGTCTTTTAAATACCGTTTTAAAGTCAATTTTTTTAATGAGTGTTTTGTTATAGAAAGCCAAGATATTAAAATATTTTAATTTTATTCACTAATTTTATTAAGAGTAGTATAAAATTATTTAAATAATTCTATGAGTAATAAAAAGAACAAGACATTGTTTTAGATAATGTTGATGCCTTTTATTGTAGTGGGCCATACAGTTTTAAAAGAAAAAACAATTTTAATTTTCTTCTTGGTACTTTTAATACTCCTCCACCTCAGACTCACTGTCCTCTGCGTTCGCCACTGGCTGGCCGAACTCTTTGCTGTTGCGGCGGTTCAGGAAGTAGTTGCAAAGCAAGTACATCTCCAAGTCTTCGACGGTGAAGCTCGTGCGCTTCTCGGTGAGCACGTTCTTATAGATGGAGAAGGAGCGTTCCACGTCGCAGGAGGTTAGCTGAGCGTATTTCAACGCCATCACCTCTTTGACAGCGATTTTGTCTGTGACGGTGCTCGTGTCACCAGTGTAGGATCCTCCAAGAACCTGCGACACCTTTCGCATGAAAGCAAGTCCCACATTTTTCTGCATACAAGTCTTGAACTTCATTTGCACGGAGGCACCACGAGGTCCATTCACTTCACTCAACTTGCACTCCACACTGTCCAGGATGGTAAAGGTTTGCTCCATGGATAAATTAGCGTCCTCAAGTTGCTTGATTTTTCCAGGCAGAAAACCAAAGTTGCTTGCCACGCAAACCAAGTCCAGAGGTAGATTCTCGTCCAGGATCAACGCTCTGGCTTTTTCCACGCAAAAAATTATTTTTGACACGCATAACTGTGTTCAAAAGCTTTTTATTTTATTCTATTTTTTTAACTATATTTTCGAGAAGAAAATAACTAAAAAAATATACTAGAATGTGTCAAAAAGTCTCAAAAAGTCACCTTTTGCCGAAATAGTCGTAAAATCACAAAATAGTCTAAAAAGTCGCTTTTTTTTATAGGCTCATTTTAATCCATTTCCGGAGATCGGTGGACATCCTAAATGACATTAAAATAGACCCCATATACACAAAAAGTCCAAAAGACTTTTTTCCGCGCTCTAGTAATCATAAACTATTTTTACAAATATAGTGTTTATTTAAAACACCAGGAAACTGTGTTTCAGAACATTTCTTGATAGGACCCGGAAGCCGATTCCACTCATCCACGGATCTTATTACAAAGCCATTTTTGTAACGATCAATTCGAGCCTTTGGTCGAATGAGCCGAACTGCCCCGTCTTGCCCTCTAATGGGACGTCTATTGACTACAGAATTAGCGAAGTTTAAATCAATTTGGCCAGTTTGACACTTATGAAAGAATTTAAGGTCCATAACCTCAAAATAGTCCTTAATAGGGACTATATTTGTTGTTCTGCAGTCAGGAATATTATTTTTATAAACAAACAATATAATCAAATATTGGAAATTTGTAAGTAACATTTACGCGCAAAAAATTGGTATTAATGATGAATGATTTTTTTGCAATGTTACAATCCTATGTATATGAGCATTGAGCTAGCGGTGGGGTAATGGGTAGGGATCCGGCAGGAAAAAGATGGTGGCCACGGCCAGTTACGCTTCCCAGCATTCACTGAGGTGAGACTGAGGGAAACGTGGGAAGCCTCAGTCAGGACGGACAACTCTACGATTTTTATCACTGGAACAAAGTTATATTCAAAACCTAAGAAACCACACACAAGTGCATCACTGCATTCGGTGCGGAAAGCAAGACGAATTAACCCCAGGGAGGGAGTAAAGTAATTTTTACTTGAAACGATCTTTCATCCAAGTGCTAACCATGCTTGCCGTAGCTTGACTTCGGTGATCTAGCGAGAGAACCGATCGATGCACTGCACGACGCTCAACCTAATTAGCTTTTTGTACAATTACAATTGACAGTGTTCAAGGTAATCCACCACTGTATATAAATATGCTCTCACATGGCGAAATTTATCATGAGACGTGACGTGAATAATGCGCACTTTCTGTAACATCCAATAGTGGCCATATTTAGCGATTAAAAGAAAAAGAGCATCGTAATTATTAACGTGATTCTGGTGAGTTTGCCACCGCATAGGATTTCACAGCTGTTACGTCAAAATCGCGTCGCATCGCCGTTGTAGCCATCTGAATCCGCATTTAGTAGCATGCAATGCATGTAAATTAATGAGTTTCTATGCAAGTTGTCTCAGATTACCTGAGGAAGAGCGGTTGACTCTCAAAACGTAGTGATATGTGTAGTACATGCAAGTGTTAGTGACTTGCACGAACACGAAGTGATTACCACAACATACTTCACACAGAAGGATTACATCGAACACGGGCCGGCAAAGGTAAAAGTCCGAGAAAGGAAATTGTTATTATTCAACATGCATGCACTCTTAATAAAATTTGGCTGAATGTCAGTATATTCCTGATACTGAAATTGACATCTTATATTCAGTGGATTGATACCCCTGAATATTATTCAGGTGTTGGTTTTCAGGTGTTAGAAACCACTGTCAATTGACACCCTATTTTCAGTGGGTAGCAAGCACTGAAATATTTTCAGTGTTTTCTTTAACATTGAAATCATGTACGATTTACGAAATTCAGAAATATGTATTTCTTGAATTTATACAACAAAATTAAGTTTTATTTCTATATATTTGATAATATATTAACTTATAAATTATAATTTTATTATGCCGTGGTACATCAATTTAATGTAATATCATTCGATTGTAAAAAATAAATACGATCTTTTTTATTTTAGTATAAAATTAGCTAGAAATATTATCAACAATAAATAAAACGGTGAAAAAAATGGTGATAAATAACATATAAATAATATTAATTGATAATTAGACCGATAGTATAATACTAATAGCAGTTACTAACCTACAGCAGGCATGGAGGGGGTTTGGGTAACTGAATTTGCATCTCATCTCTTAATATAGCACGATCTCTTAAAAGAAATACGCTACAAAGTATCGTTGCACCTTAGTGAATATAAATATTATAAACTTTTGAACCAATTAGAGATATTTCTCGTCATTTTTCTTCAATTTCATGACATGACGCCATCATCGCGTTCACAAAATTTTCCACTGCAGCTGACTAAATTATATTTACGGTTTGCGTTCTTCATTTGCTTTTTAATTTCACCTTAATTTTTTTCAGGTTATTAATTTTTTTTCAGTACATATTTTTATTTTTCAGCACAATTTATTTTTTCAGCATATCCTTACACTGGGATATATAATTGAGGTGTTAAAACATGGAAAATTTTTCGAAACTACTGAAAGTCAGTAGTTAAAAATATACTGACATTAATTTCAGCCAAATTTTATTAAGAGTGTGGTAAAATATTATGGTAAGATATTGATTACTTTTATATATTTTAAAATTGACTCAATTTTCATTGAAATAAATGTCAAATTTATTTTCATCTTTAAATAATGATGTGCATATTTTAATGATTGCCAGCGGCTGTAGAACATTTTTTAAAGAAATGAGGCTTATTACCTTGAAAAACTCTTTTTCTTTGAATTTAATATTATTACTCAAGTTACATTTTTTTACAAAGTACGCTACATCAAAAGGAACTTATTTTTCTACGTGATATTCTTTATTTATAATGAAAATAATATTACTCGCTTCATATAAAAGAAAATGTTATTAAAAGAAAAGTAATGGAGATTTCCTAGAACAAGATGTAATATTATTCAATGGTAAATAATATTTAAAGCTTTTACAAATAAATACATTTATTGAAAGAGAGGCTCATTATAAATTCTAGCATCATTATAATGCCAAGGACTTGATGTTTGTCCCACAAAGGGCTCTGAAGCAACGCACCATTTAAATCCATGTGTTATGTTTTGTACTTTTTTTGTACATTTTTTTACGGAAGATCAATGTTGGTTTCTATGGATTGCATTTTCTCCCCCCTCCCCTCCCTTTGTCAACCCTAACATTAGCAAGGGAATGGTATTCTATAAAATTTAAAAAATAAAATTCCAATTCTTAACTTTTTTTACATTTTTTGTTATATACTTGGCTAACTATTAGAATTACTAATTTTTTTAGCTATTGCACTCTCAGAAATAGGTGTTTTACAAACAAACGTTTAAAGTGTTTCAAAATTGCTTCCTTAGTTAAGACACATTAAGTGTTTCAAAATGTGGCAATTGAAACACTTAATGTGTTTCTGAAGCACGTTCAGTATTTTTAAACTTATTTTGAAACATTTTCTGAAACATGAAATGTGTCTTAACTAAGGGGGCAATTTTTGAAACACTGTAGGCGTTTTTGAAACACCTATTTTTGAGAGTGTAGGAAGCAGTATTTTAAATTTTTGCATTAATTTAAAATCTGTGGTAATTTCGATCCCCCTCTCACCCCTGGGTTATTATATTGTTTTGTTCAGTGTAGTATTATAGGAGATCTATGTAGAACAATGTTGAATTATGTTAGATTAAAAAATTCTATAATGAAGTAGTTTGAAGATATTTATGGAGGCGTCTTTCTCACAAAAGTTGCATGGCTGAATTTTCAACTTTAGTCCATAGATCTAAAGCTGCAAGTGATTTCCTTACGACACAATTTCCAAATCATAAGTGTAATAACTTATATGATAAGGTGTTTCAGTAACACCATGTTATTTGACTTTAAGTTAACTCTCAGATACTAACCGTAGTTAGTAAGAAGCCCTCTCTTCTAGATTTCGTGAATCACTCGCAAAAGAACATAAGAAATACATTAAATATAAATTCCTAATGGAGTATCGACCTCAAAAATTTTTATAGCAGAAATGGATAGAGAATGAAGAGTTATGTTACTCCGATTTTTTTTTCAGATTTTTTAGGGACCGGAAAGTATTGCTAAAAAGTTTTGAAGAGGTCGGGTTCGAATCCACGTCCCTTTTGGGTTCTATCTTTTATTAAGAGAGGCGGCAAGAGGCAGCACTTTTTCTGCACTTTCAATAATTTTTAAAAAATAGTTGCCGGGCTTTAAAAAATCTGAAAAAAAACAGAGTAGCATAACTTTGCACCCTCTATCCATATCTGCAATAAAAAAATTGAGGTTGGTATTCCATTGAACTGTTAAGTTTCGTATTTCATATAATTATTTTAAACCATTCAGATAAATGTAAATGTATACCTCAGGACACCACGAACGTTACTTTCTGCTCTGTTTGTGTCTTGGAGGTGAACTAGATATTTTGGGGATGACTAGACTGGGAGCTCTTCTCACCTCCCCAAAATTACAAATCTCTCTGCCTCTCGCAGCGCTAACAAATAAGTTCGTGCTGTCCAGAGATGTGCCCGGCTACAAATCCTTTCTTCTCTCCATTTATTTTTATTTATATTAAGTTTTATTTGTTCCTAGTAGAAAACTTACGTCTGCAAAAAATAATCCTAAAACCTAAACGTATTAAGGTGGATTTTCATGGGCGATTTCCAATCTGCGACGCGACGCGAATAAAGCGCACTTATGCTGTAACATCCATTAGCGGTCATATTTGGCAATTAAAAGGACAAGAGCATCGTAATTAACGTGATTTCCGGTGAATTCCCCACCGCATAGGATTTCGCAGCTTTTACGTCAAATCTTGCCGCATCGCCGTTGTTGCTCATGAAAATCTACCTTTACGCATTTTCACCTCAAAAACCCGCCTTATTTCTTCCTTGCTTAAATTGGGGATGATGATAGTAGTAATGTAGTTTTAATTGAGCAGAACAGATAATATACATACATTGTCACAGTGAGACATAGGAAATACTGCCCACGAGGGTGCAAAAAAAGGCAATGCCCAAACAAGATTTCCATCCTGAAAAATAAGAGAAACAGCTACATAAAAAGTTGATATACACAAGATAATGCACTTAAATGAAAGCAAAAAAAAAAAAAAAAAAGACAAGAAGCAGTACTACAATTCTTTACTTATTTACTCGTTTAAATTTCTTTGTGCCCAAGGATTTCACATCACAACTAAGTTTGTTATAACTTTGTGATGCGCGAGGAAAAAAGGACGTGTTAATAACGATGAGAAGTAGACATCGGCACAATAAATTCTGTTTTGTCTGAGGCAAGCAACTGACTCGCTTTTGAACGCACGGTAATGGAGTATTGACCTCAATTTTTTTATTGCAGAAATGGATAGAGGTTGCAAAGTTATGGTACCCTGATTTTATTCAGATCTTTAAAAGCTCGGGAACTATCTTTAAACAATTATATAAAGTACTATTTGTGACGTCACGAGACGCCGCTCCTTAAGAAAAATATAGGACTTGCCGCCGCGTGACGTCCCAAAAAGGAATTTCAATAATTTTTTAAAAATACTTCCCGGGCTCTAAAAAATCTGAAAAAAATCAGGGTAACATAACTTTGCACGTTCTATCCATTTTTGCATTAAAAAAAATGGATGTCGATACTCCATTCAATTTAAAGAATAAACAATCATTTCAATAGCTGATCATCATAGCGTAGACAAAATTCCTCCACTTCCGGCGACATTCTTAAATTTGTTGAAGTATAGTTAATAAGTTCTTTGCTTTTACGTCATTAAGTTTTGCAAAGCTTGTCAAACGTAAGTCTGGTGCAAACAAGTAAGAAAATGTTCAAAGGTTCGTCAGAAACCGAAGGAAGTCTGTGAGAAAATTATCAGAGGACGTCTTATCAGAGAGATAAACATGTTTATACTTGTAAATTAAAACATCAAACGATTCAAATTAAAACGTTTTACCTTTAACATTTGCTTTGAACACAAGATTATAAAGTCCTGAGTTTGATCCCAGCACCTTCAAAATAGAAAAATAACTTTCATCTGAGAGGTGACTGGTTGATGCTACACCGACCATCTTGACCGAGGTTTCCAAGGTTCCCTCACGGTCAGTCACAGTTAGGCAGGTGCTGCGATGACTTACAAGATAATGACTGCAAAAACATAAAGTTGGAATGATATTCTACTCGTATTAGGGACATCAGTGATGTCACATCACGCGAACGCTAAGCATTGTAACAGTGCTGTAACAAAGAGGTTACTGGCTTGCGTTCTTGGATATAAGAGCACCCGTTCCAAAACTGTTCACCACAACTTCTTAGACTGTGTTCGTGCTGTTCATGTAATTTTATTTAATTACAATTAATTTAATAACAATATTTAATTGAAAATTTCATTGGCTACATAGCTTCCAGTTAACATTAATGTAAAGAGGTTTGTTTTACATTTTTTGTTATTATTATATAATGTTACACATTGTATGTGTTTATAACCAAATCGCACAACATTTTTCGTAACAAAATATTATATTACATATTTTGTGTTCAAAAAGATATTTCAGTAAATCTTTCATTATTTAAAAAGCCACAGACTTTTTAATTCCTTTTTTAATTTCCTTTTTAATTATAATTCCTGATAAAGACCTAGAGTTGGCAAGGTCAATGAAAAATTCTGATTTTCACATATGTTGTAGTCCTTACCCAAGTAATAAAGGTTTGAATATTTATTTGGCTAAAAATAAAAAAAAAAGGATTTCAAAATTTTGAAAATTTTCATGACCCTTTCCCACAAATTATTTTTTGTGCCAAAAATACTATAGATAGCGACAAGAATCAAACAGGCATGCAGTCACAGATAAATTACCCAACTTTAAATATATGTGACCGTGATATTGAACAATTTTCAAGGTCAACGGTCAAAGGTAAAAAAATTCAAATTTGATTAAAAAACAAGGGGTGGCGAGAAAAATTACGAAAAAAATCTGAAATGTAGTTCATGTATAGGTCTATTAGAAACTTTAATCAAAACTTTGGGGAAACTTTTTGTTTAGTAGCTAGAATTTTTTTTCCTTGACGCACACTGTTTTTCAGTCGATGCGTCAACGGAAAAAAACTCTAGCTCTTAAACAAAAAGTTTCCCCAATGTTTTGATTTAAGTTTCTAATAGACCTTAACATGTACTACATTTCATATTTTTTTCGTAATTTTGCTCACCGCCAATTGTTTTTTTATTCAATTTTGAGTTTTTTAGCCTTTTACCGTTGACCTTGAAAATTGTTCAAGGTCATGGTCACATATTTTAAAAGTTGTGTAATTTATCTGTGAATACATCCCTGTTTGATTTTTGTCGCTATCTATAATAGTTTTGGCACAAAAAAAATAATTTGTTGGACAGGGTCATGAAAATTTTCAAAATTTTGAAATCCGGGTTTTTTTATTTTCTGCCAAATTAATATTCAAACTTTTATTACTTGGGTAAGGAATACAACATATGTGAAAATCAGAATATTTCATTGAACTTGCCAACTCTTGGTCTTTATCAGGAATCCCTTACCACAGGCAAAAAAAAAAAAAAGCTTTTACATTATAATACATTATCGTTACACGTACTTCCGTTTTTACTGTATAAGAATGATAGCTTTATTGATATAATGATATTAACCCTAAAATTACCAAGGACTCCAACAATACGCCAAGGAGGGGGGGGGGTCGAAACTTCGAAACGACTCACCATCTATTAAACACTGATATTATGTATAGGATAATAGCTACTATATATTTCACTATAAAAAAACAATGGAATAAAATGTTATTAAAAGCTTTACAATTTAATTTTGATCATGCTTATAATTTAAAGATCAGTGTGATACAAATAAAACTCCCTATTAGATATAAAAATAAATATTTGCGAATAGTAATTTTTTAACATCGTCTATATTTTTAAAGTATTTTTTATTTAATTAAAATTAATTAGTTCAAATTTAAAATTCTTTATTAATTCCAAATAGTTTCTACAATCATATTTTCATATACATGATATATAGAGTCTACTGGTTGCAAAAACTCTAAAGACCAATTTTTAAAAAATGGTTTTATTATTGATACATATTCTTAAAACACATTTTATTTGGTATAAAAAAATTGGGTTGCAAAAACCTCTTCTTCCCATGCTAAATGGGCTATAAAGCAGAAAGTTGGTTGAAAAAACCTCTACTTCCACGGCGGGAACGTTTAAAAATCACATTTTCAAATTTTAAAAAATTCTACAACCCCCAATTATTTTTTGAGAATTTTTTGGTTGACGAATTCAGCTTTCTGGGGGCCACGTTAGTATGGTTAGATACCTAGTTTGCCCAAAACTTAAAATTCATATTTTTATGGGTTCATGGGCAAAATTTTTAAGTTTTTCCAAAATGGAAAAGTTAAGTATCTGAATATACATTAATGACCTCCCTTAACCCAAATATTTTTTAAAAAGAATCTCAAAAATTTTTTGACACAGATATGGGCAGATTTTCAAAAAGTTAGTTGCAAAAACCTCTACTTCCAATTTTGAAAATTTCCCTAAATTTGGTTTTTGGTTGAATGGGCAAATTTTTGTTCTGAATCTTATTTTTTTGACCCAATCAACCCCCAATAAAAAATTCAAGCTGATATGTTAAGAAATAGGCTTGCTACAGTTTTTTGCCCATTACCTAAAAAGTGAAAAACTGGATTTAGAGGTTTTTGCAACCAGTTTATAGGACAAGTTAATCTAAAGCTAAGAAATAAAGTCCATTAATTAAAATTAATTACTATTGCAATATGATATAAAAAGGAAAATTTAACTAAACTCATGTGGACAGGAAAAACGCAACCATGGCTCTGCTGAAAATTTATGGGAAGATGCAGATTTGCATTTCTTTTTCTGGGGTTTTAGAGGAACACTCTAGCCACCCCGAAATCGATCTAGTTCACCTCCATAGACCACGTGACAACGTCCAGAGCAGCGGTAACGTTTGTGGGGTCCAGAGGTGTACGTAATATTGTCTAACATAAAATTCAGAAATTCATTTTCTTACAAAACATGTCAGCTTTAACGTAATAAGGTTTTGTATTACATACATTTCCTTTGTATTATTATAACGTAGAATAAGATACACCTGTGTGTTTATATCCAAATATGTTTTGAGAATAAAATTATATTACATAATACAATATAGAATAAGATACACCTGTGTGTTTATAACCAAATATGTTTTGAGAACAAAATTATATTACATTATACAATATATTTTGTATTAAAAATTGAGAATAATATTTTTCATTAACTTAAAAGCCACAGGCATAAAAAAGCTTCATTACATTATCGCATGTACGTAGTTCCGTCTTTTCTATATTATAATAATAACTTTGTTGATACTAAATATTATAATAAGATACTTTTTTTAATAAATATTGTAAAATGTGAGATAGATTTCGTGTTTTATGCTTTGCAGCAGAAAGAGAACACGCGTCAAATAATGTAATTTGGTTAGGTGCTGTTATATAAAAATTTTATATAACAGCACCTAACCAAAAATTCTACATGGAAATGAACAGTTGTCTTTAAATTTGTTAATCAAATCAAAGTTCAAAAAACGTGAGATTACCACCGGAAGTAGCCGGAAGTGGAAGCATTTTAGTTGAACTATGAACATGAAATTAATAAGACTTTGCATGCAGAGAGATTAAAATCTCTTATTATGCTCACAGTTTCAGGTTCAAAACTGAACTAGTAAGTCCAAAAACCTCGCACTTCCGGCAACTTCCGGGGGTAATTATTCTTTGTTTAACTATACAAATGATTTGTAAGCAACAAGGTCAGCTCGTGCCATTCATCTGTGACTGAGGAAAACATGAAAACCTCAGCCAGGATGGACACTTCAGCTGTTGTCATTGAACCGTAAGTGCAAGGACCGGAGCCAGGGGAACCACATGCTGGAAAAGGGATGAAATTTAACCATGGGTGGAATACGAAATTTTATTTAAAAATTAGTCACCCTTGCAACTACCAATAACGTTCAGCGTTACTTAACTTTAGTTATCGGTCGATGCACTGTACCATACTAGCTAGAAAATTTTAAGATTTTTCATAATGCACATATTATAACACATAATTATATTAAAACTCTGAATTTATTATGCAAGGTTCAACATTAATTGCCATACAGATAAAGGTCGCATAGATTGTTACATTTTAGTATCAATAAACTTCTCTATTATCTGAGGCATGATTTCATTTTACTGAAAAAATATTTAAAAATAAAGATAAGTTTTTAAAATAAACAGGACATTTTTTAAATAAATTTAACAGTTACAAAATAATAAATAACCTTAAGATTACTTTTAATTTAAATATCCTTTAAATTACTTTTATAGAGATACAATGAAGGTATTATAATAACATAAATAACAATGTCCTTGAGATATTTTCTTAAATAAAAAACAGTTTACATTTACTAAAGTTAATAATAAAGATTTAATTTTATTTTGTTGCCACATAAAAAAAATGTAATAATTAACAATACTCATTAATATTGATGTTTTTCAAAATTATTATAACGTTTGACATTTATTAGAACTAAATAAATACTCATTTTCTAATAATGAGCCACCAGCAAAAGGAAGAATTAAGACAACTTTGAAATTCAATTCATGATAAACTTCAAGCAATATGAAACAATGTATGATAATTAAAATCAAAATTAATTGTGATTGTCGGTAATAAAACATTTTTGCTGGACGTTAACATAATTATTAGTATATATTCAACTACTAGGTCTGATGAAATTACATTTTATTTTTTTTCCTTATTGCAAAAGTGTGGCAGTACAATCATCTTGGAAAATTGTATTATTTTTATATATACAAAATTTTTAACTTAATTCAGCGATAGAATTTAAATATTTGAATGGAGATGATGATCACTCCCTTATAATATTAATCTCGAATGATAATAATTTATTAAAATGCAAAATTATCACATTGAACACATTGTCTTAAATTATGAAATTAACTTAACAACAAAGATATAATAATAATATGGAAATAATATTTAACTTCCTCTCTCGCAGTGTACAAATGAATATTGAAGTAAAGTTTTTGATTAAAAAACCTGCCTGGATAGTAAATTTTCACGCCGGGTTAAAAGATTGGAGATTCCAAACTTTACCGCTGCAAAAAAATGTCACAATAAGCCGTGGACCAATCACAGCGCAACATTGGAAACTCTTGGAACATTGTAAATGAGGCATCAAAATGTAGAACGTTGGTAAAATTATTATTTTCTACCCATGCATACCTTCAATTTTCTCTTGAACGCAGTGGTATACACTTCAAATTGGTAACTGCATGGTCGTGAGTTTGATCCCAGGTGGCAAAATCTTCACACGTGGTTGTTGCTAAAGAACACCCAATCGTACATCCGGGAGGTGATTGATGACATCCTCCATCAAGAGCCGACCATCGTGACCAAAACCTCTTTGCTTACTTATAATAGTAAATTATCCTGACTGAGGTTTCCATGATTCCCTCAGTCACAACCTGGTAAATGCTGGGATGGATTGCTATAGGCCATGGCCGCCCAGGTTTGGAAGGGACCCGCAAAGCCCTAAGGAATGCTAGGTTCTTGAAGAGCCAGGAAGTTAAATTCAGTTAATTGTGAACAATACGTTTATACAACAGTTTAATTGGACAACACACATGAAATTTTTTTGTTGCAGAAATGAATAGAAGGCACCAAATTATGCTACTCTGAATTTTTTCAGATTTTTTTGAGACCCAAAACTATTCTTAAATATTTTTTGAAAGTTCTGTAAGTTGAGTTGGCACCCCTGAATCCTTAATTAAAAGTATAGGACCAAGACGCCCATTGACACTTTCAAAGGGCATGGCCACTCTTTCAATAATTATTTAAAAAACAGATCTGGGTTTCAAAAAAATCTGAAAAAATTCAGAGTAACATAATTTGGTACCTCTATTCATTTCTGTAATAAGGAAAACATTTAGATTAACCATTGAATAATACGGTGGCGCCCTCAGTTGCCATTTGAATAACATGGCGGCCACATTTTGAACTTTTGGAACTTATAAAATTTCCGGTCTGGGCAAGAATAATCGACACCGCAAAAAAGAGAGCGGTGGAATTATAACGTATACATGTTTCGCCCATTGTCATAATATTAATATACAATACTTTTAATTAATATTTAATTCATGATTGTGATTTCGGTAAACAATTTACAATAAGTTAATTCGTTCAGAAAATTAAATTCATACTATAGATTTAACCACGGTTTGGTATTTGTACTAACTACGTTCACACTTTGAAGCTCAAAACCGCAATGCGTCCACTATATAATAATATAGAACTCAATCCATATTAGCCTAGGACGGATTCTAGCTGACCTGCAACATATGTGATATGAACCCAAGAATAGAATCCTGCATGGAATACTTGCTTATTATAATATACAGCCTTCATGCATGTTAATATTTTACGGTTGGATGGCTTGTTTCAAAATAGCTCCGGTCTTTAAATCATATAATAAGGTCATTTTTTGAGAAAAAAATGAAAAGCAATCTTTGGGAAAAAATGGGCTAAACCACAAACAGCAATTATTATCCTTACTAATTTTCTGTCCTCAAAATTTGAAAGACTTAACTATGTGTCTCATTGGGAACGCCTTGCAATCCATTCCCGCATTTGTCTGTGACTGAGGAAAACGTGGAAACTCCTGTCAAGATGGACACTACAACTTTTGTCAATGGACCGGAAGTGCAATGATCCAAAGCCAGGGGGAAACACATGGTGGGAAAGCTTAAAGGATGAGAATTTTAAACTTGTCAAAAATTGTCACCCATTTAACATAATAACAAAAGTTGGCGTTGCTTGACTTCGGTGATCGGTAAGAACATTGTTTGGAGTTGCATGAATTACAAGACAACTTGATTAACTTATGATAATCTTGAAAATTATAACATCAAAATGATTATGCCAACAAAAGAGAACATTAAGAAAAGATAAATACTCATCTCTGTATGAATATTGTGTAGTAATTCACGTTGCAGTCAAGTTCTCCTCCCATGAGAATTAATTTGCACTTCATTTTCATTTATAAGCAGAAGTTTAACTTTATTTTACGACATAAGATAGCAACAACTTTTACATAATTCATAATATAATATACATTTCACAACTTTTAACATATATTAAATTTAGTAGATAATTATACCCTGCAGCGCTGTTGTGGATTTTTGTAAGAAATTAACTTTTGTGAAAGGTGTAGAGATAATTCTAAATTGTTCCTGAAAAGGATAACTTGCCAATTGAAAGCTATAAATTAGCCGAGACGATTCTATCTTCATAATTTATTTTTTGATTTAGATGCTTAATTTAGTTAAAAGTGTTTATGAGACTAATTTAATTTAATTTAATTTGTAGATGCTGCGCATATTTCTTACTATTAAGATAAATTGTAAAAAAAAAAAAATATATAAAACATAATTATTTTGTTGTACCATCGAAAATGTTGAAATAAAAAAATAAATTTTTCAAACTTCGATTGTAATTAAGGTATCAATTTTTAAGATATTATTTTTTCAAGTTTCTTTTTCTAAATCAAGTTATATATAAGCGTGCATTCAAAGACAAAAATCGCCCTTGTTGAAAAGTGGCTTTAGATTCTCCGACCATCTTGACAGTGGTTTCCACGTACCCTCAATATAGTAAAGTAAGGTGGCATACTGCAAAGCTCTCTATTGAGGATTAACCCACAGAAACGAACAAGTTATTGCATTGGAAGGTTCAACCGTAAATGTGAATAATTAGCACACCCAATGGACAACCTTCATAATTGTTTTAACGCAGAAATGAATGAAGAGTACCAAATTATTGTATTCTGTTTTTCTCTGATTACTTTGAGTCCAAGTATTGAGGAACTATTTTTAAAAAATATATATTGAAAGTTCGGCCACGGCCCCTGGAGGCGTTAATAAGCGTATGGGTTCTATCGTTTTTATTAACGATCAAAGGGGGCCAACAGAACTTTCAATAATATTTAAAAATAATTTCGGGACTCTAAAAACTTTGAAAAAAAAAACACGTTATCATAATTTGGTACCCTCTATTCATTTCTGCAATAAATGTTTTATATGCATGTTGTCCTTTCAAGGCCGGCGCGTTTACAAAATGTGCTACATGCTCAATGAATAACTAAGTCGCACATGTGTTTGTTGACGCTACAATCTGAATAATAACATTGGTAATGCAAAGTGCACTTCACTGCAGGTCCATGAGAAGCTTGCTAACAAGAACGTGTGGTTCTTTTCAGAACATTTCTAGAACGTACTTGTGATTCAAGTACAGCTGTACTCACAAGTAATGAGTCTCATTTCTCATTTGCAATCAGAATGTGATGCAGTTTTTACATCTTATATAGCTTTTAATATTTAATGTATTAGAAGTAACGTTTTAATGACATGGCACCATCATTAGAAGCTGGTACACCTTTTTTGTTAATAAATAATAAAACACTTGGGCAATTAAAAAAAAAAATCAAGATCAAATTATACAGATCATATATAGGAAATAAGTGTCTATTAGTTGCAAAAAAACATTCAATTTTTCACATTTTTGGCAGTAGACAAGAAACTTTGGCCTGCTTATTTTTGCGCTAAAATTTTAAAAATTTTACTGTAAGTTTAAAGGGGGAAAAATACATTAAAAGCAAAAAATGATTCATTCGCCCAAAAGCTGAATTTTGGTAGCAAATAAAAAATGAAAGAAGGGTTTTCTTCTACCAGCATTTTGAAAAGTGCCCATAACTAAGTAAAAAATATTAAGAATTTTTTGGATGAAAGATTCGAGAATATAGGGATGTCGACTTTGTAGTGCCCGATATCAAACTTTTTCAATGTGTAAACTTTAAAATTTTTTGCATGGGCACTGGTCAGAAACCAATGAAAATAAAAATTTTCATTTTCGGGCAAATTTGATGTCAAAATATAAAATATACTAATTTGGCCCTCAGTAAGCTCAATTCAGCAATTAAAAAATTATATAAAAAAATATTTAGGAGGTAGAATTTTATAAATTTGAAGGTGATTTTTAAACGTTCCGGCTGAAGATAAAGGCTGTTTTGATGCAAAATTTTTTATTCAAAGCAAAATTAACTTGAGGAAACGGTTTTTTTCAGCACAATTTTTTGGTATCGAATAAAAAGTGTTAAAACAAATAAGAGAAAATAATAAACCCATATTTGAAAATTTGGTCAAAAGCTGTTTTGGCAAGTAGTAGATTATTAATTTATTATTAAGTTGGAAGAATTTCATTGGTACTGCTGCAAATTTAGGCCGCGTCTCATTTAAAGAATGCGAACTAAAAGTGAATACACTTCAAACACTAATTTAGTATAAATACTTATTTTAAATGAGACAACTTTACTGTAAACTAGCGCCAACACTTTGTAGTGTCAAAAGTTGGAAACATTTGCATCAGCTGATCAATGTTAAAAAATTTAGTGTCTGTGTTAGTGTTTGAAGTTGCTATTTCAAACACTGAATACTAGACCCTTCAAACCCTTCAAATACTTGAACACTTGCGCTAATTGAGACAACAGTGTCAATATGGCGTCAACACTTCAAAAAATTGGCAATCGATAATGTGTTTAGTGTGCATTTTTGTGTATTGGCATTCATTCTTAGTCAAATCAGCATCCAAAAAACACTAACAATTAATAACTTGATCCTAGTTTTTAATTTATGTTTATTTGTTCAAGTTATTTTATAATAATAGTTTAATATTTCCTTTATCATTACATATAAAGATATTTTATGATTACCATCTGAAATTATTAGCAATATATGCCAACGGTTTAAATAATTCCTAAAGGCTATAAGTGAACAAGACGGTGTATGTGATGTAAAATTTATTATAATATACTACACCTTCGATACCTTGATATGTTGTTATGTACTGTACAAAGAATTAATGGACAACATCCATGAAAGTTTTTTTTATAGAAATGATTAGAAAGCACCGAATTATGCCACCTTTCTTTTTAAAGATTTTTTAGAGCCTTGGAACTATTACTAAGAAGTTATTCAAAGTTCAGGTTGAATCCACGCTCCTTTAAGGTCCTATCTTTTTACTTTCATAATTTTTTAAAAATAGTTTCCAGTCTTTGAAAATAATCAGAGTAGCATAAACACTGTTGAAAAATAATAAAATATACAGTTAAGTTGCAGTCGTTGGGAGTTTTATATGATCAGTCCATGCAATGAGAAGTTATTTTGATGAAGACATTTCAGCACTTGAATTATTTACTATGGTAATAAGACTCATTTAAAGGTATACAGTCCTCAAATTACAAATTAGACAGACATTAAGTGTTGCTCAAGTTTATAATCAACATTCGTATTATTTTTACCTGCGCGCGGTGCGTCTGTGCGAAGTCGCGCTGTAAAGAAAGTCCTTGCTGACGTCACAACTCACAGTTAGCACCGATTAGCATTGAGTTGTGACGTCATCAAGGACTTCATGACTTCATCAAGGACTAAATTTCCTACTTTGAACTGCGACTTCGCACGGATGCATCACGCGTGGAAAAAAATTATGCGAATGTTGATTATATACTCTAAACCCACTTGGTGACTGTCTAATTTGTAATTTGAGACCTGTATGCCTTTTTAACAGCACTTGACAACGTACATGATTGGTTATGAAAAATTTACACTATACACTTGAGACACCTTTTTGGTAAAAATTATGTATATTTAATTAATCAAAACATTAACATGTAGAGAGAGAGGGATGACTAGAGTTATAAAGAGATGTGGAAGGCATTTGCAAGATTTATGAAAAGATAACAATTCTTTAAGCAATTTTTTTTCAGCTAAAATAGGGAGGAAACTATAACTGAAATTAGTATCGGTATTTAACACATTATATTATTTAATTGCAATTGTATATTTTACATGCGGCTCGTTTGAGTCCCCCTCCCACTAGTAATGTATGATACTCTTGACAATGTGAGGATTAATTTGAATTTTCTTTCTTTAAATATTTAAAGAAGACCCTAGCATTTCCAAGGAGACTTGGAATCGAGACGACCCCTGCTGTTTTAAAACAGGACAAATTAGAGAAATACTGCTCCAATTTAAAAAAATCTGAAAACATTTTTTTGTATTCTTTAGCCAATAAGCAATGAATTTCCCAAAAAAAAAAATGAGAAGATATATACACGATTTTCAGGCAGCCTCCACACTCGTAAAAAAAATTGGCTGAATTTTGACATCTTATAATCAGTGCATTTTTAACGCCTTAAATCATGCTTTTTTCAGGTGTTTCGTTGCGCATTTTCAGTAGTCAGTATAAGCTATATACTGACAGTATATGCTGACTACTGAATATTGACTACGAAACACCTGAAAAATCATGATTTAAGGCGTTAAAAATATACTGATTATAAGATGTCAAAATTCAGCCAATTTTTTTTAAGAGTGCATGCGCGCCACCATAGCGTACGTACAGCAAGTGCGCAAATTGAGAATATAAAGTTAAAAAACTGTCTTAAAAATTGATGTAAGACTAAATGGACAATTTTAGAGTGATGAGCAAATTTACTTTTAATCATCCTCAGTACTGCGCAAAATTTCTCCCTTCCACATTCCCTTTTCTTTATTTTCTTTTCTTTAACATTTTCTACCTGCTTGCTGCCTGAGTTACGTACGTAATGGCGGCAAAACAGCTGGAGTGGTGGGGATGAACATCGTCTATTCTTTTAAAAAATGGTATACGTTACAACCAAGGATTTTGTATGTATGGATATGTGATGGTACTGCCGTCGGTGAGACACAGTCGTGAGGAGGAAGTGGGTGGCGGTTACAACAATAACCAATGGGATGTTCGCCATCTTAGGTTGGGGAACTTACATACAATTTACAATGCAGATGGTTGCGCTCGGTCGCCATCTTACGTTGCAGATTTGCCTCAGTAGCTCTAATGCTATTGGTATAGAGATAACCTATCCATACATACAAAATCCTTGGTTACAACTAGGGACAAGAAAGTTGTTGGTAATGCTGCAGTTAATTTCGAGACGTAGAGTTACTTGCATGTTTGTATTTCCTATTAAATTTGTAATTTGTTAACAAGATTGCATACCTTCATTAGAACGTTAAATGTTGAAGTGATCAAACGTTTCACCATCAAATTTGCTGAAAACTTGTAATTCTTTTTATAAACGCTGCAAGCTCTTTGCCAAAAAAGATGAATGTGACTTCTATTACCACGCTGAAGTAGTGAAAAACACAGCATTATAATTGCGTATAATTATTATTCTAACTGTACCATTTTGTGACTGAATTTAACTTCGTGAACTTGCTTGAATTTGTGTGGGTCCCTTTCATGGCTTAGTAATCCAACCCAACATTTGAATGGTTGTGACTGAGAAAACCATGAAAACCTCAGTCAGGATGGTCGATAATTGATAGAGGATCCCTCCCGGATGCACGAGTGGGTGTTCTTTAGTAACCACGCAATGAAAAAGTTTGGCGGTACATGCCTGGGATCGAACTTGCGAACTTCTGATTACGAATCAGATGAGTGAAAATTTCAAACCTGGTATACCCACTAGTAATTTTGTGGTCTGGAAAAGATATGAATACTTTTTAGTGTGTTTGTACTTTTGCACAAATGGAGAGTAGAAAGTTTAAAGCCGAGGAAATTCTAAGCTAATTGAATGTTCTAGGATATAGTAAAAGTTTGTATAAATTATTACATTGCATTAGTTTTAGCGCAGGCAGGTGGCTTTTAATAAGAAAAGTTTTTATTATAATTTAACATAATTCTTATTTTTCAATATGCTGATTTTTAACACAAGTGATTTTTTGATATTTTTATTTTAAATATTTTTTTCATAATAATGAATTCTGATCCCTACTAAATTCAATGTTAAGTTTCAGGATTGATTCATTCGTATAAATAGTGATTATAAACTATCTCTCCCGCAAAAACTATCAAATTAAATTTAGTTGATTGTTGTTTCTTTTTAAAACCTTTAACAACATGTTAGGTCGGGGTCACGAAGGTCAGGGAAGTTCAATTAAGTCTCTTACAGTACCTTACAACAGGGTTCAGATAGAGGACAGAAAAAGTAATAAATATTGAAGCAATCAAATGGCAAATCAAGTTACATAGTTTTTGTCTCTCTCTCTCTCTCTCTCTCTCTCTCTCTCTCTCTCTCTCTCTCTCTCTCTCTCTCTCTCTCTCTCTCTCTCTCTCAAACAATCAAACTTCAGCACTATATGGACAACGGCCAATTCCAAAAAGTTGCACTTGAAAGGCAGATAAAGTTTTACAAGTTAAAAACCGACTACGTTAACCATAAAGCTGCATGGGTGACATATTTCTCAACGTTTTATTCATTCATTGAAGTAAGTAACAATGAGATAATATTTAAACAATTCAAGGTTCTATATGATCAACGAGGCCTGGAGGTAGTTCCTTGGTTAAACATTATGATAGAGTTCGAGAAAATAGAGCGTTAAATTTGCTATCATTTCAACAGTGAAATAAAAAGTAGCGTTTCCACGTCTATAACAATTAAATAAAGTAATGTTATGTACGATAAACAGTTAACATTATAAAAATAGACTACGATATCAATAGTATTGAAAATTACTATTGACATATTTTGTAACACATTGAATGTTTATATTTAATAATCTTAGCTTACTACAGTCTATTCTGATATTAGCATAAGCATTCCATCTTAACAACAGTGGGTAGCCTGCATAAAATGTTTTATTACATAAATGGACAGAGAGTATCAAAATATGCTCCTATGATTTCATTCATTTTTATTTTTTTAATCCCGGAGTTATTTTTAAATAATGGACAACATACATGAAATTTTTTTATTCAAGAAATAAATAGAGGACACCAAATTATAACTCCAACTCTGAATTTTTCAAAATTTTCTGAGACCCGGAAATATTTTTAAATAATAATTGAAAGTTCTGTAAGTTAAGGTGGCACCCCTTAATCCTCAATAAAAATGATAGTGACTGGATGCCTATTAACGCCTCCAGGAGGCGTGGCTGCACTTTCAGTAATTATTTAAAAATAGTTCTGGGTTTCAGAAAAATCTTCGGTGACTGCACGAAGGAGAATATTGAAGTTTCTCACTCTTTTCAACCTGAGGTTCAGTTTTTACGATTTCCAAACGTTCAAAATTTGGGATCTAGCACAAGTCAAAAAGCATTTTGTGGACTCATTGTTATTTTCATCACAGCTTTTACCTTTGTCTGAGGGAAACCTCAGTCAGGAAGGACAACAATGAATAAAAAATAAAATAGTACAACATCTTTGGTAATTTGATCACTATATAGCTAGTAATTTAAGTAAAATTTTATTTAGTTAATATTAAACATATAATATATACTAATAACGGTTTGATGAAATTTTTTTACTTATTCAATATAGTTTTCCATCAATATAAAACTACTTGCTTGATATGACATTTTCTTGTAAGGATGAATCCAAATAACAAATACGATATTTTATTCTTTATACCAACTTTTAAGCAGTACCATGACATACACTTTGAATTGAAAAAGTGTACCGTGTTTTACAGCGTTTTAACAGTCCATTTTAATACCTGTTTCTCCCTACAAGGACAGAAGCAAAAAATTCAGTCAAAGAAAGCAAAGGACACATACAAATCACACTATTTTGAAACGTAAGCCTTATAGCGTACTTTGGTTAAAATAAGTTGAATAGTTAAAAAATTCTATAATAAAACTGGAGGTAAAAGTTTTAACAACAAAGTTTTCCACAATGTATTACGTGTGTTAAAATGATTACATGTCAAACTATATTTTTTGCGTGCGGTTGACAGTATCATTTTTTTTTACATTGTTAAAAATTCTGACAGCTCTCTAACCGGTAGCAATATATCCAACAAAATCAATAAATTGGTGTGATTTTTATAACCAATGTCCTGTATAAATATTGTGGATGTAGAGCTGAAGGCAGCTGGAACGAACGATTTTTCTCGTACTGAAGTGAACAAATAAAATATGTGACACACTCACACACTTTATATAATAGTGTATGAACAACATTTGGGTACTGATATTTTATAATCACTCGATCACTTAATAAAAAGTAAAAATAATATACAACCAATATAAATATAAATACTGAAAATATTTCAATGTTCTTAAGCATCATCTGAAATGGGGAAACCACGGCTTTGAAATTAATGCCGGCAATTGCCTGTGAAAAATTAACATTCAAAGTGCCCCAAAGTGTACATGTTTGAATAAATAGTAATGTTGCTAAAATTGAGCTGTATTTTTTAACGCAATGAAAAGCTATATTTCAGCTTAGCAATCAGATATATCGAGAATGAGGCTGCTGACATCCAAAGAGAGCTAATGGATTTTTATTGAAAATTATTTTTTCTATTTATCGTTCAATTTCCTACACACAGGTTATAACTAAAAATAATGTAATCAGCAAAATTCAATTATTTTCTAAAGAACAATACACTACACATTTTTATCTAACAGTTATTTTAATATATAATTTTTTTTTAAATATTTTATTTAAAATATTTAAAAACAGTAAATAAACAGTAGCGTCCAGCCAGGATAAATCCTAATGGCCGGTTAGCATTACAATATTATTATAGTTGTTATTATAATTACATCACCGTTATATGAATATCAATTAAATTACTTATAGTTTTATAATATATAATATACATTATCTCAAATTCTACAAAAAATTTTATTATAAAAAATTTATAATACACATAGAAACATGGTTCTAATTATGAATCTTTATAATAATTATATAAAGCAATGTAGAAAGAAAAAAAAAATAATTACTATTTAATTCATTTTTTCCCTAAAATTCTAATTCAACAATTTAAACTTTACTCCTAAAATTACACATTTACAATAAGAGCCACAGCTCTTCTGGGTCCATCTGAAACAAAAGGACTTTAGTATGTTTATTTTTAAAAAAATAAAAAGAAGTAGACTTGCTTATGTAATACTATACAAACTTATATGTATTCCCTAATAATTTAACTTTAAATTGCATCTTTTGCAAATTTTTTTTTTAATTAACTTTTAAAAAAGAACAAAATATATTAACTTTTAATATCAAGATAAAAACAGCAAATGTAATGAAATATACCTCAGTACTCAAAAACAACCTTCATTTATCAAATGGAGTATTGTCCTCAATTTTTTTTATTGCAGAAATGGATAGAGGATGCAAAGTTATGCTATCCTGATTTTTTTCAGATTTTTTTGAGACCTGGAACTATTTTTAAAAAATTATTGAAAGTCTTTTTTGTGACGTCACGCGGCGGCAAGTCCTATCTTTTTCTTAAGGAGCGGCGTCTCGGTACGTCACGAAAAGAACTTTCAATAATTTTTTAAAAATAGTTCCACGGCTCTAAAAAATCTGAAAAAAATCAGGGTAGCATAACTTTGCACCCTCTATACATTTCTGCAATAAAAAAAATTGAGGACAATACTCTATTTCTGATAATTTCAAAAAGCTAATAATTATTTCAGCCTAAAAGAAACAGAAAAAAAACAATACTTATTAATCGCTGAAACAAAAGAAAAACAGGAACAGAGTAAAGATTTACAATTAGTTACCTTTCTTGTTGATATAATATAATACAATTTATGATATTAATTAACAATGATTATTAAGCAAATATATATGTAACCATATGTAAACAATATATACATACACACCATATAATATCCATACATTTATATATTTATAAACATATATATATATATATTAACATAATATATATATTTAATAAATTATGTACATAATTAATAATACATCCTACTATAAATAAAATTTATAACTTATTCAAAAACAAACTTTTTAACTTGCATTTAACACTGACTTTACTTTCCAAATTTTTAACACTAGGAGGTAAAGTGTTCCATAATCTTGGCAATATAAATTCAACTCTCCTCTCTCCAAATCTATTATTACTCCGTGGAGTTCTTAGTGGATTATTCAGTGCCATCCTAGTATTGTGCGGATGTACTCGAGGTATTCCATGGCAATCAGCAAAATATTTATGCACTAAAAGTGAGTACTCAGCAATCTGTCTAACAGGTAATACACCCCAATATTTAAAAATATTATCACCACTTTTAAATTTTACTCCCTTTTTCATTTTTTTCAAAATTCTAGTTTGCATTTTAGACCAGGAATTAAAAGCCCCAGATTGTACAAAACACCAGGAAGTGATACCATAAATAAGATGAGAGTATACCAAGGAAAAATAAATTGATCTTATAGTTTTTTCGTTAACATATTTTTTAATTACTAATAATTGTGATAAGGCTGACCTTAAGTTTTTAAATACGTTTTGTATGTGGAAATCCCAATTAAAATTATGATCCATTATTACTCCCAAATATTTATGATGGTCCACTTGTTCAAGAATCTCACAGTCACAACCAATTTGAAAATTATGTAAACATTGATTATTATGAGCTTTCAATTCTGGTTTTTCATCAGACCTCAAATACTTGTTGAAAATATGCATAACTTTAGTTTTTTTCAAGTTTAAACTTAAACCTCTGTCATGAGTAAATTCAGATAAACAATCAATGTTTTTTTTTGCATTAAATTTTGTGCCTCTGTAAAGTTTTCATGTGAACAGACCACCAACAAATCATCAGCGAACATAAAAACTTTAGAACTTTTTAGCAACTGAAAAATTTTGTTTACATATATTAGGAAAAGTTTTGGCCCCAGAATGAGGAATTAGAATAAAAAATTTTTATTAGCTTAATCGAAAGAAGGGGTAAAAATATGACGCTGTGAATTTTTTCAGATTTTTTTGTGACCTTTAACTAATTTTAATTAATTAATTAAGGTAGAGATAATACAGATCAGCTGGCCCAATGCTAAAAAAATCCCATTCATAAAAATTATGAAAAAAATTTAAAGTGTTCTCCTCTACATCCCCTATCAGTAGGTAAAGTATCAGGTATACAAAAACGAGCTAGTTTTCGAGTTATTAATTTTTAAAGTTGACCAATTTAACATGGAGAAATGGAACTTCCATGTTAAATTAACCAACTTTAAAAATTAATAACTCGAAAACTAGCTCGTTTTTGTATACCTGATATTTTACCTACTGATAGGGGATGTAGAGGAGAACATTTTAAATTTTTTTCATAATTTTTATGAATGGGATTTTTTTAGCATTGGGCCAGCTGATCCGTTATATCTCTACCTTAAGTTGCATTATTTTGAGAGTGCCGCCTCTCGTGACGCCTCTGACGTCACACCATTCTTGTACTTTTGCACTATAGATGAGATTAGGTGAGAACATGCAGGTATGAAAATCAAAATGGCTGGCGCCACGTTTGAAATTCCCCGCTTCAAATTTTTGAAGTTTTAATGTGGGTTACGTTTGATCAATTTTAGCTTTATTTTGTTCGCATACCACTGAAAAATATGGTTGAAATATGATTTAAAACTTCTATCGTGCTCTAATATTGTTTAATACGTAAAAAGTAGAAAATTATGAGAGACTAACATCTTACATCAAATTAGTTTGCTTTCTTCCTTTAAATAAAATAATTTGCTGTAGTGTGGTGTGCTAGTGGGTTAGCTCAGTGGTAAACGCATCAGACTTTAAATTTCGTGGTTGCGGGTTCGATTCTTTCTTCCGGCGAGTTTTTATTAATACATTTTTTTTTCTTTAATTTTAATATATTTATGAATTCTAAATTTATAAAATGTGGTTAAAATATTAGCCCAAGATAAATAGCTAAAATTACTATGGTGACCCGGAAAAAATTAGTAAGAAGCTGAAATTTTCAGGATATGTTCTGAATAGTATTACCAGGCATTCTCAGAAAAAAAGTTGCTTGAGGTAACCCGTGTGCGTTGGCCGCCATCTTGAAAAACATGGCGGCCAAAAGGTACTTTACTATAACTGCTCCCAAAATTGCTGTAATCAACTTATTTAAAAAAAATTGACATTAAAATGTAGCCAAAGGTTTATTCTAATAGTAATCAAAAAAATATAGGTACTTAACTTATTTTAAAACTACATAAAAAATAATTTACTGAAAAAAATTAATTTTGCTCGGTGGTTTTGTTCAATTTACAGCCAATGTATTAATGCTAGTGGTAAACAAGTTATTATCAAACATTACAAGCATATCTTTGCCAATAATTTGATGCCTTTTTTGTAAATATTGGGTCACGCAAAGAGAAGATACAATTTTTTTAGCGTCTCGCGAACGTGTAGCAGAGAGCGCAAGCCGTGGCACTCGTACACATGCAGGCATACAGCACGTGCGCTTTACTTATGGAACGTTGTTAATGCAAGTTGAAATTTTATCTCTATCCGAAATGATGTAATCTTTGTGTTTTTAAATTACATATTATCATATTATTGATATTATATTATACTTTTATTGGACATGCTTGCTTCATTTGTTTAACTATGTTTTCATATTTATTAATTTTTCAACGTTACCAATAATACAACAAATTTAAAATTAAAAGTTGGTGGAAACATAATTATTTATTCTGATGGTTCATATAGCTTTTAAATAGTATTTAGCCGTAACTATTCAAAGTTAGTAAAATTTATCAAATTAACATTACAACTTGCAAACAAGTCTCTGTTTATACCCTATATATATATATATATATATATATATATATATATATATATATATATATATAATTATATGTATTATATATTTTTTTTTACTAACAGTTGTAATTACTCACCAGGTTTGTATTAACCTGAATCTTCCAAAACAGGAGGAACCACATTTAAGGTAGAGATAACACGGATCAGCTGGCCCAATGCTAAAAAAATCCCATTCATAAAAATTATGAAAAAAATTTAAAATGTTCTCCTCTACATCCCCTATCAGTAGGTTATAAAATATCAGGTATACAAAAACGAGCTAGTTTTCGAGTTATTATTTTTTAAATTTCTCTAATTTAACATGGAGAAATGGAACTTCCATGTTAAATTAGTTAAATTTAAAAATTAATAACTTAAAAACTAGCTCGTTTTTGTATACCTGATATTTTACCTACTGATAGGGGATGTAGAGGAGAACATTTTAATTTTTTTTTCATAAATTGGGATTTTTTTAGCATTGGGCCAGCTGATCCGTATTATCTCTACCTTAATACACTTATTTTGTTTTGGAGATGCGGATTCTGTTGAAGAATCTATCTAACAGCTAAGCTTGCTCAGCGTAGCTTGACATGAGTGATGATCTCCATGCATATACATCTGTAATTTCGATTCATTGATCAAATAATTTATTTATTACTGCACCTGTTTTTCATATCGGTTGAGCGTGTGGTACAGTGCAATTCACCTGTCCTTGTTATATTAGATCACTAAAGTCGAGTAACGTCAAGCATGGTTAGTACTTGGATGGGTGACCGTTTCAGGTTAGAAATACTTTGCTCCCTCCCTGGGATTAAGGTATCTCGCTTTCCACCCAGTGTAGTGATGCACTTGTGTGTGCTTTATTTTTAGGCTTTAGACATATCACTTTGGTCTATTTATAAAAAATAGAGATGTCCGTCTTGACTGAGGTTTTCCACGGTTCCCTCAGTCTCACCTCGGCTAATACTAAGGTAACAGGCTTCATGTAGTATATATAAATAAATTATAATATACAATGAATATATATTATACCATAATATATTGTAATAAATAATACCTAAATAATGTAATAAATGATCCCATATATTTATAATATTTCTGATACTGAAGTATTTTATTTAATATTTACTTGAATGCCAGATATATGCTAATGTGGGTTTTCTCTAAATTGGAGGCAGTGTTAAATAAGCATGATTTCGGAAATGGTAAATACATATTTTTTAAGCCTTGCAGTGGACTAACCTTGCAATTAATCGGTGGCATAATATATAATATATGCAGTTGATCTTTCTTTGATCAGTATAATTATAAAAAAATTGGTAGAAATTTGATAAAATCTTAACGAACCTATGATGGCAAATTTCTAACTATTTATTTTTACAAACCTGATAAAGGAAGTACAGATTAACTATTAGATTATCATATAAACCATCAATTTGATTGATTTGCATGATTTTGCTTTTGAATTAATTGCCATTTCTGAGATCTCAAGTGATGTGTCTCTAATCGTATAAATATAATAATTGTTTATTTTATTATTATATTGGTCGTTCAAGACAACATGCATTGATTACATCGATCAAGTACAAATACTGACACAAATAACAAAGAAATATGTAATTAAATAACAAATATATAATTATGACCAGCATGCATAATTACGGTCCATCAGTAATAACAAATTATTTCGTCACAATATTTGGAATTCATTCCATGTAAAATAATTAAACCTGCAAATGCAAACAGATTTCTCAAATTTTGCTTGAAAAAAAAAAAAAAAAACATTTAGTGAATAAAATAAATTTAATGATATAAAATCTATTCTAAATACTTCTGCTTTGACTAGAAAAACAACATGACAAGAAAGAAATAAATAATGTTATATTACAACATTATAACAGAAGTACTGCACCATATACGAGTATGAGAACCAAATTACAATAAATAAATTAATAAATGAAAAAATTAGCTAATCACAGTTAAAGAGATAATAATATCATGCAGCTTGTAATGAAAACTTTATAAAATTACAATTAATTTTTTTGAAGAATGGACAATACCTACATGCGCTGAAAATTTTTTATTGCAGAAATGAATAGAGGGCACCAAATTATGCCAAGTACTCTGAGTTTTTACAGATTTTTTTGAGACCCGGAACTATTTTTAAATAATTATAGGTAGTTCTGTAAGTTAAGCTGGCACCCCTGAATCCTGATATAATAAATAGAATAGGACCAAGATGCCTATTGACGCCTCCAGGGGGAACGGCTGCACTTTTAATAACTATTAAAAAATATTTCGGCTGGGTTAAAAAAAAAAACACTAAAAAATTGAAAATAGCATAATTTGGAACCCTCTATTCATTTCTGCATTAAAAAAATTTAATATATAAGTTGTCCATTATGGCTAATTTAATAGTGAAAGTTAGCATGCACTATTTAAAATCTATTAACTAATTGTGTACGTATAACATATTTTCTATTAACTTTAAAATGTTTATATATAATGTACTTTGAAAAATTGATAATATCGTTTATTAATGAAAACAATATAGTTATAAACAAATGAAGCCAGCATGTCCAATAAAAGTATAATATAATATCAATAATATGTAATTTAAAAAATAAAAACACAAAGACTTACATCATTTCGGATAGAGATAAAATTTCAACTGCATGCATTAACAACGTTCCCCAAGTAAAGCGCACGTGCTGTATGCCTGCATGTGTACGAATGCCACGGCGCGCGCTCTCTGGTACACGTTCGCGAGACGCTAAAAAAATTGTATCTTCTCTTTGCGTGACCCAATATTTACAAAAAAAGCACCAAATTATTGGCAAAAATATGCTTGTAATGTTTGATAATAACTTGTTTACCACTAGCATTAATACTTTGGCTGTAAATTGAACAAAACCATCGAGCAAAATTAATTTTTTTCAGTAAATTATTTTTTATGTAGTTTTAAAATAAGTTAAGTACCTATATTTTTTTGATTACTAATAGAATAAACCTTTGGCTACATTTTAACGTCAATTTTATTTAAATAAGTTGATTACAGCAATTTTGGGAGCGGTTATAGTAAAGTACCTTTTGGCCGCCATGTTTTTCAAGATGGCGGCCAACGCACACGGGTTACCTCAAGCAACTTTTTTTCTGAGAATGGTAATACTATTCAGAACATATCCTGAAAATTTCAGCTTCTTACTAATTTTTTCCGGGTCAAAACTTAAGTATCCTGGGCTATATGGTTTACAGCTACTATCAATCGTAATTGATAACTTTTTAATAGTAAAGAGAGGGAACAATATTAATAAAAAATTACTTCACTTTTTCGCGTTCCAATAAAACATTTTTCTTACCGAGGCTCAAAGCTTAATTAGTGTGGCACAGTGGCGGAGAAATTTTCTTTAATTAAATTAAACTAAATTAAAGGAAAGAAAAGTGTCGAGTTTAAAATATCCTTCGACGTGGAGAATCAAACTCTCCACCACAAGAGTACGAGCTCTGCGTCTTCGCCACTGTGCCACACCAAGCTTTGGGACACAGTTTGAAAAATGTTTTATTTGAACGTATAAAAATGAAGTAATTTTTTATTAATATTGCTCCCTCTCTTTACTATTAAAAAGTTATCAATTATGATTGATAGTAGCTGTAAACCATATTTTAACCACATTTTATAAATTTAGAATTCATAAATATATTAAAATTAAAGAAAAAAAAATGTATTTATAAAAACTCGCCGGAAGAAAGAATGGAACCCGCAACCACGAAATTTAAAGTCTGATGCGTTTACCACTGAGCTAACCCACTAGCACACCACACTACAGCAAATTATTTTATTTAAAGGAAGAAAGCAAACTAATTTGATGTAAGATGTTAGTCTCTCATAATTTTCTACTTTTTACGTATTAAACAATATTAGAGCACGATAGAAGTTTTAAATCATATTTCAACCATATTTTTCAGTGGTATGCGAACAAAATAAAGCTAAAATTGATCAAACGTAACCCACAATAAAACTTCAAAAATTTGAAGCGGGGAATTTCAAACGTGGCGCCAGCCATTTTGATTTTCATACCTGCATGTTCTCACCTAATCTCATCTATAGTGCACAAGTACAAGAATGGTGTGACGTCAGAGGCGTCACGAGAGGCGGCACTCTCAAAATAATGCAACTTAATTAATTAATTAAAATTAGTTATAGGTCGCAAAAAAATCTGAAAAAATTCACAACGTCATATTTTTACCCCTTCTTTCGATTAAGCTAATAAAATTTTTTGATTCTAATTCCTCATACTGCCTTGAGCAATTTCGACAGTAATGGTTCTTACCTCACTAGTAATATTATTACTAATATATAATATAATATAATATAATATAATATTATATAATTACAAATATATTACTACAATATATATATATATATATATATATTTTTTATTTATTTTGTTATATTATTTCATGGGCACAAACAAACATAAATACATCACAATTTACAAGTAAAAAAAAAAAAAAAAAAACACCCCATGGTGCGAATGAAAATATAATAATACGTAAGTATTATGTATTTGCAATTTCGTTATGGATTAGGTAAGTAACTTCTTTTGAAGGTTTAAAATATTTAATTAATATCATTGTACATTTTTCGCAATATTTTCAAAATTTATTTTTTTTTAAACTTTTAGAAACAGACTAAAAAGTAAATATTATACCTATATATTTAATAAAATTAAGAACTTGCAAAATTTAATTACTTTATTATGACTTAATAATACACCAATAAAAAAAATGAACATTGATAAAATTATTAATTATTATATTATTCCTTAAAAAAAGTTGATTATCTTGGTAAGGTAACGGTAAAATTTTTTAATCAAAGCATGTGTTTTATAACCAAAAGATACATTACGGCATGTGAAATTCAATAAGAAGAAATGCACAGATTATTATAGAATTCGAATAGTGACAACACATTCAGTATGTATGTGTACGAGAGTTAATTCTATTAAAGCTCACTTTTCGTACTACAAAAATTCTGGGGGGTCTTCAAATAACACCAATTTAAACAGTCTTAATTGTTGTCCTAAAACTGTCTTAGCGCAAAAGTTAGGACTCCGCTAAGACTGTCTTAGAAAACAATCAAAACCGGTTCAAATAAACATTCTTAAAACGGTCTTAGCGCAGTCTTAAGCTAAGACAAAAACTTCGGCAATATTCGGGATTGTTTACCCTTTCAGCCAATCACAGCGTTTTTTTTTTTAAACTTTTGGCGCAAAAATTCAAAAATTGAAAACTAAATCTCAATGGTGATCAGAAAAAAATTATTAAATAAAGTTAATTGATTAAATATATATTATTTTAAGTGTTGCATTATATGTATATTTCATAAAATTAAATATTTGCATGTTGATTATTTATTTTTATATTATTATTATTATTGCTTTACAATTTATAAAAAAAAATTATTAATCAAAAAATTATTTACTTGCATGTGTAATTAGGCCAATTAATGCAATCAATGTAACTTTTTAAAGATAAAAGAGTAAATTCGCATACATTCGTACACTTTTTCTTATTTTTAGTACATAAGACGCGCGAACTTAATTGCTTCTGATGTTACGTTATAAAATTTCATATCTTCTGCTACATTCCATCGTACAGGTAATAGAGTGTACACCATAGAGTACAATATTTTATGTTTATAGCTTATTTATCTTATTCAAGTGTATTATTTTTATCAATCGAAATTTATTTTCAATCAAAAGAAATTGAGGCAATTCCTTAATTAAATATACCACTTGAGGGAGATCGAAAGATGTTGCCATAAGAATAGGGGAAGGGTATGTGAAGGTTTAAAACTTAATATATACTATTAAGCGTTTGCCTACATCATGGCTCTACTGCACTGCATTGCATGATACAAAAATTTTATATATTACTCGATCAAGCCGAAGTTGCACTATTTTTTAATTTATACATTTTTTTAAAAGGATGCACCCCTAAGAGCTTACAGCTTGCAACGGGGTAACGGGTAGGGATATTTAAGGTTGGGAAAGGATGGTGGCCATGGCCTGTTACGCGTCCCAGAATTCGCTGAGTTGAGACTGAGAGAACCGTGCAGAAAACCTCATTCAGGACGGACACCTCTACTTTCTATATTACTATAGACATGTCCAAAACCTGCATGGGGAACCACATACAAGTGCATCACTGCACTGGGTGGAAAGCGATGAGATGAGTTTACTTCATGAAGGAAACTTCGTGATTTTTACTTGCAACGGTCATCCATCGCGCGCTCGACGTTGCTTGACTTCGGTGATCTAACGAGAATCGGTCGATGCACTTTGCCACGCTTGAAATGTCCATGTGATAAATGTCCTTGCGACCAAATGCCTTTTGCGACGAAAATATCTATACCCATAAAAAATCAATTATACATTCATGTGTACATCTATACAGTATATTATGCACTCATTGATTATCTTAAAAATTATATAAAACAAAAAATAATACATGCATGTACAGCACAGTATAAAAATGTTATTTCTTTTTACCTATCTTTGGTGTCACTGGCATAACCTCAATTGTGGACCCAGTATGGCACCTTCGCCGACGTCTTTGGGGAAGAGGGTAGGGGGGACAATTCCTCCGGAGGCAAGAAAATTTGGAGAAGGAGGCGCGCGTGGCATTTTTTTTTTCAATTTTTCACATAATTATAGATGAAATTATATTTATAATATTTATAAATATCATATTAATTTAATACAAATTAATGTGCAACTTGCATTTTTTTTTAATTTTATTGGACATTTCGATAGAAGAGGACTCGAGTTACGTGAATTATAAAAACTATTTAATATATGCTGTACATCATCATAAATTTCCTTCGTTTTATTTTCTTTTTAATAGCATCTTAATAATATACCTTCAAAAACGTAGTGTGTTTTACAAAACGCATTTCATATATATATTTTTTTTATAATTTTAAAGAGTTCAAAAATGTTGACAAAAAATATTGGCAGCACAACATATTAGTTAGATAGAGATAACATGATAACATCTTGTCTACGGACTAAAAGTATTTGAAAACAACATATTAGGTCATGTAAGGAATAATATAATCAGGCTCGGATCCAGAAAAAATTGAGTGTGGGGTGTGCGAGGGGGCTCTCCCCATAAGGGCAAATGTTAGAAAAAAAAATAATTGGAGTGGGGGCTATGCCATATAATGCCCCCACCATATACTGCCCATGTGAAATTTAACATTATTTCGGGGGGAGGAGGGGCTGCAAGCCTGAATGTAATTATTAATATTATAATTATATATGCATTAATTTTATCATATAAAAATCATGCATGTTGCATGCAAGGAATATTATTATATTATAAGTAAAAGTAAATTTTTGCATATTTTTACTAATCAAAATTTTATATTGTAAACAGCATTAATTTCCTTTTCCTTTTTTTTTTTTGTGTGTGTTGTTTTTTACAATGCTGTCTCAAAAGTAGGAAACCATGAAAATCTTGTACACCATACTAAGGTGTGCCTTTTTTATAGCTTTTTTTTTTAATAATAATCACAATGTAGGAACAACAAAAAATACGAAATTAAAGAGATGTTTAACAAACGCCTGACCGATATGAGCGTCCCTGTGCTGTAGAGACTATATCTGTATACATTTTCCTCATGAAATAATTATATAAATAAAATAATATAGATGGTTAATATGAATTATAAATCAATTATATACTGTCATTTTCAAAATTTCAGATTTTTCCTAGTAATGAAACTGTAAAATGTTAAAAAATTATTGCAAGTATACCAGCCGCACTCCCTAGACGCAAGCTTCATTCTTCAACAAAGTGGTAGCCGTGATAGGGACTATAAATGCCTCCAGGAAGCGTAGCTGAACGTTCATGATTGTTTTAAAAATAGTTTCCAGTCTCGAAAAATTGGAAATTGGGAAAAAAAAAAATGATAATTTTGTGTCCTGCCACACCCTATATCCATAATGTTATATACAGACAGGGCCAGAAACGGTGTTCCGATAGTACGCTAAAAAAGATTTTTAAAATTAATATTTCGTACCTTTTTAGGGGTGCATTCATGATTTGCATTTATTCCTTATGGGATTTCCATGCTAAATTACGTAGATAGAAAAATTTTGGCGATTTGCACCAACATTAGTTTTTAAAGGTTTCAGAGCATGTTGAATTTAATGGTGTAATTTAAAAAGTGGTGAAATCAACTCCTAATGAGATAATGACCCTTACAACGTCAAAAAATGGTGCTATCGAAATTTTGATTATGCCACTGAAATGGGGGCTTATTTTTTTTACTCCAGAAACGACCTTTGATTTTTTTTTTTAATCGAAGCAAGTTAACGATTTAATTTTTTGGGGTGAAAATTCCAATTCATAAAAATTAAATCATCAAACTGCTCCCATTAAAAAAAATCAAAGGTTGTTTCTGGGGTAAAAAAGACAAGCCCGTTTCAGTGGCATAATCAAAATTTTGATAGCACCATTTTTTGACGTAGTAAGGGTCATTATCTCACTAGGAGTTAATTTCACCACTTTTTAAATTACACCATTAAATTCAACATGCTCTGAAACCTTTAAAAACTAATTTTGGTGCAAATCGGCCAAAATTTTTCTATCTACGTAATTTAACATGGAAATCCCATAAGGAATAAATGCAAATCGTGAATGCACCCCTAAAAAGGTACGAAATAATAAATTTAAAAATTGTTTAACACATGCCAAAAAAACCTAAAACCCTTGGTTTACGTATGCCAAATTTCAACTTTCTAGCTCAAAGTTAAGCTGCCCAAATTTCAGCATGGGATCGGAACACCATTTCTAGCCCTGTCTGTAAAAATGACCATTATGTAGATACGTACTGTACGTATGGTCGTATGTACTGTATATTATAGTGTACTGTACAGGCGCGGATCCACAGAGGGGGTAGGGGCTGGGGGAGGTGCAGCCTCCCCCCCCCCCCCTTGAAATTTTTGATTCAACATGGGCAATATAGGCATTGCCCCAACTCCGTTTTTTTAAAACATTACACATTCCTTTAAATTACAATGTAAAAAGTTTAAATGATGAGGTCCTCCATCAAAATATGTATTATAAATTATAATCAATAAACACGTCAGCAAACTGTTAACTGGGAAGTCTGGAAAAAAAAGCCTCAATCACAAGGGGAAGACAGAGCAAATTTATTTCAATTTACTCAATTATTTTTTTTTTTTTTTACAGTAATTAACGTGTAAACTTTTTGGTAATTTTTATGCAGAGTATGGCAAAGATTCTTAACACAAATGAACAAAGGATATAATATTTTCTGTATCCTACATTTATACTGTTATATGTTGTTTCACAGCCTACCTTTAAAAAGAAAAATTTATAGTGCGTGATGCTGCAGTGGACTTTATTTAGTATTTAATAATTATACATAAAATTGTTTGAGGAAATCTTTGTATATGTATTTATTTACATTATTTTATAGGGTTTCATACCAATTAGCGGGTCATTGGGCTCATTGCAAAGCGGGGCATAGGTATTATCTTGCATGAGGTCTTCGTTTTAAGATCACGGACAAATCCGGACGTCAGTCATTACCGGTACATCAACCTGAAAAAAACAGCACAATGTTAAACATCCTTGTATTTTATTAGAGTTAATTGTACGAATATATTATAGGAAAGCCTTATTAACAAAAATCGAATAAAAAATACAGACACAATCGAACGTGAATGACAACAAGAAAGGCAAAAAATAGTATTTGTATACATATGCATACATTAGTTTAATTAAGTTTTACCGAAACCTTTTTATATAAATTAGCGGCCAATGACGGCAACTTCAATCAGTTTGAAGCAATATCTTTAAAAAGGCTCAAATTAAGGAAAGGTGATTGACACTATTGAGTTAATTGTGGTAGTGAGATTTGTAAAGTTGTAAAATATAATAAATATAGGATCAAAACAAGGACCCTTCTCAAAAATAAAATTTTAAATTATGATATTACGTAAAATTTTAAGATGATTGATTAAAAAAAACTTAAAATGTATATGAAAACGATTGGAATTAATTTTTTTATTTATATGAGACAGTAAAATAGCTTAAAACCAGCTTTAAAAGTAATTAAAAGAAGACAAAACTTACCTGTCAAATTTTGTGGGCGGATTCTCAGCCAGCCGCAGCCAGCTGATATGTTTTCATGCTTCAATTTTTTATATTTTAGCGCCATATGTTTCAAACTTACTTAAAATAATGCCGCAACTTAGTTTTTTAATATAAAATAAAAAAATAATAATTTCTTCAATTAGTATTGCTGTAATCATTATATAAAAACGCGAGGTGGATTTGTCCTAAGTCGCTAAGACAGCCGCAGTGCGCTCTTAGCACTTAGGACAAAATTAGGACTGTTTTAAAAAAAGTAAACAAAATAAGTGCGTTATTTGAACCCGATTTTCTTAGGACTGTCCTAAAATTGTCTTAAGGTGGATTTTCATGGGCGGCAACGGCGACGCGGCGCGATTTTAACGTAAAAGCTGTGAAATTCTATGCGGAGGCGAATTCGCCGGTAATCGCGTTAATTACGATGCTCTTTTTCTTTTAATCGCCCAATATGGCCGCCAATGGATGTTACAGCAAATGCGCATTAATTCGCGTCGCGCCGCGTGATAAAAACCGCCATCTGAATGCACCTTTAGCTAGGATTGTTTACAATAATGGTGTTATTTGAAGACCCCCCTGGGCTTTTAAAACATTGACGAGTAAATAAAAACCCCGTCCAGGGGGGGGGGGATTTTTCCGATTTGGATTTCCCCTCCCAGGACCTGCGGTAGCCAGCGGAGGCAGAGGACTTTGGGAGCCCTCTCTCCGTGAACTCGTGTTGCTGACGGACGGTGCTCGGTTATGGAGCCCGTGGTCAGGTGCGGCAGTGTATGCTGACCGTGAGGTTACGGTTCGAAGTTGTTCATTCTGGAAGTTTGTCGGTCGGTGTTGCGGGTCACCGTGTGTTCCAATTTTGAGACGTGCCGTGTTCTTGTGGCCATGTGATGATGGCACCGTGCTATTGCAAACTTTTTTGTGTCAGTGTTACGCGTCAGGACTCTTTACCGTGGATTTTGAGTATGAAATATGGTCATGGGTGACTCTGTGTGGTGGTTCTCTATAGTCGCTTGTACTTTGAGTTAAGTATACTTCCTCCGAAATCTCTGTTTTTTTTTTCTTGGTACGATAAGATGCAGTGTAAACTTTAATGACTTAAAACTGACCATTTTTGTTACTTACTGTTTCCCATGCCATCCGAAAGTTGTCTTCAACAGCTGTTTTCTTCTTCAAGATTTTGATGAAATAAAAATACGACATTGGCAGAATAATTTTTATGCGCTAATTTTACCAATATTTCCAATATTTTATGAATTATATTATTGGATGCTGTGTGTTGATACTGCCAAATAATTTAGTAACAAAAGAGGTAGCATAATTCTATGAAAAATCTGGCACTGCATTCCAAAAGTCCATTCACGCCTACTACCCTACCCTACCCTAACCTTTTGTCTACAATGGCAGCGAAATTTAGGGCGCATCATATGCGCCCTACTTATATAGCGGCCATATTGGAGGGGAGGGAAAGTTTATTTAGGGCCCCTACTTGGGACGAAAAAGTGATTTGGGACATCTAATAACCAATTCTGAATTACTATGACGAAGATGGCAGCACATTCTTATAACGGTGATTCATTTATTTTACAAAAAGAGGCAATAAAATGATTCTGTTGAAGTGAAAAGGATAAAAGAAGTTGTTGGGATGTTTCATAATATATTTTCCTTTTGAAAGAAAAAAATATATATTATTACTTATTACATTACAAAAAAATTATAATAATATTTTCATCCTTATTAAATTTGTTAATTCCGAAAAGAACATACATATGACTTTGTGGTTTTTATAATATATATTCGCTAGATGGCAGAGTAGTTTCTTAATTTGTAGCCTGAAGAGGTAATTTTTTAGATTGTTGATTGTTTAGAAATTTGTCGCCATTTTTAAGTTGTATTTGAATATGGATTGTAGTACACAGAGACCCTAAGCGCTACAATGACCTCCCGTGTCTTATGGCCATCGTGCAGAGATTTTGGTCTGAGTTTCGCTGCTTCTGAGAGTGGCAGCGCTGTTAAATGTTCGGCACGGCCCAGTTCTATCTGCCTGAAATTGTTTGTGCAGCCTGCGAGAACCGGGCCGTGCCGCTGTGATTCATTGGTGCCGCCCCAGGGGCGGATCCAGTGCACGGCTCTGGGGGAGGGGGCGATGCCCTTTCCCGCAATGTTCAATTTGGGGTAGGAGGGTAAGGCGATGGGTGGGGGGTACGGGTAGACGGTGGTAACACCTTCAGTGTTTTTTGGGATATTTTGGAGGGGGCGATTGCCCCTATCACCTTCTTCCCCCTTGGATCCGTGCCTAGCCGCCACTCTCAGACAGTGAAGCTCGGCCAAGCTGGTCAAATTTCTTGCCATAAGACACGGAGGGCTCTGTAGGGTCTCTGCATAGTACAACTGAGGCGCCGCAAATCAAACGCCGGGTTTGAATCCAAGCCGAACTGGAATTCAAATTTAAGCCTGAGTTATAAATAAAAAAAAAAGAAAAAAAAACAGATGTTGTTTTTTATAAATCCTATTATTTCAATTATAATTGAAATTATTGTAGATAGATGTAGCTTACAACTCCCTTTATTGCAACTATAATATCAAATGATTAGATAACTTAAAATGTAATACAAAATTTGATTGTAAGAATTCCATGATAATAAAAAATAAGTTGTTATTATAATAATTTCCTCATAATAACAAGATGTTTCATTATTTTTCATAAGAAATATTATTTAAAAATACTTGTTTACTAATTTCGAAAAATATGTATAAAAAACTATATTATACAGTAGCACATTATTTAACAATATATTTTAAAGCATTCCAACTTAAGAAAGTAATAAAAAGAATTCTTAAACTCTTCGTTTCGTAACGTTTGATAATTGCCATTGATTTTCATCTATATAAAGGTAAATATAAAATAACATTGTGTTGTATGTATCATGATTTGCATTTCTGAACTATCCACACTTTAATTTTAAGGAAATTATATAAGTCTTGCTTTCCAGAAATAAAATAATTATTTCCAGACATATAAAAATATCCCCTTGGTACATGCATGTGTTCCTGTACATGTAATATAATCATGTAACAGTTGATGATTATTTCTTATTTGAAAAATAACATCAATTAACTGAATAGTAAAAAAAGTATTCTTCGGTTCTTTGCTATTTAATATTACTAAAATTTTGATGTGTAAGTGTTTCAATTCAGCTTCATGTATTAAGTAATAAGACTACTTGATGAAAAAATTAAATGTAATAATGCATTTTTAGTGAAATATATTTACATATTTATGCAAAAAAGTTAAATGTGCACAAAAAATGTGACATAAAAGTTTTTATGTCGAAAATTTGAAAGTTTATTCTTTCTTACTGTATTTTTAAGTACGATTAGTTGACGCAGTGGTATATATACCCATTTTAATAATATGTCGTGAGTAGGATCACCGCTAGATTTTTTCACAGTATCTAAGGAACACCTTCATCCGGCAAGTGGTTGATGCCATCCATTGAGAACCACTGTGTCTGAAAAGTCCATGGTTCCCTCAGCCACAACCAGCTGAATGTTGGGATGAATGGGCTTACGAGGTGTAATTTTTTAATGGCTCAATCAAAAGAGGAGGTCGAAAAATATCCCTTAGATATTTTTACGATTTTGTTTAGCACTGTATCACACCTAAAATGAAGATTAAAATTTCTCGTGACCTGGAGGCTCCATACGCTACGCCTATGACGTCATTACATTCTTTGGTAGAACTTTATAACACCTGTAAAAAATTATTTCATTGTTCTTTGTTTATTAAAAATTATCATTTATTTTTTTCCCATAGCAGTTGACCCAAAGAATGTAATGTAATGTAATGACGTCATAGGCGTGTCGGATGGAGTCTCCAGGTCACGAGACATTTTTGATCCTAATTATAGGTTTGATGCAGTGCTAAAAAAATCGACAAAAAATCTAAACGATATTTTTTGACCTCCTCTTTTGATTGAGTCATTAAAAAAATTACACCTTGTAAGCCCATTGTCAATGGCTTAGAATGTCAGGCAATGCTACGACGTTTCACGAAACGCTGGGGAAAAAAAATCACTTTTCATGACAAGCATCCTACAACAGTTTTCAGTAAAAACTGGTTTATCATAAAAATGTTGGATAATATTTGTACATAATTACCAATTTTATGTACGGTATATAAAGCTAATTCCAAATGACGTTAAGCGTAGGTAACTGTAAACTGTTTACCTTTTACCTCTTTTGATATTTTACAAATATTTATCAGTCTACTGGATAGGTGATGTTAATTTTCACTGTATAGTTTATCGTTTAATTACAGTTCAACAATAATTTGAAGTAGCCGGAAGCGGAAGGATTTTGTCTGCACTATGAACATGAAAACTAAAGACTTTTCAGAGAGTTTACACTCCTTAGTGTAAATCTCCCTGCAAAGTTTCCGGTTCAAAATTGAACTAGGAAGACCGGAAACTTCGCACTTCCGGCCACTTCCGGTGGTCATCTTACATATGTTGAACTGTAGGTGTTGAACGTTTTAATTAAAAGATGATATAGCTTTTTTTAATGAAAAATTAAAGCTCGAGTCAAACTTGTTTGCTGACCATTTAAAAATTAACCTTTTTTTTTGTGATGGAAGGAATTATTATAATTTGTAATTTTTTTAACCATATTTATCTTGTTTATTAGTTACAAAAAAATTATTTTTTTGTCAATGGTAGAATGTTCACAAACTGTAGCAAAAAGTAAAACAAAATTAAAACTTCACTCCTCCAACCGTTTGAAAACATCTTCGCTACATCCAATATTTACTGATTTGCCAATAATTAAACTGTTAAGTGGAAGTTTCCAAAACCATGACGACTATTTGCTGGCAACTTAATTTGTGATGAGACTAGTGAGTAAAATAAATGTATCAGTTACAATATCTTAATCTCAAATATAACATGTCGTTTTCCCACTAAATTTTTCATGTTGTTAATATTATCACTAAGTAATAAAATTAACAAAAAATAATCACATTGAAGAATTAGACACACGTACGTTTTTTTTTATATAATCTTCAATGTACAGTGAGAAGCAGAGAAACCATGCAACAAAGAATGCAACACATAAAAATTCCTTCACCACTGCGCTAGCATTGAAATATAACAGAAAAGCTGAACCTACCTTCTTCCAAATGCTAGATGTTATTTTGGCAAAGAAAGAGGAATTCCTGGAAGAGTTGAAGTTTGTAACGTTTCTTGATCATAATGCGTCTTTGTTGTTTTTTGTTACTCACTGTATGTATATAAGGAGTGTGCTGTACTATGGCGCTCAATGTTTGGTTTTAACACTATGTTAATCCTTTTTGGTCGGACTTATTTCAGCAAATTTGTTTTGTTGTAAGACATGCAACATGACGTAAAAAGCTGTTTATTCATCAACCTGCGAACAACAATTAAGAACCTGTTTGTGGACGTGTGTGTCATATAAAAATTTAGATGGTCTCTTTTCGTCTCTCTCCCTCTTATTTTTCATAAATTTTGAGGAGAAATAAGAACAGATCACGCGCGCATTTTTCACCCTGTTTGATCATAAAATGTTAAAAGTGATTTCTCAATTTCATCCTCACTTTGAGCGAAGTAATAAGATGTGTTTTGAAGTAAAAAGACGTAATAAGATTAGGTTTTGATGCGAAAGGGATGAGTTGAAGCTGAACTTTTTCTTCTAGGGATGCTCTTTTGTGCATTCAGCAAAACCGCAATGCAATCTCCTTAGGAAGCATCACGTAATGCTCTATAATGTAATTATTTTATAAAAACATGTTAAATATTAATAACAATCTATAAAACATCACCACAAATTATAAAGAGGCAAGGTTATTGTGAATTCCTGGCATGTTCACTACAAATTCTTAACTAATAACAAAGAATTAAAAAACATCGACATCATAAAACAAGTATATTAAAATATACACAACTGCAGCTCAGCAAATTGACCACACTGTAATAAATATTTGTAATTTTTCGTAAAAATTGGCATGTAATTTTACCGTTTTTATTGTTTTTGTCATTTTTTCATTAATAATTGCAAATTTATACCCCCAATACTAAAGCACCTCTTTTTAAAATTAATACGATTCACTATACTGATGTGTTAAAAATTATGAAAAATCTTCCTAATAAAAGTGCAGCGGGACCTGATGAGGTACCGTATACAGTTATTAAATATTGTGCAGAATTAATCGCAGTCCCACTTTCTTACGTAATAAATGAATCAATCTTGGCGGGAATTTTCCCGTCGTGTTTAAAAATATCAAAAGTAAATCCACTACATAAAAAAGGAGACAAAAGTAACCTACAAAATTATAGACCAGTAAGCTTGTCATCAGTTTTTTCAAAAATATTCGAAGCAGTAATAGACTATCAATTTGCTGTCTACGAAAAAACATATCAAATAATATCTCCAACTCAACATGGCTTTCAAGTAAATAAATCAACAATTACAGCCATTTTTGAATTCATTAACCCAATTTATGATGACTTAGAACAACAAAAATATTCACTGGGTCTATTTTTTGATTTTTCAAAAGCATTTGACTGCCTCCCCCCTGATATATTCATCTCCAAACTTCGCTCAATGGGTTGCGAAGAGAACAGTATAAAGCTTTTTAATTCATATCTTACCGACAGATACCAGTATGTGGAACTAAGATCTGAATTAAATGGAGACCTAAATCATGTCTACAAATCAGCTCTTAAACCCATTACCCTAGGAGTTCCTCAAGGCAGTAAGACAGGCCCCCGAATATACAATTTTACGACTAATGATCTGGCATCTCATCTAACAGATGCTGATAGTGTAGAGCAATATGCTGACGATACCAATGCCAGGATATCAGCAAAGTCAGTGGTCGAATTAGAGAGAAAAGCAAATAATACTGTACAACAACTAGAAAATTGGTGTAATGACAATCGTTTATTATTAAATATTGATTAAACTATTTTTCTCAGATTCCATTTGCCTACTAATAAAGAAAATGTAAATATTAATATTAAATTAGATGGCAAGTCAATTAAAGAAGCCACTGACACAAAATTCTTAGGGCTTAATATTAGTAATACATTAAACTGGGATGTTCATCTTCATGAACTTTCAAAACAAATTAATCGTGGAAATTTTTTACTCTATTCATTGAGAGGATTAGTCTCAGACGATACACTGCTCTCAGTTTACTACGCAAATGTATATTCCCATTTAAGCTACTCTATCATAATCTGGGGAAGTGATAATGCTGTACTAAATCGTTTATTTATACTACAAAAAAGATCTGTGAAAACAATAAAAGGTTTTAAAAAGATGGATACCTGTAGAACACATTTTTATGATTTGAAAGTGTTAACTCTACCCAGTATTTACATCTTGAATTGTGCAATGTATAAAAGATTACACCCAGAGTCATACGCTCAAGTTTCCGACATCTCTCCTTATGATACCAGAAACAAATCCAAAGTTGTAATAAAAAAGCATAAATCTGCTTTTTATAAAAATAATCCATATTACCAAACTCATAAAATCTATGATTTTTTACCCGAGTCATTGAGGGATGAAATTAGTGATAATGTATTTAAAAATAAATTAAAAACTATATTAATCAAAAAAGAATATTATAACATAAAAGATTTTTATGATGAAAAATCAAAAATAACGCAGGAGGATGTTGCAAACTGGAACGTTGCTCATACGGATCAACACAAACAAAAAATGTTATCTTTATCTATGGCTCCGAAATAAAGATAGTAAACAAATTTAATATCTGACCATCAAAGTGTTATGTGAACTATAGTGCAGAGTGTTATGTGATCTATTTAATAGTGCATCAAGAAATCATATGTGGAGATAATAAAACAATTATATTAAAAAGAGTGAAAGTGATATTGAAAACTTTAACTATTTTTAAATATTAAAAAAAAAAAAAAAAAAAAAAAACAAGATTAAAGAACCTGATAATAATGAATAATACAATACATATATTATGTTAATAGTGCAAATTTATTTAAAATCATTTGTGTAAACCTATGTATGTTAATTTTAGGTAATTTTAATTAGATTTAAGTACCTGTTATGTATGATTTATGTAACAAATCTGACGTGATCTATGCTGTAAAGCCAACGATCGAAATAAAATTATTATTATTATTATTATTATTAATTCATTTGTAAAATCACTGAGCAAAACGTTAAAATAATGAACTTACAAAATTTTATGTATTTTTACAAAAATTTACTTTAATATTTTTACATCGGGAAATGATTTGAAAAACACATAAGGAAACGTAAAATTAATCTAAATAAATGTAGAATCACATAAAAAAAATGTAAAAGTACATTTTTGTTAGTTATAGTTACAAAATATTAGGTAGTATTACATGATATTAGACAGTCGTAAGCGTCACAAAGAGACGCCATGACACACGTAGTTCTACAGTTTAGTAATTTAATGATTTGTGGTGATATAATTAGCGTAAGTTTAGTGCTCGAATTCTTCGGTAAGTGTTATTCTATATTTTAAGTAGTAACATGTATTGATTTATGTTTTTCTGTAAGAAATGATAAAAGCATCATGATAGCTTGCTTGTTCCGGGGAGTCGATAGTTTTTGTGCAAATTTTAATCCTGTAGACAATAGCATTTAAAAAGGGCAAAAGGCCCATGCATCCATTATGCTCATCTTAAGGTATTTTTTATTTAGAAAATTGACTTAAATCATGACATCCGTTTTATAAAATATACGTTTTTTTAATTTGACGACCTACAGTGCAATATTATGTTGCCTCTCCGCCGAGCGATTCAAAACTGCTGCTTGGTTAAATATGGCTATAAAATATTTAATTTTGTCTGTGCAATGTCAGGACAATTGACTATTTTTGAAGCGGGAATAATTGCAAAATATTTACTTTAACATTTGAATTTGCGTGCGAGCCGTTTAGTAAGAGAAACATTTTATAAATCTGTTTCTAGACTACTGTTCGATGCACGTAAGAGTGATTTTTCCTGGTAGATTCTGAAAATTATTATTAAGTAGCAATACTCATATTAATATTTAAAAAAAAATTTAATATTTTATACGTAGATCCTGAAAGAATTAATAAATGGTTTTCATTAACTTCCTTTGAAAAGCAATAAATAAAATAAATTGTAAAATAACTTTTAATATTATAAAAAAAAACAAAAATTTATGTAGCTTTTAAACAACATTTTCTATGTAAAATTACATAAAAAAATTGGAAATAAAACGCCAAATCATAAACGTGTAAAAAATCGAAAAAATTGTATTTGGTTAAAAACAAAAATAAATGAATATTTACAAATGTTATCGTTTTGTTATTATTATACATTTAAAATTTGAAATATCCGATTACAAAATTTTAAGTTTAAATACACGTTTTTAATTTGGCGTTTTATTTCCTAGATTATTTTTTGTAAAAATACAAAGAATATTTTTACAGTGCAGAAGTAGCCGAAAGTACGAGGTTTCAGGTCTTCCTAGTTCAGTTTTGGACATGAAATTTTGCAGGGAGATTTATACTATTAGTTATTTCAATATATCTGCAAAGTTTTCATATTCATAGTTTAGAAAATCCCCTCCCACTTCCGGCTACTTCCGGTGGTAATCTTTCACTAGTCGAACTGTAAAGTTTAAAAAATAAATAATTATTATTTTTTTTACTTGTTTTTTCATTATTTATAACAAGGTGGTACATGTAGCAATTTTGTTCTTTGTCGAGCTTGTTTTCTTTAAACGTAAAATCTTTCGACAGAAGTAGGGCAGTGAGAAAAGGCGGGAGTCCATTTTATACCAAAATTTAGAAGAGGGAACGTGGAAACCTAATTTAGTAGCCCCTAGAACGTTCTCGACACGCACAACACGCCTGTATCGAAAGTTGCCTAGTTGCAAACTTGCAGGCGTAAAAGAAAATGGCGGCTGAATATACCATGTAAGGATTTAAACGGTTTCTCATATTTATAAGTTTGATTTTAGCAGTTCTTTCGTCCGATAACCAAGGACAAGCAAAGCCGAGTGTGGTTAGTAGCTGGATAGGCGAGCATTTTTAATGAAAATCACGCTTCTTCCTCTGAGAGAAAATAAATACCAGAATAAACAGAATTTAGATTTTTTTTTTTTTTTTAAATCCAAGTTCAGTGAAATATACAGGCTGGTGCAGTCGATACCAAATAAAATAAAACAACAATAATCTTTTGCTTTGGGCTGGTACATCACAGTGGAAATGTTCTTAAAAATCATCCGGTATTGTAAAAAAAAAAAAAAAAAAAAAAAAAAAATTACTATAATGGAGTATTGACCTCAAATTTTTTTATTGCAGAAATGGATAGAGGGTGCAAAGTTATGCTAACCTGATTTTTTTCTGATTTTTTAGAGCCCGGGAACTATTTTTAAAAAATTATTGAAAGTTCTTTTTGTGACGTCATGAAACGCCGCTCCTTAAGAAAAAGATGGGACTTGACGCCGCGTGACGTCACAAATAGGACTTTCAATAATTTTTTAAAAATACTTCCCGGGCTCTAAAATATCGGAAAAAAATCAGGGTAGCATAACTTTTCACCCTCTATCCATTTCTGCAATAAAAAAATTTGAGGACAATACTCCATTATTATGCATGTTCAAGGAAAACAAACTAACTATATATAATATTATAAGCAAACAACTAGTGGTTATCCCGTACAGTTGCATTATTGTAAAAACGAAAAGTACGTACATACATACTTTCTACCAGCCGCCATTTTAATTTACGCCCGCCAGTTTTTAGGTAGGCAACTTGTCATGCAGGCCTTATGTGTGGGTTGAGAACCTGCAAGGGGCTAAACAAATTATAATTTGCCAGTGTTTTTTTTAAAGTGTGGCTTATCTTAATAAGAAGTTACCTCACTTAGTGAATACTTTCTAAAGATGCCTTAATTAATAATCATATAATTAAGCCACATTATAAATGAAACACTGAAGCAAAGTAAAATCATAATTTCAGATTAATTTAAAGCATGTTTATCCCCTTGTAATTTCTCGACCTTCACATCAGGCTTGCATGACTATAACTTGCAGGATGGCGGCTGGTAGAAAGTGCTTTTCATTTATTACAAAAATACAATTGTAAGGGATACAGTCCTCAAATTACAAATTAGACAGTCACCTGCAAGTGTTGTTAGAGTATATTTGTAATCAACATTCGTATATATAATTGTTCTCCACGCACGGTGCAAGCGTGCGAAATTGCAGTGCAAAGTAAGAAATTTAGTCGTGGATGACGTCACAAAAACTTGGCTGACGTCAACAAAGAGTTTCCTTGCAGCGCAACATTCGCACGGCCGCACCTCGCGTGGCGATAAATAATGCGAATGTTGATTATAATAAATTCGAGCATCACTTGGTGTCTGTCTCTTTTGTAATTTCAGGCCTACACTTTAACGACTTAGAGCATGGGGCAGGGTAATAGGAAGGAATAAGGGAGGGAAAGGATGGTGACCACGGACTGTTACCTGTTCATTCACTGAGGGAACCGTGGAAAACCTCAGTCAGGACGGACACTCTACTTTTTATCAATGGACCAAAGTGATGTCCAAAGTCTTGGGAACCACACACAAGTGCATCACTGCACTGGGTGGAAAGCAAGATGAATTTACCAGAGGAAGAGAGCAAGAAAAAGAGAGATCAGAAGAAAAAATTACGATTTTTTCTTGAAACTATCACTCATCCAAGCACAAATGCTGCTTGACTTCGGTGATTTAAAGAAAACCTATTTGTAAGATTTTGGTGTACGGAAAAAACATGATAGTTCCTTCACTGTCAAGATCGGTTCTACCTCACTTTCAGGTACCTTGCCTTCTTCTCCCTGTTGATTCAGCCAACTAATAATTTGTTCCGCGGGCTATTCAAGTTTGTATTCTTATCCACAAAGTCGTAGCCTTGACTCTACTGATATTAATTTAACATCCCCTTGAGTCTGTTACATTTCCTGGCCTCATATTGATTATTTGTGTCGAAACTTTAATGCATTTTGTAATCTAACAATATGAAATATTTTCATTGCATATTTGGATTGAAGAGTTATGTATTTTAAATTTTTCAGATATTTTTCAACCCTCCAACACCCTCAAAAAAGTGCTGCAGATTGATGTGACGTCATAGTCATACAAATAATGAGCACGCAAACGTAGGGAAATGCGTTGCACTACTGTGACGTCACAGCTTCTTTCCCTTCGATTATAATGTTGTTAATAGAAGGTTTATCTGAAAAAAATGATGATCTTTACATATCAAATCCCATCACTCATCACTATATGATAAATTTTTCATGAAGATAAATTCCATTTTATAAATTAACTTATTAAGTTTACAAAACTTTATTCTTCCAAAACAATACTTTCTGTTTTTCATGGGTCCATCGGAATGGCTATGTAATTCATCCCAGTATTTACCAGTGAATGTAAATGTGGACACCTCAGCCAAGACGGACAGTGCAGTTTCTACCAATGAACCGGATGTGCAAAATAAATTATTAAAATCCAGGGGAACCAAATGTTGGAAAAGCGCAACGAAGAGTGTTTGGAGAGTACATTCTCAGAAATATGTGTTTCACAAAGGGTTTCAGAAGAGTACCCTCTCAAAAATATGTGTTTCACAAAGGGTTTCAGGAACATCTAAAATGTTTTAAAAATTGCCCTCTTATTTAAGACACATCTCGTGTTTCAGAAATCAGATTCAACATATACTTAAAGTATCTCGGAAACACATTAAGTGTTTCGAATGTAATATTTTTTAGATACGACATGTGTCTTAACTAAGGGGGCAATTTTTAAACACTTTAGACGTATCGAAAACACTTTGTGAAACACCTGTTTCTGAGAGTGATATGATTTTCTTTAAATGGTTACCATTCCAAACAATAACCCAGCTGAGTGTTTTTGACCTCGATGATAGGTCGAAAAATACAAACCCCCGCTTTATAATCGATCAGGAGGCCAAGTGATATTAAAACTTTTGAATTGATTTTGATACAAAGTTATTTACTAACCATGTTGTACTTTGTATTCTGTAGCCTGCTTGTTATAACTTGTGAATGAAATAACGATGTCTATTTGTTTTCGAGGATTCAATTTCTGTAACATCCCTAGACGTATAATATTAAGTAGAAACTGCATTACTAACTGCCTAACAAGGTAAATTATATTTCCCACATGCAGCGAAACTTCTCAAATTTCATTAAAGTTATGATGAAGTTAGTATACTGGATAAAGGCTAAAAGTGAGTGCGCTTTGCGATGCTCATTTGTGTCACTAAGGTCCATCTTGCAAATAAAAAATATATAATTATTGTTTTTCTACTTTTCTCGGTGACTTTATACTATATTGCACTTCCGATTCATTCCATTAAAAAAGGAGTAGCGTCCATATTTGCTGAGGTTTCCTCGATTACCTCAGTCACAGGTAAATGCCGGGATGGATTGCAAGGCTTTGGCCACCCTTGTTCTGGATGAGCCAACGAAGAACTCAAGCTGTGGTGTTTCGGATGGTTTGGGCTGTAAAACTTAATTAGTAAGTATAATAATCCAAATGTGATTTGATAAAAGGTTAATTGAATTTTCTTTTTATATTCTGAAAATGATATTATGTGAATTATAATATCACTTATTATGTAATTTGAAACATTTTTAAATTAAATTTGCAAATTGATTTTTGAAGGGCAGTACTGTATTATAAGATTATATTTGATTGTATATAATGAATTTCATAAAATCTATCTATTACTTTTTGTGTATATTTTTTATTTTTATTTTATTTTACAATGTGAAACATAATATGAAAAATATCTTTAAAATATAACATGGTATATTACAGTAAAAAAGCTCAGTTCTTCAGTATTTTATTATGTGCATGGATACGGTAGAACATTATTCTTTGCATATTTTGCATTTTATATGCATGCATCAGTCATCTCTATATTATATGAAATATTCAATCAGAACTGGGATATTGAAAAATATTTTCAAAGATTCACAGAAGCATAATGTAACTTAGTTATGCACGCATGAATACACGCTGTGAATATCTTAATACAGACTCCATTGAATACAATATACAAGTAGAGCGGTTCTTTAAATAAATAGAAGTTGAGAAACATTATCCTCTTTTGTGAAACAGATTGGTACTTGTAATACTTTTTTAGCGTGAGAAGCAAACCAGAAATGTACAACCACTGTAATATTATCTTGAAAATTACTGCATTTTATCGTAATGAGTTCCATAGCAGTGCGCTTGACCGGGTATTGTCAGATTACCGAAATGGTAAGTAGTTAAATGGGTGACCATATTCAGCAAAATTACGTTTCCCATCCAGGGGTAAATCTTTGAGCTTTTCCATCATGTGCATTGCATCTCCGGTTCATTGACAAAAGCTGTAGCGTCCATTCTGGCTGAGGTTTCCACGTTTACCTCAGTCACAAGCAAATGCCAGGATGATTCCCAAGGCCGTGGCCACCCTCGTTCCGAAAGAGCCCGCGAAATATTTAAGTTAGGGTTTCGGAAAGTTCGGGTTTTCAAACTTAGCGAGTAATTATTAAGTAGAAGTACCCAATATATTGTGGTTTGATAAAAAAAAATAAATGTCGTTTATTTGAAACCCCAATTGGCTAATTCTATTTAATTAATTTTCAAAAACTTTTGCAATCCAAACCTTTCAAAGCTCTGTAAGTAAGTTATCTGTTTCAAGTGCTGATTTAGAACGAGGTAGCTACTGGTAGTGCAATCATTCAATTTACCTGTGACAGAGGGAAACGTGGAAACCTCAGTCAGAAGTCAGCCAGCTTTTGTCAATGGACCGGAAGTGCCATCACATGCTAGAAAAGCACAACGATTTACCCTTGAGTATGGGGGAAGCGTGGTTGACGAAAATGGTCAACTATCCAGCTAATTTATTTGACTTCATTGATCTAATGAGAACCAATGGGGTACTGACCAAAAAGAAAGTGTCAAGTTTTTGTCAATATTTTAAAAGGCACGAGAATTTCATGAAGAACAAGCCCTAATACAGCATTCTACGACTATTTCCTGATTTTATATGGATTTTTAAAACCTCTCAAAAATGACGTCAGAGCATTGAATCTTAAATGGGAAAATAGATCAGTTAATTAACATTGCCAAATCCCATACTTAATATTGAAATGTATCCAAAACTTCATTTGCAATGTTTTCAGGTACTAGAATCACGATAATCAAGGTTTGAATTTCGTACGTCAATAACTTTTCATTTTAGCAATGTTAACTGATGCATTTCCCCATTTAATATTCAATGGTATGACGTCACCAAAAAAAGTTTTAAAAATTCATATAAAATCAGCAAATTGTCGTAGAATGCTCTAATAGGACTCGTTCTTCATAGAATTTACAGTACTTTTTACTAGTATTGCTAACTCAAATACCAGTCAGTACCCCAATGGGGTATTTAATTTGGTATATATCTAAATATATTTGCCTTGGAAAGAAAACTGAATATGAGAAATGTTTCTTTAAAAAGAACTGAAAGTAGAGTAAATATCAGCTGTGAATTAGATGTGAAAATCAGATGTTTTATTTTGTAAGATATTTTTCAGCGTCAAAAACAAAGCAGAACTGTGCACTCAACTTCAAATATTTCTTGAATCTTGTAGTTTAAAAAACATTTTTCTCAATATTTTTCTGACACTTGACGCAGTGGTATATCGGATGGTCATGAGTTCGATCTCAGGCACCATAAAAAAAATCCATTGAATTATTAAAGATCACTCAATGGTGCGTCCGATCGATGGCATCTTCTATCAATTGCCGACCATCCTGAATGAGGTTTCCAGGGTTCCCTCAGTCACAACCAGATGAATGCTGGGATGGATTGCTAGACAATGACCGCCCATGCAGGTTTGGAAGAAATTCACAAAACCAAAACAATTCGCAAGGACGGGTTGACGAAGAGCATGCAGGGAATTAAAAATCAACCACATTTTGCAACCAAACACCTACAGCAGGATTCACTTAAAAAGCAAAAATAACAAAATACAAATTTAAAAATAAATGAAGTAAAGAAATATGGTCATATTACATGTATGTTTCTTACTGAGGTTTCCGTGGCACCCCTAGTCACCATCAGGTAAATGTTGGGATGGATTGCTAGTCCATGTACGGCCTCACAATATCCGAATTATTGCAGGAGAATAGTAACATTTAGTCACCTTACTACAGAATTTAAATACAATAATTGTGAATGAGTGAAATATTAATAGGACTTTTCTTTCAAAATCTGCATACGAAATATACTTCTAATTTTACCTCGATTACGCTGAAAATTCGAGTCATGATATTGGATCCAGGGAGCTGAAATATGAAGGAATTCAAAACATCTCTCTTAAAAAAAAAAAATAAAAGAGGCGGATTTTGGATTGAGTGAGAAAACCAAATATTGTAAAAAAAATTTAATTTACATAAAGCTAGAAAAAACGAGATCATGAAATTCAATATCCGTGGGGAAGTCGAATATAAAGGAATTTTAAAGATCTAATCAAAAACACAAAAACTTGATTCTGCAGCCATTATAAAGTTAAAAAACACATGTAACAGTTAAATTTACATGATAGTCCCTTCTGACGTAACCGGAAGTTTAAGGTTTCTGATGTTCCCGTCATTCATATTTCAGCGTTAAAATTTAACACATAGATACTACTTCTATCTGAAACCACTCTGTAAAGTTTCAAAGTTGCAATGAAATTAATACAGAAGAGTTGCAAACTTCACACTTCCGGCTACTTCCGGACGGAGTATTGAATTAATTTGAGTGTATTTTACACGAAAACTAGAGGTAGAAACATAATCAACTTTATCCGCTTGTGTCATCAGACTGAATTCTTCATACTTTTAGGCTGCAGAAGCGGAGAGATAGAAAACATGACGTGTCGAACATATATTGATTTTTTTAATGAAAAAACTGCATGTTCTTTACTGCATAGTAAAAAGATTCATAATGTTTTGTGAGTAATGTAAAAATTTTACAGTCAAACATGCATTTCACATTTCTATTTCTTCAAAATTATTATATATATATATATATATATATATATATATATATATAATCATTCATGCAGTGTAAATGCAACATATGCATACCTATATATTATTTTACTAACACATTGAATACAATTACTAAAATTAATAATTTTGATTGAATTACTTTCAGTTGATTGATTCCTCTCTGCATAACACTTCATTTGCAATTGTATTACATATTAATTCCATCAACAAAAGTAATTTAATTATTTAATTAAATACATTATAGAAGATCATGTTAGTTTGTCGTGATAACAACCTGCGAGTTAGCAGGTTCGACTGCAAGTGATTTGCATTAAGTTTGACAAGCGTGTTCTGATTGTTACTAAGGGTGCAGCCCTTTTACACCGCGGTTTTTCTTGAAAAAGTTACAGGTCTTTTGCGCCGCGGTCAGTATAGGTCTTTTGCGCCCCTGCACAGCAGGGTGCAAATAGGACAATTGTGCCGCCTGGTTCTGAGGCTGTGACTAGGGTTTAACATAAAAATACTTGAAACTTCTTTTCTAGCTGAACCATGCTCTATTGCGATAAATTTAATTCAACAATTAATATTAGGGTACAATGCAGTATATATTAAGCGTAACTATATTTAATTTCATTTACTCAATAAAATAATATTTGTAAGAAATCCACGGAAGAGGTAAAAAATTATTTCATGTAATATAGTGATATTATACGTTCCTGTATAATCTAGCTTAATCCAAAAATGCCAAATGCTATAATAAAATTCAATGGTAATTCAGTCACTTATATACTTACTTTTAGAAGTATGCACATGAATTTTAATTTATTCTAAATTTATAATGTTATATTCTTTTAAAACCATTCATAAAAATAATTATTAAATATTATAACAAAGATTAAAAAGCTTGCTGCTTTAACTATAATATTAAAACATAAATCACATAATAAATAATATTTTATAGCTGCATACTATATCATTAAATATATGTTTATACAAAATTTAAAAAAATATGTATAATAGTAAATATATATAAAGCTAACTTTTGCAAGTATCGGCTGAATTATATTTTGCTTCAATTGTAAAGACTTTTAATTTTTAGTGATATTTTTTTTTTCACAGCACCTTTTTGAATTAAGTTGTATGCAAAAAAATTATAATAATAAAAATTAAATAAAATAAAATAAATAAAAAATAAAAGCTCTATATATATAATTATAGAAAAGAGCAATATAGAGTATCGACCTAAAAGTTTTTTTTTTTTTTTTTTTTCAAAACGAATAAAGTTCATTAAAGGGTGCAAAGTTATGCCATTCTGGTTTTTTTCAGATTTATTAGAAGCTGGAAAGTATTGCTAAAAAGCTGTGCCGAGGTTGCGTTTGAACCTTCTTTTGTTTTTATCCTTTTATTAAGTGAGGCGTCGAAAGAGACGCGTTACTCTCTCAGTACTTTCAATAACATTTTGAAAATACTTCCTGGACTCTAAAAGAGCAGGAAAAAAAATCAGAGTTGCATAAATTGCACCCCCATTCATTTCTACAATGAAAAATTATTAGATTGGCACTTTATTGTGATTTGTATGATTTGTTGCGAAAATTAAAACACTGAACTGTGCTACCAGCTGAGATACCACCTATTCGCTTCAGCTAAAATGTAATATTTTGAAAGCAAACAGAAATATAAAGAAAAAATCAAAGCTAAATCAGAGAACTTACATTTTTCAATATAAAATCTCTGGTTTTATGAATAGATTTCTCAATAAATTTTACAGTACATATACATACGTAACAAATTTATATTGTTATAAATATTATTATGATAAATTAAAAAAACTTTATGCCATGAGATAGCATGGTTCAGCTAGAAAAGAGGTTTCTAATATGTTTATGTTGAACCCCAGTCACAGCCTCAAAACCGGGCGGTGCAATCGTCCTGTTTGCACCCTGCTGTGCAGGAGCGCAAAAGACCTGTCGACCGCGGCGCAAAAGGCCTGTTTACTTGACTGCGTTGGGGCGCAAAAGACCGGTCATTATGGGGAATCGGCGCAAACGTCTTGCACCGGTTACCAAATGTACATCCACAGTCAAAATAAACGTCACAAATACATTCACTTGTAGAGTTGAAATAACTTTGTTCGTTCTTTACGTTGCTCCTAGTTTTTTTTTTTTTTTTTTTTACTATTTTTGAGTGAAAAAGACGAGATAACGTCTTCTTTACTGCAAAATATTTTCGTCATTCTGACTTTCAAAGAAGAAGAAATAAGATCTAAAACGACTAACGAAAGGTAATAAGACTCAATAGATCATATAGATTAGGCGTTGCGGATGGGTTGAAGACGCAAATTTTCAGCTAGCAGTATGCAGCTCCAAGAAAAAAAAGAGATGCATATTTGTAATTTTGGGGGAGCTTAGAACAGCACCTGACAGATACAAATGTAGTTCAGTTACACCAAGAATAGCGTACGTTTATGGGTCCATATTACGTACTAGACGAATAGACATTTAAAGGATTCTTATTAAACACTCGTGAACATAGTTGATCCTCATTGACCCTACACGGATCTTAGTGATAAAAACGGATTCTTTCTAATACAGATACCATACAGGCTGTTTTTAAAGTATGTTAGAAATATAAGCTTAAATGACACAAATCTAAACGCAAACGTTCTGTACTTCAAATGAAAACAGAAAATCTATAAATTTTGAAACCAGAAAAAAAAATGTCCATACGTCACCTTGTTTTACGAAGAGAACTTTTTTGGTCGCTACATTCTATTTTGAAAGGACGCATTTGAAAACTTGCGTGGACATCGCTAGAACGAAATCTGTCTCAACTCAACGAGGTCACCATTGATAACTATAAGGTTAAGTTTAAACCGTACGGTTGCAGATTCTGCGGCGAGGGACTGGGTGGCGGTGGTGTTTTGAAGACCTTTAATGTAGCCCAGAGAACAAATCTGCGGGGAGCAGCAGATCTTAATGTGAAACAAAGCTTGTCGCAGTAAATATCTTGGCAGCCTAACAACTCAAGCAAAAAACGCAAAAAGATGACATGCGAAGAATGAATTTTTCGCATTTTTTTTGCAATCTTGCATGTAAAAATTAAATGAGTTCCCTTATCTAATTTCTGTTTCAATTTTTGAAATGAAAAACTATACAGGGCTTTCATTGTATATGTGATAAGTGGCTACTGTTATTTATTTTTTTTTTTAATCTTACACCTTTAATTTGTACTTACTTTTAGACCTGACGTTTCACCCTGTGTAGATAATATATTGAATGTTCTTAAACGTAATTGAGGCATTATTATTATTATTTGCTCTCCGCCTCCTCCCTTTAGCATTCCCCACCCTCCGTTTTGATTTAGAAGCAAGGTGCAGTTAATATTACTACCAGGATGGTCACCGCTGCTCTATTTAAAGCTTTATAGCTTAAGTATCATATGGTAAACATGGTAAAAAATATTTTTCGAGTAGATTTAACAGCGTTGCCAAAATTTAATTACTTCCCTTAACTGAACATGTTGAGGGTACTGGTCACAAAAGTGACTGAATTTAACTTCCCGGACCCTCCCCCCCTAGCATATGCTTTTTTTGGGTCGCTTCTAGACTGAGGGCAGCCATGGACTTAAGCAATTCATCCAAGCAGCCGTTGCAGTTGTAGCTAATGGAACAATGGAATTACTAAATTAATCAATTAATTTGATACCCCGAACCTCCAAAACCTTAATTTGAGCGTTTTGAGAGCTCTTTCTTTGCATTGGTGGCCACAGCCTTTATATATTAAATCCCGGCATTTTCCTGCGATTGAGGGAAACGTGGAAACCTCAGCCGAGATGGACGCTACAGGTTTTGGTCTTCTGTTCGTTTTTCAGCGTTGCCATTTTACACACATTAATTGTACTGCAGATTTCTAATTTTCAAAACTGAAGTACCAACAGAAGAACTTCACACTTCTGGAGGGAAGCAATGTAATTTTAATTTGACTGTATCCTTGTTTGTTCTTAGCAGACAAGCTCGCTAACAAGGGATGAGCGCAAGAACCGGTGATTTATAGTCCCCTCTCATAAGTTTGTTGTAAGGTGCTTAGATGGCACATTGTACTTCATGTTACAAAGCAACGTATTCTTTATCTACTCACGACACTGATAATTGAATTTATTTTTATGGTAACCGAATGTTAAAGTACAGCGATCGTCTTTTTTAAAGTTGAGTTAGAGCTCACCAAAAATATTAGACATTTTCACTAAATGAAAACTAAAAAATTCCACCATGGGTAGTTACATCAGAAAAAAAAATCGTAAAAGTCTGATAGTTCCTTGGCCATTAACATTGGGCTTATGATAACAGTAATCTGTTATTACCCAAAATTTACTCAAAAGTTCATATGGTGAGATACTAATAAATTTTTGTGTTTTATGCCACAAGCTTTAATCGATTTGAGTTTTAGGAATAATATTTTTTCCCTTCATTATTCATAAAAACAACAAAGATGAAAAGTAATGTTAATAACTTAGGAAATTCATGCTAGTTTTTCGAAAAAACGAAGGGAATAAAAATTACATAAAAAATCACTTCAAATGAGCTTGTGTCATAGCACACAATATTATTTTAATTCATACCTCACCTATACAGTGTAAGTCTCGAGTAAATCGGGGGTATTGTTCCCATAAGCCCAATGTTAAATGCAGCGCTCTGTTGGGCATTTTTTCTGAAGTATCTTTGCAAGATAGATTTTTGTTGTTTTTCAATAGATAATAAACATATTTTTCGCAAATACTAACTCAACTTTAAAACTTTTGATCACTCTACTTTAATCTCTCTTGTAAATTTCAGATTCAAAACTAAACTATATAATAATTTCAGAAAAATCACACTTCCGGCTACTTCCGGTGGTAATCTGTTAGGCCCCTAGTTTACGTCATCAAATCATCATTTAACACATCTCTCTATACTTATTTCATAAATAACCTCAAAAAAACATCGTAATTTAGAAAGAAGACATAGTTTTGTCTTTTTTTTTGTTGCAAAATTGAATGAAAATAGAGAAGCAAAGACGATGAATGTGCAGAAAATATAAAATTTATTTCGACTCTGAAATTAACAAAATAACGTGTTATCATGCTGCTAATTTTTTAAAAGTTTAAGTTCATTTGTTGATTGTTGTTATTTTAAATTTTAGTTTTTTTATTGCTAATGAGGGAAATTATGGAAACTTCAGTTGGGGTGGACACTACAGCTTTTGTCAAAGGACCTGCAATGGTCCAAAGCCAATGGTGGAACCACATAGTGGAGAAATGAAACGAGAAACCCCATTTTAACGTTTGATGAATAGAGAAGACGTCATCTTGTGTCTATATATATATGCTTAAGAAATAATGCAAAAGATGACAAAAAATACATGGAAAAACGTTAAGAGTAAGTAAAAAAAAAAAAAAAAACGAGCTTCAATACAAAAAGGTGAAGAAACACTTTCTCCAGGAAATGTGGGTGAGGATTATCGAGATGCCTCTCCCCCACATGCAAAAAACCTCTAAAGACCTAATTTTGAAAAATGGTTTTATTATTGATACATATTCTTTAAAACACATTTTATTTGGTATAAAAAAATTGAGTTACAAAAACCTCTTCTTCCCATGCTAAATGGGCTATAAAGCAGAAAGTTGGTTGCAAAAACCTCTACTTCCACGGCGGGAACGTTTAAAAATCACTTTTTCAAATTTTAAAAAATTCTACAACCCCCAATTATTTTTTGAGAATTTTTTGGTTGACGAATTCAGCTTCCTGGGGGCCATATTAGTATGTTTAGATACTTAGTTTGCCCAAAACTCAAAATTCATATTTTTATGGGTTCATGGGCAAAATTGTTAAGTTTTTCCAAAATGAAAAAGTTAAGTATCTGACTGTACATTAATGACCTCCCTTAACTCAAATATTTTTTAAAAAAATTCTCAAAAATATTTTGACACAGATATGGGCAGATTTTCAAAAAATTAGTTGCAGAAACCTCTACTTCAATTTTTGAAAATTTCCCTAAATTTGGTATTTGGTTGAATGGGCAAATTTTTGTTCTGAATCTTATTTTTTTGACCCAATCAACCCCCAATAAAAATTTCAAGTTGATATGTCAAGAAATAAGTTTGCTACAGTTTTTTGCCCATTACTTAAAAAGTGAAATACTGGATTTATAGGTTTTTGCAACCAGTAGACTCAATTTTAGACAGTGCAGCTTGTGCAAGAGACTACAGTTCAAACTCACCCAAGAAAATGAAACCATAAACCCAATGTTGCTGCTGAAAAGAATTCACAATTTTTTAAAAGAGAAACACTTTATTAATAAACTCTACTGTATAGAGTTAATCAAGAATATACTTAAATATTTTGCTTAAAACTAAGCATTTTTAAATTATATTAAACAATAAATTACTTTCTACCTATAGTATGATATTGACTGCCAAGGATTGATACCCTTATTTTTATAAAAATAACTATCATGAAACTTCTCCCCCAGTTGCACAAAAAAAAAAATATTATAATAATATAAATAATAATATTTATATAACTCTTGCATTACCGAAGCAGAGACCAAATTTTCAACCATGAAAAATACAAATGGGTGTTTTATTTCATTTTTCCTTAGGCCAGAAAATACATTTGTCGCCTTGGAAAATTTCCCTTCTGCAGCCATGTTGATCACCATGCTCTGTGCTATTCTTACGGGGCGTGGTGATTGAAATTTTCCGAGGCGATGACTGTATAATAAAGGGGAGAGGTTGAGACAGAGATAATGGGAATAAAACTTTGTCAAACATTTATTTTGTTATTTGACCCACGATGTTAGTAAAGCATGGGACAACGAATGCCATTGTTAATGACATTTTTATTAATTTTTTGTACTGAAAGTAAAGTGAATTCTCTTCACAGCGAAGTTTTTTGTTTCGTTGAACGACAACAAAGTTAACACAAGTCAAGTGGAAGGTTGAGCTGCAACTTGGAGCTTTTAGTAAACTTCTCAAAGTTATAAATGTAAACATGTAAACATCATGGAGAGCAAAAAAGATATAAGTTTATTTGGAAAATGATATTTTATCTATGAGAAAAGTTGACTTCTTAATAATAAATTTTTGATGCACTTTTGAGTTATTTTATACATATAATTATGTATAATATCATACAGTATATCAAATATTCATCTTAAAATAAATTAAAAAATTATTAAATTTTAAAACCATTTCATATTTTTAAGTTACATAATTGAATTATAATTTAAAAAAAATTAAATTAAGACAAATACTCATACTTTGTATTTATTTAAAAAAAAAATTAATAATTATTATTTTACATTATTTATAATGTACTACATATTGAAGGTAATGCTAACAAGGAAACAAAATGATCATCTTGTGTCAACCCTATTGTTATAACAAAGGGATTTTTTATCCCACTTTTTAAAAATTGTGGCTTGTTTTCTATCAACAATTGTTAAAGCAACAATATTTGACTGTTTTTAATGATATCTAAAATAAATATTATAATTATCAATTTATTTTTATTTTGATCATTATCACTCCTAATAATCCTAAACTAAAAATGCTTCTAATTATAAATATAAAACATTTAAAAAATAAAGGGAATTCCAAAAGTTAAAACTTGATATCAGCATGGTGTTATATTTAGTTTTTTTCCTAATTAAGTTCACTTTCGGTATAGCTAGTTGGAAAATTCACCTGCAATTTTAACTACAAATCTTGTTAAAATTAGTCATAATCAATGGATGTCAGCTATTATTGTGACTACATTTTGCGTTGTACAGTACGTATTACTCATATTAGTGAATATTTATTTGTTCCGTATGCAGTAATATATTAGTGTGTAATGTATGTCATATTATATTAATGTTTATAGGAATTAATTATCTGTATCCATAACCAGGACATTTGACTGTATAATTATATTGGAAGCATTAAATAAAACAAATAATACTATATATATATATATTGCATAACATAAGAAAATTTTAGTTAATAATTATATTAAACATGCACTAATATATTATGCAGAAAGCATAGTTATATATTAAACAATAGGGGTATCATAATGCACATATCCCGCACTGTGTACGCTTTGCTTCGCAAGAAGATTTACATTAATAGAATAGCTTACACATTTCATGGATGTTAACTTTATTGTTACGGAATGTGTATGAGTTATAATTTACATAGTTCTGGGTTTACACGTAATTTCCATGTATAATGCTATATAACTGTTATAAAAAATTACAAAAATTAATTTTATTGATTACAATATTTGTATAAGTGAGATAATCTAATGAAATTTAACACGTCTGAACAAAATGTTTCTACTTCAAAAACTCTTTTGGTTGAAAATGAGAGTGAAATAGACATCTAACAAACTGAATGAGAGGAAAGAAGACATTATCTCAAGAATCAAAATATAAGGTATTATATTTGGTTAAAGTATGCCATGTTATAAAGCACAAGAAGTTTTGGATAGTGCATCTATTTTATAAAAATAATTCTAAAAATAAACTGGTGAAATCCAATATTCAAAATGCTACAACCTCATGCCGCATTCTTGATTTTTTTTGTTTACAAGTTTTGTGATTAAAGAAAACGCTTCATTGAAAAGTGAATGAAAATATTGCATGAATTACAAAACAATCTTTGACTAAAACTTGTCAATTAAATACTTTTCATATTCGTGGTTTCAATAAGCAAACTAATGTTGATATTGACTTTATATTATTTATTTATTTATTTATTTATTTATTTATTTATTTATTTATTTATTTATTTATTTATTTATTTATTTATTTATTTATTTATTTATTTATTATTACATAAATAACATGACGCCATATGCTTTTACGGGGTAAGCCAGCAGCATTAATACCTCGGTCATCTACAAATTGCCCTCCAAAGTACTCAATTCTTGCATACTTCACTTGCTTCAGAATTACTCATAAGTCATAAGTCTCATAACACTCTTTTGCCTTCTGCACTCTCTATTACACTATAATGGAGTATCGTCCTCAATTTATTTTATTGCAGAAATGGATAGAGGGTGCAAAGTTATGCTACCCTGATTTTTTTCAGATTTTTTTGAGACCTGGAACTATTTTTAAAAAATTATTGAAAGTCCTTTTTGTGACATCACGCGGCGGCAAGTCCTATCTTTTTCTTAAGGAGCGGCGTCTCGTGACGTCACGAAAAGGACTTTCAATAATTTTTTAAAAATACTTCCCGGGCTCTAAAAAATCTGAAAAAAATCAGGGTGGCATAACTTTGCACCCTCTATCCATTTCTGCAATAAAAAAAATTGAGGACAATACTCTATTACACTGCGTACTTTTAACACTCCTGACACTCCTGTTCTTCAGACATTCTGCAATCACATCCAACCAAACCTTTTATGGTTATTATTTTTAATCAAACCCTATTGGCTAATTCTAATTACTTCTTATACAGTCATTACACACTACTTTTAAACCCCGAAACTTCCGTAACCCTAACTTCAGCGTTTCGCGAGCTCTTCCAGAACGGGGCGGCCACGGCCTCGCAATCCATTTCGGCATTTGCCCGCGAGTGAGGGAAACGAGAAAACCTCAGCCTGGATGGACGCTACAGCTTTTGTTAATGAACCAGAAGTGCAATAGTCCACAGCCAGGAGAAACACATTGTGGAAAAGCGCAACAATTTACCTCTGGGTAGGAAACGTGTTTTTTTGTTGAAAATGGTCACCCATCTAACTGCTAGCCTTTCTAGGCATTGTTTGACTTCGGTGATCTGACGAGACCAGGTCAAGCGCACTTCCCACTCATTAATTAAGAACAAGCTACGAGGATCAAACTGCATGGATGCAAGCTAGTTTGGTATGAATTTACTATTCATTTTTATCATTAATCAATAACAGTTTTTATTTGAAAACTAACCGATTTTGAATTAAAAAATGATTAACTTCCAATTAAAAAGAAAATCAAACCTTAAAGATGTACCAAAGTGAATACTTTTTTTACATGTTAAGGCAGCTACGAATTATTCTGATATCCCTGTGGTTCAATATTTACGTACGATGCCTAGTTATCTTACAATTAATTATTTAGTTGGAAAAGTGAGTTCTATGGCTGAAGATCAATTCAAGCCGATGCATGACTGCAGTGGTCAGTGACCACATTTACAATGTCAACGGTTTAATCGCAAAATGTCCATTTTGACCGCTAGAGGGCTGCTGAGGGAGCCGCTGATTGGCTGATGAAACGCGAGTGAGCAAGCGCGCGAAAGAGAGGGATAGAACATGTATATAGTAGTATTAGTAGTAAGATAAAAATTAAAAATCATTTTTGACTCTTTTACGTTTTTTTTTATGATGAAATAATGGCAAAAAGAACATTATTTAATATTATAATAAAAATATATTAAAAATAAACCAACATTTAATTATTAAGAACTACTTGGCGTTTTTTAATTAATTAAATTAACTGTCAGGATGATTTTCTACTGACCTGTGCTATAACTTTATACTCACAAAAATTTCATTCACAATTTCATTCTTTGGTTAAAACAGTTTTAAAAGATTACTTAAAACTTAAGATTCAATAAAAATCATGAAATATTATTCAGGAAGCATCTTGGCGTTTTTCAATTAACGTTAAACAACCAGAATGATTTTCTACTGACATGCGCAAAAGTAAACTGTCAATAATTTCATTCACATAACACTTTTGTTAAAATTCTATTAAAAAATTACTTAGGTTTAAATTTTCTATAAAAAAAACATGAAATACTATGACTGTCCATCCTCGAGTGTGTTATATGATTTTAAAATTGAATAAAAGTAATTTTTAAAATTAATTAAAAAGAAAATAATTTTTTTATATCTAAAAATTAAATTAAGTTCTTTTTTAATTGATTTAATTATGCCATTAAACCTGTTGTTAATGCGAAATTAGGTATATAGAAAACGGCGTATATATTCATTAAATACGACTCGAAAAAGTAAAGCGAGAAAAATTAAAAAAAAAAACAATTTCACGAATTTTATTTATAATTACATATCTAAATAAATAAATAAATAAATAAATAAATAAATAAATAAATAAATAAATAAATAAATAAATAAATAAATAAATAAATAAATAAATAAATAAATAAATAAATAAATAAATAAATAAATAAATAAATAAATAAATAAATAAATTAATTAATTAATAAATAAATAAATAATAATAACGTATTATACGACAGTTTATCATAGCACATGTCAGTAAAAAATCATCCTGAAAGTTTGACGTTAATTGAAAAAGGCCAAGTAGTTGTAAATAATTAAATGTTGGTTTATTTTTTATATCTTTTTATTATAATAATAAATTATGTTGTTTGTGCCATTATTGCGTGATTTGAGTTCTGATTCAGTGATGTAATTGTACTTCTAGATAATTTTTTATGGAGAGTGTAAAATAATATTTACATGCGTGTTTGATGATAATTAACACATTAATATTTAATTTTTTTACTATACTTTTTGCAAATGATAAAAATTCATCTCTCTATAATGTTATCACACTAAAAAAAATCTTTTCTAATTAAATTTAATGAAATTTGAAACTCAAAATATCAATTTAAATGTTACAATAAGAAACTGTAATAATTTGAATTTAATTTAATATATAAATATAGTAACATAAATAACAAAATTCATTAATAATTATTTTAAACATAAAGAAATTAAATGTAGATTTCTCAATAAGTGTTATGTATGTTTTTTGTTATTGTTTTACTACCAAAATTTTTGGTCGTTATTTCAGGGAATGGACATCAAGAAGATGTGTGTTTATTTTTTGTTTTTTGTTTTTTTTTTTTTTTTGCAAAATTTGTGAAATATTGTATATACTCAAAAAGGGTTATCTTCATTATTCTAGAGTCTTAGGGAAAATTGATGATGATATTCTACTCAAAAAAAATTTTTTTAAATCATTATAATTTAAATAAGTTGATAGAAATTATTAAAAAAAAATTGCTTATTTTTCCTTTGAAAAACATTTTGTCAATAATTAAAATTCATCTATATGTTTTCTTAAAAATTATTTTTTTTAAATTAAGATAAAATTTAAAGATATAAAAAAGGTCTTGAAGAATTATACTTTCAATAACTTGTATCAATTAATAAGGTTATGTAAAATAACCTTGGTTGAACTATGTAACAAAATGACAATAAATAAAAAAAAAAAAAAAAAAATCATTATAAATAAAACGTAAAAGAAACAAAAATAAATTTTAATTATTATCTTACTACTATAAAATTCACTGGTTACAAATGTCTGAACTAAACTTTCCACGGTTCTTCTTAAATTCGAGCCATGTATTTAAATATGGTATCTATCTTTTTATTTCTTTTATCTTTCTTGAATTTTAAATATCAATGCAAGGTAGGTGTCAGAATAATACAAGATGCCTATACATATAATCCTCCCCCTAAATAGTTATTACATTTAAATGAATTTTCTACAACTCCCTTTATTATTTTTATTGAAGTCATTTGTTTGCGTTTACTAATTTCAATATATTTAAATAATTGAAAATATTATTAAAATTATTATTATTGCATAGTTTGAACATGCAAGCTCTTACAACAATGCTACAATTCTTTTTTTTTTACTGGAAATTTTCCTTATCTTTTATGCACTATATTATATCAATACAAAGACATAAAAGTGATAGATCATAGCAATATTTACAAACATTCATACTATAAATGGAACAATTAGATTGCAATACATACACTCAAGAGGTGTTTGTATGATAATATTTTCCCTTTACCCGAGCATATCCCCATAGTTGTGTTAAGTCTCGCATGTAATTCAATGCAACGTATTCTTTGAAAATCACTCATGCATTATATTTTGAAATATACAGACCTTTCCAGCTCTTTTGTCTTCCCATATGTTTTGCAGGAAGCGAGATAATATTTCATCCAAGCTGTCCAAGGTTTTGCTTAAATCCAGAACACTTTGATCATGTTAACGTAATTTAGTGTCAAATTTCAATGTTATTAAATATAATATTTGGCCTTATTGAAGACGAAGTTATTTTGATTATATTACTTTGATTCTTTATATTCGCTTGTGCGGTAATATTAATTATAAATTACAACAAAAACAGTAAGACCCCCAGTTCAAGAACTTCTATTTCTGAATAATTCTGCACAGTATATAAACCGTACATGAAGGAGATTTCGAATCCTATTCATGAGTTTGATCCCAGGCACCACCAAATTTTTCACACGACAGTTGGTTAAAAACACCAACTCGTGCAATTGCCGACAATCGTGACTCTGGTTCCCTCAGTCACAACCATAAAAATGCTGGGATATGCTGAGTCATGGTCGCTCGGTCTGTGGAAGGTGGAAGGCATTCACCAAACCCAATATGCTGGGTCGGGTTCCAGATGGAAATGAAATTTTACTTCACGCACAATTTACGCAGCCATGTTAATTCTTTTCGTAAATTTTGGCGTAAGAAATCCTTCATTAAACATGTTTGTGCATGATTAAAACCCATTAAAGCTAAGCGATGCATTTTAGCATCGCAAAACACTCCCTGGCAAAAAATTATTTAAAAATAAAGTTACAATGCTATATTGCTAAAAATAGTTAATAACTATTAGCATTGACACTATGCATGTGCAAATATATCAATTTTGATTTTTTTTAAAAAATTGATCATCAGACGCTAAATCAAAGTTGGGGTACAAATTTTGTTCGCCTTCTGCTCATAGTTATTTTGCAAATATTTTAATAACTTTTTTAAAAATTGTAGTAAAATTTTCATTCTTATATGAAAATGCTCCCTATATACTACATTTTGAAGTAAAAAAATTAAAAAGTTGGCCGACATAATTATTTTGGGGGATATTCCGTGTCAAATAAGAGTGATGCTAAATTGCATCGCTAGGCTCATATGTAGTCAATTTCTGCTTTTTTGCTGTTTTGAGTTTACGACCTCTTCCAGTCCAAAAATTTTTTTGGAAGGTCTCTGATGTGTATGCACTTCTTTTTTATGTCAGAAAAAAAAATTCAGAGGGTCCCAAGTAGGACCTAAGTGGACCCTAAATAAAAAAGTCCCATTTGGATATCATTTATAGACACAAAATAAAGAAGCAAAAGAGGTTCTGGTAATTAAAATTTGTTAACTTTATGTTAAATATGACGTTTTATGTTACTAGGAAGTATATTATTATGATAGAATTTCAATAGGTCCCAACAAGGGGTCCCAAGGGTCCCAGATTAGTTATTAGCTCCATATTTTTATTTCGTTCTAATTGAATACCATATATTGTTATATGGTATTCAACTAGAATGAAATAAAAAATAAGGAGCTAATAACTAATCTGGGACTCTTGGGACCCCTTGTTAGGACCCATTGAAATTGGCCCATGTGAAGCCGTGCATAGGCCTCGCCATCATGTTGGGATATACCTTGCAATGCTAGCTCAAACAATACACTCAAGCAGGGGTGGACCCAACCCGTGGCTCTCGGGAGGGGGCGGGGCCCTATCCTGCAATGTTAACATTTGGAATGGGTGGGGGGCGATGAGTGGAGTGTGGTAACACCTTCAATGTATTTTGGGCCCTTTGGGGGGGAGGCGATCTAACCCATCGCCCCCCCCCCCCTTGGATCCGCACCTGCACTCGCGCAATGCCCACTGTATCAAGGCCTGCGCACTATAATATCGATCTCAATTGTTTTTTGAAATAGTAGTCCTAGATTTTCAATTTACCATTGATTAACATGCTAATTTCACCCCGAAATTTCCATGGAAGGAGTGATTCTAATATTTTGAAACTTTGCACACAGCAAGATAAGAGGGTTAGAAATTATGCCTGGGGTGTGAAAATATCAAGAAAAATTTATTTCTCTTGAATTTAATTTGAATTTTACAATGCTATAGCAAATGGGGTGGACTACTATTTTGTTTTGCGCGCTTCGCAGCGCGTAGGCCTTGATGGAGTGGGCATTGACTCAAGTGTACTGTTTGAGCTAGCATTGCAAGGTATGAACATGATGCCAGGTCTATGCACGGCCTCACATGGGACACAGGGACCCATAATATGCTTGCTCTTATATTGTATTTTGGCATCTTACATATTTTCTAATGCAATGCTCATATTAACTTTGTGCTACTTTAGTGTTAACCTAATTTTCAAGCTAACTGTATATTTAGGATTATTTACAAAATTATCGCTAGCTTGAGGGTACGGGTTACACTTTACTGTGGAATAAAGACACTGAAGATCCATTAGAAAATATATAAAATTACAAACTACAATATAGGAGCAAGAGTATTATGGGACCCTGGGTCTCGCTTGAGGGCTTGCACAGACCCCATCATGTACTTGCATCTTGTATCTTGGGACTTCAAATGCTTTAAGTTAAAATAATACTTTTTATCTTGTATTCATTTACATTGACAATTAGAATAGGGAGCAAAAAACTACTCTGGGACCCTTGGCACCCCATGTTGGGACCCATTTAAGTCCCTTCATATGCTTCCCAGTAACATAAAAAATCATATTCAACACGCAAAGATAACAAATTTGAATGGCCAATACCTTTTTTTGTCAATTTATTTTGTTTCTATAAGTGATGTCAAAATGGGTCCTTTGCCTTTAGGACCCAATTGGGACCCTTTAATTTTTTGTCTTGACATGAAACAGAAGGGCCTACCCATTCAAGACCACCCAAAAAACTTTTTTGGACTGTAAGAGGTCATAACATCAAAACAGCAAACCGGCATTAATTGACAACATTAAAGCCTAGCGATGTAATTTAGCATCACTATTTAATTGTCAATTAAAACTGCAATTAAAGTTTAAAAAAATTAAAATTTTGATTTTTCTTACTTAGAGACCTAATGCTTTCAAATTTTAGCAAAAAAAATTAAATTTGAAACAAAATTAATTCAGGCTCTAATGGGTTAAACTAAAATCAGGTGTTCGGATAACTTGTAAAGTTGTAACGTATAGTAGGATTGCAACCCCCTAGCTCAGCGATATGTTTGTGATATCTTTATGTTATATGATATAAAATAAAGTGTTTGGAGTATTTGCACGCTTTTTGTCTTTGCGTGTTTCGGGACGCTGTGTAATGCATGGTCACATGGCTGGAGGGTTGACTGATCACCAGCGCTCTGGCAGGTGAAGGTAGCAGGCACCAACACATTCGCAGCATCGAGGGCCAGCGAGCGGTGAGCGAGCGGGTCACTTCACACGAGTCACGTGGGACGAGCGTCTTTGAGCCAAGCAGTATCATCGTCTACATTTTTGTTAATTTCTAATTAAGAATTGGACTATTAAAATTAGTAAATAAGTAAGTAAAATTTTTTATTAAAAAAAAGTATTAATATTATTAATAAATATTTAGTAAATTCATCATTAAAAGTTATTATGATTAAAGTTAACAAAGTTGCTTTGTGCGGGGCAAAGGTTGTTAAAATTATTCTACCATGGGCTGAGGCTAGGGTTGGATGTCTTCCCAAGTGCTGCAATAATATCAGTGAGCTAAGATCTTTGCGAGTTAATGTTATACTGTTGCATTATTTTTAAGTGATATTTATGTGTAGCTTCAGATTGAGGCTCCTCAGTTAAGTGGTTATTCAGTAAGAACAGATTGGTTCAATTTTTCCTGCTATCAGCACAACTCAACTCCATTAAATTTTGTCTGCCATTTTGTGAGCCATCAGCTAAGTTCAGTTTAACATTGTTTTTTTATAATAATTATGTAAGATATCAGGTTTCTAATATCAGGTTTCTAAATTTTAATACTGTATCATCATCTCCGGAATTAAGTGTAGAGTTGGGGGTTCCACAAGGTGCGGGACTATCTCCTGATTTATATGGAATTGCAACAGATGATTTAGAAAACAAATTGCCTGGTGTTGTTTTAGTTAAGTAATGTATGCTGATGATAAAAGTGTAATTATATCGGCAAACAAGCATAAAAATTTAATTGAAAAAGCAAATAGTACAATTGAAAAATTTGAAGCTTGGTGTAATGAAACTAGACTTATGATTAATCCAAACAAAACTAAATACATGCAATTTCACAGTGATTATAAGGAGCCGGAGAGTAGCTTACTTTTAAAAATTGACAATACAATAATTCATCGAACTGAGGATATCAAATTTCTTGGACTAAATATTCAGGAAAACCTAAAATGGAATGTTCACGTTGCTCAGATAAGCAAAAAACTGAATTCTGCAAATTTTGTACTCTTTTCTGTTAAAAATTCTGTGTCTCTAGAAACGCTGTTAACAATTTACTATGCATATGCTTATCCTCATCTTTCAGCTAATATTATATTTTGGGGAACCACGGAGTGTAATATTAGAACTGTTTTTGTACTTCAAAAAAGGTCAGTTAGAACAATTAAAAATTTGAAGCCAAGAGAGTCCTGCAAAACCCATTTTGTATCTTTGGGGCTGATGACGTTACCTTCTATATATATTTTTAATTGTATTATGTACAAGAGAAAACATCCAAATTTGTATGATGTATTTCATGATGTTCACCCATATAATACAAGAAACAGTTGTAAAGTTGTTATACCAAACCATAGTAAGTCAAGCACAGAAAAGAGCTCATATTATCAAACAGCTAAATTTTATGATCAACTTCCTAGTCTTTTAAGAAATATAGAAAATGAAACCCTTTTTAAGAATTTGTTAAAAAAATTGTTAGTATGTAAAGAGTATTATGAAGTAAATAATTTTTTTAAAAATGAATTTAAAATAACAGAAAAAGATATATTGCGTCACACCTCTAAAAAGAATATAAGTATGTACTCATAATGCATAAATTTACTTGTTATATAATTTATATTTAAATAAAGGGTCCATTATATGTGTTGTAAATCTGTTACTTGTTTCAGTTTGCTTAAAAGATTGTAGTGTACTTGACGAGACTGATTTATCCATGTGACTTTGTTTTTATGTTATAGTATTAAATTTTTGTATTGACATGACTAATGTTGTACTGTGACAAATTTTTTGGTCACTGTATGTACCACCTGTGGTCGAATAAATTATTCTATTCTATTCTATTCTATTCTATTCTATTCTATTCTATTCTATTCTATTCTATTCTATTCTATTCTATTCTATTCTATTCTATCATTTGCCAATTCATTATATAATCTTGTATATTCTACTTCTTTTAATTAATTATAATTGACAATTGCAATATTAACATTCATGTCTTTCACTTATAAATTAAGTCAACTTTAAGTTAAGTTATATCAGTAAATTTTTAGTAAGCATTATATAAATAAGAATTTTATAAGTCATACTGTCAAATAATTATCATATAAGTCAATTTCTAATCAGTTGTAAATCTAATATTTTGATAAGAATTGGTTTAATTATTTATTTTAAATAATTAATAAATTAACAAAAGTATTATTATAAAATAAAATATTATATCAGATAAGGTTTATATTATAAACAAAAAGCATAATTTTCATATAATATTCAGTATAATTAGTGCTGCCCTCAGCGGCAAAGATCTCAATTGCTATAATCATGAACGATAATGCTCATCGTTCTCTAGCATATCAGGATTTGTCCGTTCGCATCCTAGCAACCTTGGCGAACTATACACGTCCTCGAGCAGTCAGTTTTGCTTAGTTTTTAGTTTGAGCTAGCCGTCTATCCGCCAAAGCAGTATAGTATGCAGTGATTACGTTTGGCTTCCGCTCGGAAGCTCTTCCGAGGTTTGGGACCCGTGAGTATCCCAAGTAAACTGCATGCGGCCACCACCGTTACAAAGTGTGCAACCTGCATAGCAGGTAAATTTATTAAATTCACCATTCGCAAGCATCAAAATTATTTGAAAGATTTGTATTTGTCAAATGAGAAAATAAAATTTAGAAGGATGATAATTTTATTTTTCTCATTTTATTTTCTTTTGAAGAGTAATATTTTCACTAACAATTATTTTACATTATGCATGCTGTGAAGTTTAAGTTTGTAGATAGTTCTCAGTATCTTCATAGTTAATTAGAAAACAAAACAACATTGCGATGGCTCTATAGCGGTAATGTTTACAATACAAAGCTTCAAAATTTCTCAAATACAATTCGAAAGAAAATCACAACAACTTCCAATAAGATTTCGAGTTTTGAGTATAATTTTCTGTAAAATTGAATGAAATATATCAAAAAAGGAGCAAAAACTTGATAATTACGAAATACCTACCTTGAATTTTATTCGATAAGTGGTCCAAATCTGTGGTTAAAATTTGATGGGGTGATCTTGATGTTATTGTAACGTTCACTCTACTTTAATTATCTTTTGAAAATATATTACAATTTAAAAACAAAAAATGATGAAATAAACTTAACTTCCTGCTATTGTCTGTGGCAATGTTAAATCAGGTAGACTCTTGGTAACGTTTGTTATATATAGTAAATAGGATACCCGTATCATGCAAAGTTTATTCAGTATGACAACAATGGTTGACAGTAACAATGTGTCTTATTAACAATACAAGATAACAATAGATTGAAACAATTCAAGCGTAAATTATAAGTGCACTGAAAAAAATTGTTGGTACTAAAATTGTCATCATTTAACCTAACCAACAACTTAATTTGGCATGAAATTTTGAATGATTTGTTTTCATTTTATACTTACATTTAGATCGGAAGAAAAAAGACATGCTTTTAGGTAAAAAGACGTATTATGATTAATTTTGGACGTGTAAAGGTTGAGTTTAACTGGAAATTTACAACGTACCTTTGTACAGGTTAAGACACGCACGCATTCCGTGCGTCATTTTCGTTAACTTTTCAGGCCCCATTGCACCGCGAAATTTTAAAAATAGCATTGCATGATGGGCGCATTCAAAGTTTCGCGGAACGATATGGCCAAAAATACTTAACGTGATTGGCTAAGCCCTTTAAGATTGGTCCGATCGGTGGCTTAACCTATATAAAAGAACGTTGGAAATTCAATGAGTTAAGTTTTCATATTTATTTATTTTAAGGGGCATTCACAAAGCCCTAAGGCCACATTTATTGCTCGATAATTTAAAGCCCGATTTTAGGCATGCTTTTTAGACCCAAAATTTCTGGTCTTAAATTATCGAGCCCTAAATGTGGCCTTAAGACTTTGTGAATGCCCCTTTTTATGTTACAATATGTTATTAAACAGAATATTCTGCTAATAGCATGTTATTACTAAGCATTGAAACTAGACAACACTGGAAGCGATTCAGCAAGAGTTAAGTGATGATTTGAGATGCATTTTTTTAAGAAACTTTTTTCTTACCTGTTACCTGAGATGAAAATCGCTTCATAAAACGCTCCTTAACGCTTGCTGAATTGCTCCCACTATTGCTATAGTAAATTCATACAAAAGCCACCATCAAAATCGAGGGAAAGTCATAAATGTGTGATGCCTTTCCCTATGTTTGCGTGTTAAATATTTGCATGATTGTGACGTCGCACCAAGAATTTGGTTGCAAGGACATTTATTCGCACGGACATTTAGTCGTAAGAACACTTGGTCAAAAAAAAAACTATTTTACTAAATAAAAGTGTAAAAAGAAAGAGTGTTATTTAAGGTACAGATAACACGCCAAATGTTAATAAAAATCCCATTCATAAAAATTATGAAAAAAGAATTAGATTTTTCTCCTTAACATACCTTATCAGTAGGTAAAATATCAGGTATACAGAAACGAGCTAGTTTTCGAGTTATTAATTTAAAAAATTGACTAGTTAATAACTCGAATACTAGCTCGTTATTGTAGACCTGATATTTTACCTACTGATAAGGTATGTTGAGGAGAACATTCTAAATTTTTTTCTTAATTGTTATGAATGGTATTTTTTTTAACATTGGGCATGTTATCTCTACCTTAACTGTCAAATAAAACTATTCCGTGATCGTCACAAATATAATTAGTTTTGTAAGCATCTGCAAAAGTTTAAAGTTATGTGATCAACACACTGTTATATTGAAATCTGTGTAAATTTGATTTAAATATAACGTACAGAACTAAAATTAGATAATAATGGTTCGTGAAATAAACATTAAATATTTGTGTATTTAACTTTATATATTTGTTTCTTTTCTCTCTATTATATAAATATTATTATTCATATATTAAACATGGACATAAGATTTTTTGTGTTTTATACTGTTCTTCGTTGTATCATATTATTAATGGATTGGTTAATTATATCGGAAAATGAACAAATATTATTTAGCCTTTTTCTCTACACCGTAACTTCCATTAATATAATATAAAATATATGTGCATAAATGATTCAAATTCATTAATTAGTTTATTAAATTTTCATTACCATTTGCAGCATTCTACAAATAGGCGATGAATATAAAATCAATGTCATGAATTTATTATTTTTACAAATGAAACTTTGAATTCGAAAGAAACAAAATATAAAAAATATCCGTAATATAAAATTTGAATCTTTCTTGCGAATTAATGTCCTTGCGACTAAATGTCTATGCGATGAAATGTCCTTGAGACTAAATGTCCTTGCGACCAAACGTCCTTGCGACCAAATGTCTTTGCGATTAATTGTCTTTGCGACCATTTTTTAAAGTCTGCAACCAAAAGTCTTGCGACGAAAATTCCAGCTCCCAGTACAAAGTGATTCAAAACTACTCTCTCAGTGTAGTTTTCAACGAGACATAGAATTTGCAACTGAAATCAATACCGAGTTCGTATATATTATTAACGATAAATCGTGGTAGGCCGCATGGTTAATAGTAGCAAAAATATTAGAATGTAGGCTTGACAGTAGCAAACTTTGATTGAATGTTTTGTGAATTTATGGCAAACGTCTTAATTACGAACCATGCAACTCTAATGGGTGCTACTGAGTCGTAGAATATTTCTGTACGAAGAAATTGAACAAATTCTTCTTTAAATATTAGATAAATTTAGGTATTAACTTATTAAACTCAATACAGTTTACGGTGTACAGTATATAACACGGTAATTCCATAGATTTTGATACATATTTTGATAGCTTGAGCTCTCGAAGGAGAAGCACGCACGCGCGCTCGCTCGTCGGTGCTTGGCTACGGATTGTCTCAAAATACAAAGTTCTCTCTACATAATTTTTCAAGATCTTTTGTTGAATTTATTATTGTGCTTTTCAAGTTATTAATTAAAATGCAGCAGTGTGTCCAGTGTGACGAAGACATCAAAAATCTCGATGATATCGTGCTGTGTAAGGTTTGCAAGTCTCCTGCACACGGGGAATGTGCGAAAAAGTTCGCCACGCGTGGTCGCCCCCCCAAGCTACTCAACAAATTGACGTGGCTGTGCAAGGGTTGTCGTACTGATACAACATCACAGCCCTCCCAAGCGGATGGTTCGGATGCTGGGAGTGATGCTGGTGAAGAAGAGATGAACATTAAAACATTACTTGCATGCCTCTCTCGGTTGGACAAAAAAACTGATGAATTAGTTAAAAAAAGTGATGATATTCCTGATATTAAACGTGCTATTGAATTCTTGTCAAAAAGTTATGATGACTTTATAAAAAAACAAGAACAACAAGACAAGAAAATGAAGGAGATGTCTAAAAGAATTGATACATTAGAAGAAGATGGTAGATCGAAGGACATATTTATAGTTAATGCTCTAAATAGAGTAAGTGAGCTTGAGCAACAACAACTATCTTGTAATATTGAGATAAGTGGAGTGAAACAGCTAGCTGGTGAGCATTTAGATAGCATTGTAAATAACATAGCAGAGGCTTTAGATGTGTCTAATACTGTGAGTGATATTGCTGAGGTGCGACGCACGAACACGCTGCGACGAGGAATGCCTGGCATTCCTCCCACTCTTGTGCTCAAGTTCAAGTCAACGTCGGCTCGTGCGGGCTGGCTCAACAAAACACGAAATCGTACCCTGACATCTAACTCCGCTCTCAAGGATGGATCAATGGAAAAAATCTACATCAACGAGCAGCTGACTCAATACAACCGCCTACTTTTGTGGCTAGCAAAACAACGTGGTAAGACAAAATCTTACTCGTTTGTGTGGTCCAAGTTTGGAAAAGTTTTGTTAGAAAATCTGAGAGTCTTCCTATAGTTAGAATTTGTTCCGAAGCAGACGTGGAAAATAAGATTGTGTAATCTAATTCTTATTAGATTTTACTTTTATTATTTGCAATAATGAATAATTTTCTTATTGACCTTGACAATTTTATATGTCTTAAAGAAACTTGTTTTTCTAATTGGATTAATAATTACAGTGAAAATGAATTTAAATTAAATTTTGGAATAATTCATTTAAATATAAGATCAATTCGAAAGAACTGGAACCAATTTATAACATATGTCGCTAATAATATTTTAAACTTAAAATGTATTGTACTAACTGAAACTCACTTAATTGGAGGTGAGGAAAACATGTTTCAATTACCTGGCTTTGAACAAATCTCTAAAGTACGGAAAAGTGAGATGAAAAAAAAAGGTGGGGGCATTATAATTTTTGTTCAAAACACAGAAAAAATTAGACTAATTTTTAATGAAAATTCATTACATTATGAACATATATCTATAAAAATCAATGACATAAGTTTACATGCTCTGTACAGACCTCCTGACTGTAATAAAGATCTATTTTTGAAAGACCTCAGTGAACAAATTCTTAATGACAAAAGTGAAAAAATGATTATAATCGGCGATGTTAATATAAACTTATTTAATATTCAAAACAATTTTGTTGAAAAGTATAAAAATAAAATGGCAAAATTTGGGTTACTAAATGTTATTACTCATGCAACTCGAGAAGAATTTAATAATAATAATATATTAACATCAACCTGTATTGATCATTTGTATATTAGATATCCGGATTTAAAAGTAGAATCATGTGTGATACAAACTAAGCTAACAGACCATTACATAATAGGTGCATTATTAATTGACACTGTAAATAACAATAGTAAAAATAAAACTTATATAAATCAGAAAAAGTTAAGTAAAGAAATAGGTAAAGTACGTTGGGGTTTTTTAAACGGTCTTAACGATACATCAGAAATATATGACAGAATAAAAAATATTTCTGATCACTTATTTAAAATGTGCACGACTACATATAAGGAAAATATAAATGTATCAAATATTTTGCGCAAACCATGGATGACGCTTGAAATTAAATTATTAATGGATGAACTTGATAAAATGTTTCGCAAACGTAAAAATAACCCTAAAAATGTTTTGTATGATAATGAATATAAAAAACTACGCAATAAAGTAAATTCTTTAACACGAATAAATAAGAACAAACACGATAGAATTGAATTTTCAAATTTAAGTGGTAATGTAAAAAAAAGCTGGGAATATATCAACAATTTACTTGGTAGAGAAACAATAAAAAATGATGATAAAATTATTAAATATATGGGTGATACAAATTTAAAAGAAATAACAAATATTTTTAGTAAAACATTTGATGAGGGGGTTAAAAAAATTATACACAAATGTGATATAAAATTTTGTATAACTAAATCAGATACTGCACAGCAGTCATTGTATATACCTAAAATAACAACTGATGAAATGGGAAAAATTGTATGTGGATTAAAAGAAAATAAGGCCCCTGGATATGATAAAATAACTTCTAAACACATCAAAATGGCTGGCAATGATTTGATTTTAGTATTAACTCGTTTAAATAACTTATGTTTACAGCAATGTGCATTTCCAAGTGCCTTAAAAAAATCAACATGTAGACCAATTTATAAAGCAGGAGATCATAAAGACTTTAATAACTATCGTCCTATTATTTTACCTCCCACTGTAGACAAAATACTGCAAACATATTTGGTAATTAATATTAATAAATATTTAAAAAATTATAATATAATTAATAAACAACAATATGCTTATCAAAAGGGTAGATCAACTAATGAGCTTATCAGTGACATGTCAAATTATATAAATGAACAATTAAGTAATAATAATCATGTACTTGCCATTTTTGTAGATTTTTCAAAGGCTTTTGATAGCCTTAATCATGATATATTATTTGATGAGTTAAAAAAAATAGGAATAAATGGTCCCATTCTTGATTTAATTAAAGATTATTTGTATAATAGAAAAATGACTGTTGAAATCAATAATGTAAAAGGGGACGAGTGGGAAATAAAACTGGGGACACCTCAAGGAGGAACGCTCTCAACAATATTATTCAATGTTTATGTTAATAGCTTGTTTTCAGTACTAAAAAATTGTAAGATTTTTATGTTTGCGGATGACTTACTTATCTTAGTTACAAATAAAAATTTTGAAGAAGCTATAAATATTTTACAAAATAATATTGATCATCTCTCATACTGGGCTCACGATTATGGATTAACTATAAACACCAAAAAGACAAAAGTAATGCACATTTTTAATAAATATTTAAGAAAAGATGAATTAATTAATGTAACTATTCATTCAAATTCATCTTTACATTCATTTCGGCAAAATTGTACATGTAATGTAATTGAGCAAGTAGCAGAACATATTTATTTGGGGGTGGTAATTGACCAGAACTTTGAATGGGATAAACATATTTTAAAAATTGTTAAAAAATTAAGATCATTTCTCTCACAAATTTATAAGCTAAAAGTCGTTGTACATCAAAAAACAATTAGAAATTTATATTTTGCTCTTGCTCACCCTTTCATTATATATGCTATAACAGCCTGGGGCTTTATTGAATCTGGGGCAATGACTCAATTAATAAAAATGCAAAAAAGGATACTGAAACGAATGAAATTTGGTGAAAAATTTAAAGTAAATGATAATGTTTATAAATATTGGAAAATACTTCCTGTAAATTCTCAAGCTAAACATTCGTTAATATTTGAAAAATATTTTGAGGAATCGTTTAAATTACCACGGATTCACTCACATAATACTCGTTTATATGTTTCAGATCCTCTTATTACACCAAAAAGTATAAATAGATTTAAGGATCGAACATGGCAATTTTTAATACCACGCATATGGAATGAAATGCCATCTGCACTAAAAGATTTGGAATGTAATCGTACAATAAAAAAACAAACAAAAGAATGGCTTCTTACTGTATTATAATAAACGTGTCTATATGTATGTATTAAATTGTATAAATTTATATTCAATTTTTCTATCCATTTAATACAATTGATGTACACTAATTGTATTGAATGTATTTATTTTTAAAATTTCTTTTTAAAAATAAATTAAACTTATAATTTTGCTTTCAATGTAACTGATTTTATCTTTCTTTCTTTCTTTATCTTTATATCTTCATTACGTTACTTAAATATTATAAAATAATACTATTGTTTTGTATAATTTATATGTTAGTAGAACTAAACTATGTATAATTATGTATTAATAACATGAAAATATTTGTTTTATTTGTTTGCAATATGTACATTTAGTAACAAGATTTTGAAGACCTTTATGTTAAACGTAGCAGCCGACAGGGTTATTTTAAAATCTGGCTGGTACAATGTCATGTAAATATTAAGTGAAATAAAAAAAAAAAAAAAAAAAAACTATAATATGTTATGTCTGTTCGTAATGCATAATCAGAAAGAATCGAATATTTGTGATGAACCTTATGTTCCATGTACAGAAGTTTTCATCACAAATAATCGATTCTTTCTGATTGTGTATTTACGTACAGACTTATTAAGGGGAATTCACAAAGCCTTAAAGGCTACAATTATGGCTCAATAATTTAAGATCAGAAATTTTGGGTCTAAAAAACAAGTTTAAAATCGAGTTTTATATTATCGAGCCTTAAATGTGGCCTAAGACTTTGTGAATGACCCTGATTATGTCTTATAGTTTGAGAAAATTCGAAGTGGCGGTTTTCTCACATTAGCTCGATTTTATTTTTCGTCCTTAAGAATCCATGAAGCTTCTTTACAAAACTGATATGACATGGTACCAACCGTAAATATTTTGATTTTCAGTTGAAAGTCCCCCCCCCCCCCACCACCACAAAAAAATTTTGAATTCAAAGGGGCTAATTTTCTGAATCTCGATACCTGATTCATCCTTATTGTTTACATTTCATTTTATGTTACATGAATTTTAAGTCTTCTACGTTAAATTGTTGCCACAAAATATTATATAATATTGTCTTAGCAGCCTTTTCTGTTGAGGTATTTTTTGGCCCCTGAAAAATTCCATCAAATTAATATTTAACGTTTTTTTAGTCTACATAAAGTTACATATTATGAAATTTCCATACTTTAAGTTTCTAAAAATACTATATATTATTATACTTTTGTAGAAATATTTTCCTCTATACTAAATGGATTGTATATATATTTTACAAAAAGAATTTACATTGAGTTGTAAGCACGTTGTATAAAAATTTGAATTTGTTTTGTGTCTTTGGAAAAATGAGAAAATCATATTTTTTGTGTAATGTTAAGAAATGTCGGATCTCTTTCATTCAGAATACATACATGTGGGTGTGAGATGAAGATTCCGTCGCACAAAAGAATGTTTTCTACATTTTGATGTAAAAAATTTTGGCTTACATTTATTTTTTTTTCGATAAGGTTTAATATTTGTATAAAACATATTAACTGCCTTCTTGTAAAGCTTTTTTTAGAAAGTATAAGCAGTTTTTTTTTACACGGATAAAATTTTTTACAAATACCAGTATGTAATATTCACATTAACAATAGATTTGTAAAATTTCTTACAAAGTTACTGTAAAAATCGCAATCTTGGGATTGTAAAATTATCTTTGTTAAATTTAACATTTAGTATGTAATTTTTGTGAGTCATGGGGGACGTAGTTTTACATACTTGGATCGGTAATCGAATTGAGACGCAACTTTACTGCAAGTTGGTAAAAATTTGACATACCTAACTTGTTATCGAGAGTTTTTACAATGTTGTTTGTAAATTTTACAACGTTTGATAGTTATTTTTAAAAAGAAACCGTTATTTACTGTTGGTGAGATTTCTTTTAGTTTGTCTCCTGCTGCAGCGTGTGCAAGTTGATTATGAAAGATTGATTACAACTTCTGCAATATCAAGAAGAATTGTGATTTGAAGTGAAATGTGCAACGTTTGAAAGTTCACCATCGTCGTGAGGAATAATAACTTACGGTAAGCAAAGTGACTGTTATTTTATTTTGTACATGCAGGTTATCAATTGATGCTGGCTATGCTGATGCTGGATATGCTGTTGCCTCCAAAATTTACCCATGTTTTATTTTGTACATAGTCAAGTACATAGATTTATACTCTTATCCTCGCAAAATTTATCCTTACTTCTGCTGTATGTAATCATCGACATCAATATTTTATATCAATTGCTTTCTTGAAAGTTTCATTAAAATCTAACGTATGCATTTATTCGAGTCTGTACTTCCTATTATAGCAGTAAACTGAAATAACCTTCATATATTTGTTGCTTGCTCTACATATAGTACGACTGCATTGGGCATTTCATAACCTTATGTCTCATGTTGTATTTGCATTGCAGGAATGAGGTATTGTTGCCGCCAAACCGCTCTGCATACCATTTGTTTTGCATCATTCAACCACGTATTTCTACGCACCACATGCACCACTTCTGTCCCCGGTCAGCGGGTCTCACGACGACGGAAGCACCCCACTAACAAGCACTGACGGTACACTGATCGTGAAACTACTGCCCATGCCCATTAATTTTTGCAATCACTCTTGAATTAATTGTTTCGTGTATAATGTTAACATTGATTATTATAAATAAATTGTTAAAAAGACATTACCGCATATTCTTTCACCCTCCTCTCTATTTTTCTTACTTAAAACTTTAAAAGATTTAAAGTAGATGCAGCTTGATACACCATACATGTTCTACAACTACTTATTATTTTTTTCATTGAACTTATGATACGATACACAAGCTATATATTATATAATATATAGCTTGTGTATCGTATCATAAGTTCAATGAAAAATAATAAGTAATTTTAAGGCATGGCAGACTACTAGAATAAACTTACTAGTTTAGTATGTAAACTATAAAATGAATATTTACAGGGCAGTATGTAAAAGTATATAATATATAAATGAACAAGTTTAGTATGTAAACGCGTTACAAACTCGGTATGTAAATGAAAACAATATTAACAAACTGATTGGTAAAATATATATTACAATCCTAATATGTAAGTTTTTACATACTTACTCATTTAATGACAGAATAACAAGCCTAGTTTGTAAGATTTTAACATACTTGGTGTTAAAATTTTTATCCGTGTAGAAAAGGCTTATGTACGGATTTGAACATGATACAAATGTTAATACAAATTGAGAAGTAATACTTTCTTCTCTAAGTCTCTGGTAAAGCGGATTCACCATCTCGTTTCTTTTGTACCAAATATTTGGAATTGTATGAAATATGTCGTATTAAATATAAAATAATATTATTCGAATTTTAATGTAAAGCGGAGAGATTTTCTTGGTAAATACCAATCATGACTAAAAATGAAATGCTTGTGGTTTATAATTAATTACGCTCTTACAATATAAAGGAGATTCTGTAATAATTAAATTAACCACAGTTCTTTAAATGATATTGTTATATTACAAAATGTAATTACTGTTAAAACAAAGTCTTCTACTCATTGTTAGTAAACAAAGTATTGTTGATAAAGTCTGTTCGGTGAAGGGAGCAATATAGGACGATTGTTGATTTACATTTTAACTCATGGAAGATGACCGAACGCGTTAATTATGAAAATTGTTGTGTCTATCTATCACCAACAATGCCATTACGTTCTGTGCTTGGTTGATAAAACTATAAATCACCCACGTTTAACAATGGTTTGTAACAACCATGGAGATCAATAAAGAATAATTTATATTGCTTATCGTCAATAAATTATATCAAAAAAAATTTACTATATTTTGCTGAACCCCTTTTAGTAGGGCTGTAGAAAGTAGATTTTTAATAAAGTATCAAATTTTTTATTTTGTTATCAATTTTAATTTTTGTACACTGCTTCACGTTAAACATTGGAATATATAATTATGCATTACAACGTATAACCTTATATAAGAACGTACTGTACAAGTATGATATTATTATATGGTACTCTCACATTTGCACCAATGACACCAAATCGTTAATAATCTGTGATATAACGTTCTGCCCTGTCTATTATAATAATTTATCACTCTTAAAATTATCACACTAATTACAATTAAACTTAATTGAACTAAATTTATTAAAATTATCTTTATGTTTCAGAACGTATAATATAGCATTCAATATTGGACTCAAATTGAATTAAATTGAACTGTTACAAAAGTTTCCTATTTTTTTGTTACTTTAACTTTTTAAAATTAAAACTACTAGCGAATAATTAAAAAACAAATTAATTAAAAGTGTAATTTAATTTCAATGCTCTATCAGAGGGTTTTAATTTGAGCAAACATTTTTATTTTCTTCAACAATGGAACTAGGTCGCCGGTCATCACTGCTACGACAACAATGAAGCTCGGTTCGCATTGTTCAACCACTTCAAGTTTATTTCAACAGTTTTCACGCGAAGTCTTTCTGATGCATGGTGTTTGCTTTTAGTAGCTTTTCACGAGAAATTTAGTGGTTTCATCATAACATTTACAGTATTTAAATTACACAATTCTTTAAATTAATGAAAAGAAACAACTCTAGCTGATTCAAAATAAAATATAACTTTTTGAAGTCTTTTTTTTTTTTTTGTCTTTAAGTAGAACTTTATCTACTGCGCCATTTCAGATGGAAAAAGACGAAACTACGTCTTATCGAGGATGACAAAGTAACAATAGACCACTTGCAAAACTATATTATTGTTAAGCAAACTCGTCCACCCAGTGTATTGTTGGTTGTGGATTATGTGTATCATTTTTTTTATAAATTGGACCTAATGGGAAATTCATGATTTTCACACACAGATTTCAATATGTTACAAACGTACGATTTTAAAAATAAAAAAGTTCCGGAATCTACATATAATATTGAAATGTGCATCAAAAGAATATGTATTTATTTAATATATTGCAATATAGTAAATTTAGTATGATACTAAATCAGCCATTTGCATTGGGTAAGATACGTAACTAATCAAGCTCAAGTTAGTTGATTTTAACTGTAACAATAAACAACAAACTGGATCTGGCTTAGTTACGTATCTTAACCCATGCAATTGGCCGATTTGGTATCATATTGAATTATACTATATTGAAATAAAGAAACTGTCTTCCGATGCAGTTTTTAATATTATAAGTGGCCAAGAACTGCAGATTCCGGTGAAATATTCATTTTTAAAATTACACGTATGTAACATATTGAAATCTGTATGTGAAAATTGTGAATTTCACATAAGGTCCAAAGTATTAAATAAAATAAACATAATTGACAACCAACAATACACTGAATGGAAGAGTTTGTTAACGTTTTGCTTCAACATACACCACGTTTACATGACGGTGTTTAATGCGTATCCGTTGACGACGCCTCATAAGAATAACATTATCCGTCGTCAACGAATACGCATTTAACACCGTCATGTAAACGTAGTGATAGTTTTGCAAGTGGTCTATTGCGTTCAATATTTTAATTTTCAGCGATGATGTGGTTTTGAGACGTCAGAATTTTAGTTATCCAATTTGAAATAATTATCATGTTATGTCCTCCTTTAACGTTTCTACTGTTTTTTTTCCTCCTTTATGACACAGAAAATATTGTAAAGATGTGATTACGTCTTCTTTCATCTTCACTTCGAGCAAGAAAGATAGAAAAGAGTTCTGCTTCGAGTTTTGGCGGTTTAGTTGTGCGAGTTGAAAATGACAATTGTTAAACTCCCATGCTTAATTTTAAGCCCCGTATAATATTAAAATGCAATATTTATATCCTATGTAATATTGTATAATAAAAAAAGAAAAAAAGTTACGCTATTGTATGAAAATGAATGTTATGTAAAAAAAAAAAAAAAAAAAATGGGAAATGTACTTCTTATAAAAACATGGAAAAATTCATTCTTTATTGTGTAATTTCTGTAATATTTTTATTACTTTCAAGGGACAGATTAATTGAAGACGATTTTATCTAATATATAGCTATATATAGGATTTTAGCTAATGTAATAATGCATTATAAATTTACAATTAAAGTTAAAATGCTTAACTGTGGGGACCGGATACACGCGTTTTTTTCGTGCATCCGAGATGCGCATCCGGATGCAAATTAATTTTTCGTGCATCCATGGATGCGCATCCGGATGCAAAATTATTTTTCATGCATCTGGGATGCGCATCCGGATGCAAATTAATTTTCGATGCATTTGAGATGCGCATCCGGATGCATTAATTTTTTCTCGTGCATCTGGGATGCACCGATGCGGTTGCAAGCCCATTTTTGCGCATCCGTGTGCATCTTGCATCTGCATCCGCATCCGATCTTTGGTTTTTATAATACACTTTGTTTCTTGTAATTTTTAAACGACAAGTGGCAAATAAAGTTAAAAAATATGCCTCGTGTTAAAGATTTACTTCGAGGCAATTAGCAAAAAACCTGATAAAAAAGAGAAAAAAAAGTGTTAAATGGATGCAAATTTATTTTTCGTGCATCCGTGGATGCGCATCCGGATGCAAAATTATGTTTCATGCATCTGGGATGCGCATCCGGATGCATTCATTTTTCCCCGTGCATCTGGGATGCGCATCCGGATGCATTCATTTTTTCCTGTGCATCTGGGATGCACGGATGCGGATGCAAGCCCATTTTTGCGCATCCGTGTGCATCTTGCATCTGCATCCGCATCCGATCCCTGACACAGTATAAGAGACAACAAACGAAATATTGTTGTTTTAATTAATATTGTAATTACATTACTTAATATTTTGCTTTGGTACGATGTATTTATAAATCAGTGAATTTTATTTTATTTTCCAACATTTTATTTTTTATAATTTATGAGTCTTAAAACTTTAACTCTTGCTCTTATTTTATTAGAAGAGGTTTATTATTATTATGACATTATAAAATTAACTTTTATAATATTTTTAATTAAAAGTATGTATATCTTTATAAGCAGAAACTAATAATACAGTAAATCTATAAATAGTTCTTTCCGAAACTCTTTATCTGCAGTAAAGTTTTTTTTTAATACGTAATTATTTATTCAAGATGGTAACATTATAATAATTATATTAATTAACTATACATACTCTTGTATGTATTGTAGCTAAAATAATATGCTAGCAATATCATTAAAACCTCATCCAGAAACATTACAAAATCAATATAACATAAAACAAATATCACCATTGTATAAATTTAATGTAAATAAGAGTAAATTAAATTGCTTAATGATTGAAGTGTAATTATAATTTACAATTGTTTGATTGAAATGTAATTATGTATCAACTCGTTTTTGCTAGCTTGTTAATTACATCATGATCGTGTAATATTGCACAAAGCATTTTTTTATACTGTTGTTGTCGTAATTATAATAAAAGTGCTTCCATTGTGAAATCTTTTTTTTATTCAAAAAGTATTATTATTTTATATTTAATCAATGTGTTAAACTGGTTAAATACTTACAGTATTCGCCTCTAAAAATTTCCCTTCAAGCGGCCTTGTAAAGCACCATTCTCTGTAAGAATAACACCGTGATTTTAGCGAGTGTAGGCGGATCCACATGGCGACAACGGCGATTCAACACAATTTTGACGTAAGAGCTGTGAAACCCTGTGTGGCGAGTGATTTTGCCAGGATGCTGAAGCATATATCGCGTCAATTACGATGTTTTTCATTTAATCAACAAACATGGCCGCAAATGAATGTTACAGCAAGTGCGCATTATTCGCTTTGCGTCGCATGATAAAAATCGCCAGGGGATGGTCCGAAAACGGAAATTTACTCATTTCTCGCATTAACATATATTACAGAACCTATCTAAGCATTCATGATTTCATTGTCCTGTGTCCCTTTAAAGTGCATTTCCATGGAGCGGGGAAAGCGAGAAGATCACGTGTTGCAGCCAATCAGAGGCTCGGAATCTCCTCGCCTTGCGGGGAACGATTTTATTGCCAACATGACCGCTATTTGAGATGATTGAAGCAAGTGCGCTTTTCTCGCCCCGCCTAGCCCCGCTCGACATCGCTCCTTGGAAATGCACCTTAAGATGGATTCACATATTGATTTTTATAATGCGAAGCGATGCGAATAATGCGCACATGCTGCAACATCCATTGGCAGTAATGTTTGTTGATTAAAAAAAAAAGCATCGTGGTTACCACGATATCCGGCAAATTTGCCGGTGCATTGGATTTCACAGCGTCATATTGTCGTTGTCGTTTCCAAGGTGGCGATTGTGACAGAATGATATAAATTATTTTTGAGACAATTTAATTTAACTGTGACTAATAATGAATCTGAAATTTGCATTACTGAGTAAATTACATATATGACAATTGAGCGCTATTAACCCTAATTTTAAAATTTTGAAGTGGATTTGTCTGATCAGTTTTGAGAAAATTGAGGTAGAAATTTAACATGGAGTCTTATGGACGGAAACTAGAAATGGAGCTGTTGTGAGAAAACCACGGCTTGGAATTTTTTCAAACCATAAGCAATGAAGTTTTAGAACATTCCCGAATGGAGTATCGACCTCATTTTTTTTATTGCAGAAATGAATAAATGGATAGAGAATGCAAAATTATGCTAGCCTGATTTTTTTTCAGATTTTTAAGAGCCCTGGAAGTATTTATAGATAAATATTTAAATTCCTTTTTGTGACGTCACGTGGCGGTAAGTCCTATCTTTTTCTTAAGGAGAGACGCCTCGTAACGTTACAAAAAGAAATTTCAATAATTTTTTAAAAATACTTCCAGGTCTTCAGGGTAGCATAACATTGCACCCTCTATCCATTTCTGCAATAAAAAAGATGAGGTCGATACTCCATTTATAAAATTTATTTTATTCGGTTTGTTTTTACAGAAAATTCTGAACAATTCTTTGACTCCGAATTACATGAGTTTAAAAGAACAATATTAATAATAGTAAAAAATACATAATATATTATGTAGCTACGGTTCAGGCTGTGTCGTACTGAAGCAAATATTGAATGTTTTTAGTGCGATTATGCTTGAAATTCTTCTATCATTAAATTAAAAAGCTTCTATCTATAATAAATGAGGGTACGATATGTACACCTCTAGACAGCATGAACGTTATTCCTGTCTTACTTGTTAGAACTGCAGCTCCAATAGTAATATAAAATATTCACACACCGAATTTCAATGACATATAGAAGAGAGGCAGTGACAATACCTATTATTTAAATAGATTGCATGAGTCTCCTTCTTCTCTCTCCCCCATTCTCTCCCTCTCTTGCCCACATGATCAGACCTGATGTTGCTTCAATTCCAGTATATTGGAAGCAACTTCATTGAAGAGACTCGCTATGATTGCGTAGAATATTTTGAATACCCTCATCAGGGGTAGAGTATTTTTTTTAAAGTAGTAGCATGTAGGCTTTTAAGTCCATGCTGTTTTTAGAAATGTATATTTTTTTTAAAAAAATTGATTATCCTACTTTAAACAGTTTACACATATATTTAAATTTATTATTAAAAGTAATTAATATTTAATTCTCTTAAAAAGGCATGCATCCGAATGAGCTTGAGCAAGAGATATAAATTTCAGTAACAGTCGTTTAAAATTTGGGATGTGGCTAATATAATAGTTGTCAATTTTTCAGGATGGATATGAAATTAGTCACAAAGAATATTTATTTGAATAACATTTAAATATATTAGTAATAAGGAAAATTGTGTAAATGTAGTAAATGATAAAATAAATCACCCCCCCCCCTTCTCCAAATAAATATCACTGAGCACGAATGTTATTTTTGAATTTGAATCAGAAGTAAAATAATTATTTAACATTATGAAATGCAGCTAATAAAATGCAAAATACATATATCATAAATTAGTCTCAGAAAAAATCAAAAGCAATGTGGGACTTGATTAAAAAACGTCATGGTAAGGTTACTGTAAAGAAAAAAAATAATTTAATTAATAATAATGGTACATTAATTACTGACCCACAAGATATTACAAATTCTTTTAGTTTATATTTTGAAAAATGTATTAATGATTTAAAAAATGCTGCTCCAAAATCAAAATCAACAAATAATAACCACGAAAACATACATTGTAATTCTAAATCCATGTTTCTATCTGCACTAACAACTTCACAAGTATATCATATTCTAAATAAATTAAAAAATAAATATTCTAGTGGGTTTGATGAAGTTTCTGATTTTATATTAAAATCTTGTAAAAATTATGTGGTAAATATTTTAACGTATTTAAATAATAAATCTTTCGAGGATGGCATATTTCCTGACTTGTTAAAATTGGCAATAATCAAACCATTGTATAAAAAAGGTGATGTTACTTCTCATGGTAATTATAGACCAATTAGCCTTTTATTTGTTTTTTCAAAAATATATGAACGTGCATTCTTAAATAAATTACTGTCATTTTTGGACCATTGTAAAATTTTATCAAAATATCACCGCAAAAATATGTCCACAGAAACTGCAATATTTGAACTAGTAAATAAAATACTAGAGAGCATAGATAATAAAAAAAAAACACAGCTGGGATTTTTTTGGATTTGTCTAAGGCATTCGACATGGTCGAGCATAATATATTGCTGCATAAACTTAATTTATATGGAATTAGAGGTAATGCTTTAAATTGGTTAAAAACATTTTTAACAGGCAGGAGGCAAAGAGTCCAAATGACAAAAGTTGTAAATGGCACGCAGATTAATTTTACATCTAATTGTACTGAAATTAAGCACAGCGTAATACAAGGCAGTATATTAGGTCCAATCTTTATTTTTATTTATATTAATGATATGCCTTTATCTTTTGTTACGTAGGACTCCGAACCTATCTTTTATGCCGATGATTCGAATTTTAAAGTTACTGGTAAAGATAATGAATCTCTACAAAAGAATATAATAGAGACAATAATTAAAGTAAAAGACTGGTTAAATAATAATGGATTAAAACTTAACATAAATAAAACAGAAGTTATGCAGTTTCAAACATTATGGAATAAAAATCCAAGATTAAATATAATACCTAATAATAGAGAAAACATTGAGATGCACAACTCTGTAAAATTTTTAGGAGTAACAATAGATAATAATCTAAACTGGGTAAACCATATAGATAACATCTGTAAACAGTTATCTTCTGTAATATTTGCTCTACGTGAATTAAGGCATGAATCAGAGTTAATTTGCTTCTAAACAATGTATTTTGCTAATTTTTATTCTATAATAAAATATGGAATTGTATGCTGGGGAGATTCCACAGACTCTGAGAGGATATTTCTGTTTTAAAAAAAGTAATTAGAATTAAATGTATTGCTAAAAGAGATGCACATTGTAAACCTCTTTTTAAAAATTTGGAATCGCTTACATTTCTTAGCATTTTTATTAATGAATGCGCAATAACAGTGAAAAGAAATATGAAAATGTTTCGCTCCCATGAGACTCAACATGATCGTTTCACTAGGAATGGAGGTATAAATTTAACTTTGAAACCTAGTAGACTTGAATTATATAGAACAGGTCCTTTTATGAGCTGTTTGAGAATTTATAATAATTTACCATGTTTTTTAAAGTGTATTCATGAAGTGAAAGTGTTTACAAGAAAACTTAAAAGTTTTTTCATCGATAAGTGCTATTGAATTATAAGCATGTAGATAATTTATAACATAACATTTTAAAGGTATTGATTTAGTTCTTTTGGCCATATATTCATATTATATCCTACAGCATGAATAAATACAATACATGTATATTGTAACGAAACAAACACCCATTAACAATTAGCCATGTACTATTTTACCCCCTTTCTGTAAAATTTTCACAAATTTACAACATTTTTACATACGAGTAATATGATAGTATTATATTTATATATTTTATAATAAAATACATTTATATATATATATATATATATATATATATATATATATATATATATATATATATATGATAAAATTTCAGTAGTATAGCAGGATCTAATACTGTGGGTTTAGTATTATAATTCTATGTGTTACTTTAGTGAACTGTACATATGTAATTTTTTAGTATGTGTACGTATAATTATAGTAGACAAGAGTACTTATGCGGCTTATGGTTTATATTTGTCTTATGGTGTAATGTGCAATATATCCAACAATTGGAACTTCCGATTGATTGATTGATTGATTGATTGATTGATTGATTGATTGATTGATTGATTGATTGATTGATTGATTGATTGATTGATTGATGTTTTGGGAAAATTGCCCAATCAATCAATCAATCAATCAATCAATCAATTGTTCCAGTTCTTCGATATATTGCACATTACACCATAAGACAAATATAAACCATACGTACTTGTCTAACATTATTATAAACTGGAACCTCTGTATTAAATCCAATAAATAAGTAAATAAATCAACATAATTATACTCCGAAATATGTTAATTTTTTAAATATTACCATTTAATTACTGAATTATCACTTATTACAGTTATTAGTTATTACATTAATGTTAAATGGAGACACATTACTGCATATTTTTTTTTCAAGGTTTAACATTAATTTTGTTGCAGTACCATTGATTTATTTACTAAAAAATATATTACGAAAATAAATATATTTATAATAAAAATGATTATTTTGCTTTTATACTAGAAAAAAAACATGTTTTTCTTAAATGCATTAAATAATTTATTTAAATATTTAATAAATTCATTGTTTTAAAAATGTTTTTTTTAACGAATTTTCAATTTCATTAAAATTTTTTTTAAAAATATGTTGGCAATACTAGCACAGAATAATTCTATAAGAGTCCGTTTGCTTTATTTTTTATTATTTTCCATTAAAAATAAAGAGTGAACAGTGAACGTTAATATGAATAAAAAGAGATTTAATAAAGTTGAAAAGTCAACAAGTCTTTTGTTTTAATTAGTTTATCGCTGAAAGAAATCCAATTATTTCTGCAATGTTGCAAACCTGCCTTCACGAACGTGTTGCAAGCGTCGTATTTTCTTGCAACAATGCAGTGCAAGGTCATTGCTTCGCGTGGAAACAGCTGAGACAGTCGTTAAGTCGCCTTGGAAAATTTCCCATTTGCAGCCATGTTATTCATCATGCCCTGTATATTCTTACGAGGACTGGTTGCTCAAAAGACCACCAAGGGAAATTTTCCGGGTCTTGATATTCAGCTATGTTTCTACAAACTAAAATGAAAAACCTTCATGAAATTACTATTGCATATTAGAGGACCTCGAATTCTGTCAACATTGTTCTCAAATTATTCATTTTTTAAATAAATAAATTTAAATCGAGGGAAAGACGCTGTGACTTAATAATAGTGAACTGTCTTTCACTATACTTGCACGTTAAATATTTGCATGACTGTGACGTCACAGCGTTTTGTAGCACGATTTTAAGAGTTTAAGAGCGTTTTTTTTTTTTTTTTTTTTTTTTTTTTTTTTTTTTTTTCTAATATTGACAGTATTACAATAATATGCAGTCAAAATTCATGAATGATGTTCATCGGAACAAGTTCATATTTGCACAAATCAACTGTCGAGTTTTTGTACGTGACATTTCGAGGTTTAACTGAACATCATAGCGTCTTGTCATGCTCTTGTTAATACAAAGAATATATCGTTTCTTTTTTTGTCAACTTGGTTAATAGGGAGGTAAAAAGGGCATTCAAAATACGTCTTTAAAAATCGCTAATACTTAAGTCTTAAAATTTTGAACCTAAATGTTATATAACTATCAATTAGATTCATGATTTATTCGAACAACATAATGACGCGTCATTAGGCTGTTTTTTCAAACTCAATATCAAGTGTATGCCTGTACGTTAATATGTTAAGTGAAATAAAAAAGCAAAATCAACTGTTATATAATTTTAAGCCTTGACATGAGGTCATGTGACCTCTGTATATCTTCATATCAAGAGTGATGCGATATAAAAAATTGTGGTTGTAAAATCTCCTATCCTCACTGAGGTTTCCATGGTCCCCTCGGTCAAAACTTGGCGAATTTTAGGTTTTGTATTTTCCATAAGCACACCAATTTGCAAGAGACTAACAGTTTTACAAGTAAGTTGAAAATGATATCCTTGCTACAAGTTCTGACAGGTTTGGTATGTTTCCTCACAAGAAACTTGAGGCAAGAAACCCCTAATGTTACATTCTTTTATTTTTTTTTCGCCCCATTAAACGCCAGTAAATCACATTTGCTCCACACGGGGTTTACTGATTGCTCTCTGAACGAGAAACATCGTTAAGGCCAACAACAAATTGGACCCCAGTGACGTTCCTTGAACCTTAGTTTGTGCTGCACATTAGTACGGGAAATAAATTGTCCAAGGAGCAGTTTTAGATACAGAAAAGTATTTCAGGTTCAAGGCTATATATAATTATGCATACACATATATATTATATAAAATCTCAGTTTTAGTAGGTAGTTCTACTTACTAATTGACTCAGTTTCTTAAACGATTATATTAGTATATCAGTAGTAAGAAAAATAAGCTGAGTACTCTGAAAATCGTAGCAAAGTAGCAAATATAAAACAGAGTTATTATAGTATTTTTTTCTTTCAAAAAATCGGTTTTAATTGAATGAAACTTAGGATTAACATTCATCTTTATTGTGAGAACCATACAGAGATGAGCCATAATTTGTAAAAATATTTTACTCAGCGTACTACACAAGTACAGTTATGGACAAAATTACTTGGACATTCAACATGACCACTAAAATTGTTCTCTCATGAGCCCAATGTTAAAGGCCTCGGTCTTTTAAGATTTTTCTGAAGTTACTACGCAATAAAGAATATTTTAGTTTTCATTATATGATTAAACGTCTACAATTTTCTGGTGAATACTAAATATTTAGAAGAACCTACTACTTACTGTACATGACTTTAAAAAGTATTAAAGTACGAGACGCTTAAATTTTCTTCCATGTACATTAGTAATTTATCTGAATATTATATCAGAATTTGTACTTTTAAAAAAATGTACATTACTATAAAAATTGTGCTACTGCAAGAATTTATGTGGTTTGAGGTCAGTGATAATGTGGTATCTAATGTTGTGACCTGCTGCTGAAATATCTGCAGCATCATAAACTCTAACCATATCTACACTGTGCTGTAGGTAAAGAGTTGAAGGATCAAGCGTTACTACATGGATTTATTTATTGGTAGTGTTGGATTGACTATGGGGGTTTATATTTCATTAGGTATTTGTATAGTTGTGTAAGAACGCTGCAGATGAAATTGCTGCAGCTTGGCGTTCTCTCTCATTTTATATAACAGCTCTTTGTTTTCTCACATAGCATTTTCACTTTATATTCTAATATTATAGAATGTTACTTTCCTTTCCAAGACTATCTGCAAATACTTCTTTTGCATTGCACACATGCACTCTAAATTTCCTAATTTTCTTTTTCAAATTTCTCCCACTTTCTCCTTGTAAATGAAAAAGTCTATTTTACAATTAAAGCCTAACATTAGCATGGTATTTTTCCCACACGCTTTACCATGCAGTGATGCTTGAAAAGAGAGGGAGGTGCAAAATGACCCTTTGTTTGAAAAAACACTTATTCAAATATGAAATATTAATTACTTTGTTTAGTAAGAAAATATATATCAATTCACTCTGCAGAAGACAGTATTAAAAAAATCACTTCTGAATTCAATATACAACAAAAGTATGTATTTTTTTTTATAAATAAATGAAAAAAGATAACACAATTATTATTATTAATATTTGCTGATTTTTAAGAGTGGAATTTATTATTATTATTATTATATCCCTAACGTGGTAAATAATGTTTAGTGACCTCGAATGCTGTGATGCAAGCTAACTACACAACTGCAGGTTTATCTACGGCCAGATGTGCTCGCTCTAGTTCACGCTTCTATGTCGATAAATTTCAAACTTTTTATAACCTTACTTTAATAAGAGTAAAATTTATTGTTAGCAGGAATTACATTAAAATTAATTATTTTATTGGAAAAAAATTTCAATCGATTTGTTGTAGGTATTAAAAAATTACAATACAATAAAAAATATTTTTTGTTACTGCTATTTGTTACAATTGTATTGCAGAGTTAAGTACAGAGCTATAAATTGGAAGCGAAACAAAGAAATTACTTTCAAAGCTAGTAATTACAAAACTATTGTATAACTCTCATTAAATGTTACCTTTTTTAATCTATTCAGATTATTTATAATTAAAAGCAACGTACAAAACCATTGACTTTAATGTTCGTATACACCATAAAAAATTATGTATTATTTGTCTAAAGTAAGTAAATAACATATTTTTAAAACGAACACAACTAATATAAGTGCCTATAAAATGCAAAGAAAAGCGTTTGAAAAGACAGCAAATCTTTCGAACGTAGCAAAAATTAAAGGCCCTCTGCAAAAATTGGGAGATTATAAAAGAAATATTTAATAATAGACAGCCGGTATGAAAAAAAATGTTGCAAAAATGAATAGAGGGCACCAAATTATGCTACTCTGAATTTTTTTAGTTTTTTTTTTTTTTTTTTTTTAGTCCCGGAACAATTTTTAAATAATTATTAAATATTCTGTAAGCTAAGTTGGCACCCCTGAATTCTTAATAAAAAGGATAGGACCTAGATGCCTGATGCCTCAAGGGGATGTTGCCGCACTTTCAATAATTATTTAAAAATACTTCCGGGAGTAAAAAAAAAAAAAAAATGTGAAAAAAATCAAAGTAGCATAATTTGTTACCCCCTGTTCATTTCTGCAATAAAAAATTTCATGCAGGTTATCCATTAGTCGAGAAACAAAGCATAATATAAAACAAATAAAAATAGCTGAGATTATATCGTAAATCATAATAATTCTTAATTATTTTCTGGTTTGTTCATTTACAACAATATAAGCACTTCAGAATCACATGTAAATATTACAAGTCAATATTTCTATCAGGCTAAAATATCAAATCAGCGATTTAGCCAGCATCTCGTTAAATATCTATTACAATGTTGAAAATTTTGCGACTCTAATCCGGGGCGCAGCTACCCATCCCAGCATTTGCCTAGTTGTGATTAAAGGAACCGTAGAAACCCAGTGAAGGATGCCATCAATCACCTCCCGGATGCATGAAAGCGCTCTCAGAAATAGGTGACATTCAAAACACGTACTTGATGTGTTTCTGAAACACGTGTTTTGTATCAGATTTCTGAAACACGAGATGTGTCTTAACTAAGGGGGTATTTTTTGAAACACTTTAAGCGTTTCTGAAACATTTTGTGAAACACCTATTTTTGAGAGTGAGAACGTTTTTTTTAGTAACCGTCATGTGCAAAAGTTTGGCAGTGCCTGGGCTTGAACACACTACCTTTTGATTAGAAATATGTGTGCATGCCACTGCGTCAAGAAGCCTAATATAATAAAAAAAAAAAAGTATGTCTCTGTGTGTCAAAAATTTTGTTCACAAGAATGAAAAGTTTCTTCACCCACTTTCCAGCAAAGCTCACAATCTCATAATTTTGCTGATAAAAATGGCATTATTGACCAGAAAAAGTGACTTTTCGAACTAACAAGTATAAATTGTAAGTGACTTTTTGTTCCCTATAAAATTCGTCTGAAATATTTCTTGATCTTAAATTGAAATTTTGTAATAATTTTAAAAACTTAAATCATGATTTTTATTTTTTCTAAGGAGATAACAACTATTAAGTTATAGAAATACGTAACGAAACATCTCAAAATGATTTTTTTTTTTTTAAAAAATTCATATTTAAAAGAGGAAAGAACACGTAATATCGTATTTTCTTCTCGGAAAATTGTGGGTCGAGCAGAGTCGTTACATAAAAGATGAAATTTATTTCACCTCTGGAAGGCCTTGTGTTAGAGCTGCCCCGGCATGGCAGTGACGATGGGAAACCACAGAAATCCACCGTCAAGCAGCCAATGTGTGTATAATCAACAATCCAAACTTGGTTGCTATGTGCGCAACAATGCTAAATAATTTTAATAGCATTCAGAAATGGAAGAGGTTTATGTTAAATTAATTAAAACTGTGTTTTTTTCAGAACTATTAAAACTTTTTAAAAAGTTTTTTAATTAATCAACCAATAATTTTCAAGCATTTTATTTAAAACTAGAGTACTTTGCATAATTAAATGATTATATGTATAAATAATTACAGTTTATAAAGTTACAGAATGGATTAAACTCCCACTCATAAAATGTTAAGTTCAATAGAATAGTTATTTTTAATATACTTTAATACATTGGGAGAGAATGAACTAACAATAATTAAGTTCAGTTTATAAAAAAAAGAGAATTCCATTTAAAATTATTGAAAATTTAAAAAAAAAAATGGAAAATAAAGTTTAAAGCCGGATTCACAAGATGCACGTCACAAGTTCAGAATCTTGCCTTGCCAAGCTTCTACGAAAAAGACGAACGTCAAATTTCAACCAATCAGAGGCGTTTGAAGCTAATCTCCGTTTTGAAACCGGCTTAATTTAGAAGATAATTTAAATAAAAACAAATTAAAAAAAATATAAATAAAATGATTTAATTGGTTAATATATACTTGAGAATACTTAACTAGTTGATAAGAATTAACTCCGTACGATAAAAAACAACAACATGGTAAATAAAAAATAACGCTATACACTAGTTATTGTAAGCGGACAAAATTCATGACAATTTTTTAATGCAGAAATGAATAGAGGATACCAAATTATGCTAATGAATGTTTTCAGAATGTTTTTGAGTCCTGAAACTAATAATTATTATAAGTTCAGTAGATCCCCCTCCCCCTCTGCCTATAAATATTCTCCTGTTGACGCCCCTAGGAAGCGTGGCTGCACTTTCAATATTTTTTATTAAAAAAGTTCTCTTATTACACTAAAATCTAGAAAAAAAATATTTAGTATGATAATTAGACACCCTCTGTTCATTTCTGCAATAAAAAAAATGCAAGATATCCAGTCTAATTTTAAAATTTATTGAAATGTATTTGACGCAGTGCATTGACCAGTTCTCGACCAATCACCAAAGTCAAGTGACGTCGAGCATGGTTAGTACTTGGGCGGGTGATCATTCAGTAAAAGTCACGCTTCTCCCACACGAGACCTAACTTTATTTCGCCATGTCCTTGAATTAGGACCACTGGTCCGTTGACAAAAACTATCCATCCAGGCTGAGGTTTCTACGTTTCTCTCTGTCACAGAATGTAAGATATTCTTTAATATTAAATAGTAAAATTTATGTGGTTCTCATGGCGCTACAGATTAATAAATTGAATATCCTATAATAGATATTTGCGCTGGTGTTTCTATTTAGGAATTTGAATGTATCGTATGTGAGCATGCTGAACTGTGGAAAGTTTCAGTATGTAAATTACAATATTATTACTAAGTGTGAATGCCATAGTTGAAAAATGCTTAGTGATCCGAAGCCTTTATTCGTCTTTTCAAGGAGAAATTCCTCCTCTAGGCATCATTTTAGATGAAAAAATACACATCTTATTGACGATGAAAAATAACAAAGGAGTATCCACCTCAAAATTTTCCATTTAAACACAAAAAATAAGTGGAGGGTGCAAAGTTATACTACTCTGATTTTTTTCAGATTTTTTGGAGCCCGGGAATTTTTTTTAAAAAATTATTGAAAGAACAGAGAAAGTGACGACTCTTGATGCCTCTCCTAATAAAAGGATAGCACCTAAAAAGGGCAAGGGTTTAAACCAAACTTCTGCAAATTTTTTTATTAACACTTCCCAGCCTCTAAAAAATCTGAAAAAATCAGAGTCGCATAATTTTGCACCCTCTATCCATTTCTGTAAAAAAAATTAATATAATATAATATAATATAATATAATATAATATAATATAATATAATATAATATAATATAATATAATATAATATAATATAATATAATATAATATAATATAATATAATATAATATAATATAATATAATATAATATAATATAATATTATATGTATGTATATACATATACATACATATCCCTTTTGATATGTAATTAATTTCTTAATTTTTATGTAATTCTACTGGGCAGTCTAATTGTTTATGCTTCTTATTGGTTTTATTTTTGTATATATTTCTGCTTTTCCATGCTCTTGTTTAATTAGGTGAATAGACACTGTATAGTGATTTGGTTGTTTCAGCAGCCGTTTCTATTTGCCCCATAGGCTCACATGTTTCTATCTTTTATTGTATTTTCAGCCTATGAAAGATTTAATAAATAAATAAATAAAATAAATAAATAAATATAATATATATTTATATATATATATATATATATATATATATATATATATATATATATATTACTATTAAAAGTTTAATTATTATTATTGCTATTTTTTTAATTTTAATTTTCAGGTCGATTCTCTATTACGTCTCTATTACTATCCCAGTTTTTGGTCAAAAATATGTAAGTTTTTAATGCAAAAAAACAGCAAGAAACGTTTTAGGAGTGTTAAGGATGAGTGGAAGACGAAAATTTTCAAATTACTAAAATTATAAAAGTGAAAAGACGTAAAATGATTCAGTTTTGGTTTGTTCGAAATGATTTTTGACATTGAAACTTTTAAATTATGGCATGTCATTATATAAATCCAACGTAAATGGACAACCTACATGAAGTTTTTTTAGTGCAGAAATGAATAGAGTGTACCAAATTATGCTACTTTGAATTTTTTCTGTTTTTTTTTTTTTTTTTTTTTAAACCCATAACTATTTTGAGATAATTATTGAAAGTGCGGCCACGCCCCCTGAAGGCGTCAATAGGCATGCAGCGTCTCGATCCAATCCTTTTTATTAAGGATTCTGGGGTGTAAACTTAACTTATAGAACTTACACCCAATTATAATTTTTTAAATTAGTTCCGGATCTCAAAAAATCTGAAAAAATTCAAAGTAGCATAATTTGGTGGCCTCTATTCATTTCTGCAATAAAAATTTCATGTAGGTTTTCCATTGAATGCAATCTAGTAAAGAATATCGCTGGTAAATACCTTGGTATTTAAATATCTTTATATATTTATCATGAAAAAAATAACTGATTTTATTATATAAGAATTTGCTTCTTCAACTCATCCCTTACACGTCTAAACCTAACCTTATTACGTCATTTTACCTCAAAAACATATCATATTTCCTCCTCGCTCAAAGTGAGGATGAAATAGAGACGTTATTTTTAACATTTTATGCTCAATAGAAGAAAAGAATTAAAAAAAGATGTTATCATAATCTCCTCTTTTTTAACTCAGAAGTTGTACAAAATAGGAAGAAAAAATACCAGTAGAGATGAAAAAAGCAAATTAACGATGGAAACTTTTCAACAACGTTATGGCATTGTACGTATATTCTATATTGTAATATAAATTTAATGTATAAATTTAATACGATACTGACATTAGTATAAAATAAATAGATAAATATTTTTTATCAAAATACAGTAACTATAATATTATTTTACTCTATATAGTATGAAAACACCTGGGAATTCCGCATTTTAATAAAATTGTTAAAAAAACTTATTATAAAAGTGCTGCATTATATTTTTAATCTTAGTGAGCATTTATTAATCCAAGTGACGCTAAATAAAAATTGTTGTTTTTAGTTCAATTATTTCGCGCCAGATGTCACTGTGATCGCTTTTAATTAAATGCAACAAGAATGCAAGTGACCTAATTACAATGGTAATCTACTCAACAATGAGCCCTCAGCACATCAAAGATATAATTTACATTGTCGTCTGCATTTAACAATAGTTAACGGAGAATTATGTACATTTTAATTAATATTCTTTCAAGTACTCTCCAGTGGAAAAGAACAATGTATTTTATTACAGAGAGCAGAATTGACGTTATTATTTGAATTGTTTTGTGTTTAATAATTTGCAAGGGAATTTGGATGTATTTTAACATAACCACCTGAAATATTTGAGGAGTTCTGACGAAAAAGAACGCCTTGTTTGTATAATTTAATTATTCATACAAATAAATTAAAAGAAAATGAATTAGTTGTATTATTAAAGACAATTTAATTAGTATTAAATTGACTTAATATTTAAATTGGTATTAATGCAGCTGTAAATTAATATAATACATATATGACAAGCCGAATTTAGACAAATTGTTCAGCTGCAATGATAGGTAGGTTGCAGAAGTGGCAGGGGCAATTTACGAACTTAAAGATACAGAGATTGTGTTCGTATATATGTGAGTTCATAAAAATTCATTTTTATCACACTGCTATATATTTTCAAATTATATAGTCACAGTCAATTTTGTTGTAATATTTAATGACTAACAATATACTTTAGCTTAAAACCATAATCATTTTATTATTATTTGGAACAACTGGTTGTACATACAACATGGTTCACGTCAGACACTGAAAACAAAACATAAAATATTGCATTGCATAATTACTAGGGGCCGGATCTCCAGTTTTTCCAGTTATACAAATATGTACTACATGCTACATTAATGCTGACTTCCAATGTTCACGAATCATGAAGTTTCATTGCCAAAAATGCAAAAAAGTTTGAACTGGAAAAAACCCTTTTTGAAAATTAAGAACTGTTTCAACTGTTTCAAGTTTTTTCCAGTTTTGTAAACTTTTTCCAGTTTATAATGACTGGAAACGTAGTTCTGTTTCATAAAAGCACGTTTTTCACGGTAAAAACTAAATTAAATATTTTTCATAATTATTTTTCCTGACTCCATCTTGACACAACTTTTGTGTTTTTCCACGCAAATTTTCATCACTGCAGACAATGGTACTTTTTCAAAATAACTTGCCAGAATTTTTTATTAAAGCAATTTTATTTTTGGTCTTATTGATGTTTAAAACACCAGGGAAGATAAAATTTTATAAAAACTGGATTTTGCTGGAAACTGGAAGTAAACTGTTTTCGACTGTTTTTGAGAAATTTGAGGACTGTTTTTGAAAAAAAATGGACTGGATCCAGTGCTGGAAATCACACTTTAGAAAACTCGAAATCCGGCCCCTAATAATTACCACGATTTTGTATTAAATTCATTAATATGATCTATAATATATATATAGTATATTGAAAAGAAAGCCATTGAAACTTAGTATAAATCACAGTAATTCTATTAGTAATAATTTACTTTAAGAGCTATACAATATTTGTCTTTACAGTCACTCATTATTTTATACAAAAACTAAAGGAACAATGGAAACCCCACCACATATAAGCTTAAGTAGAACACTGCTGATGTAACGATTCCGTTCTATAAACATGACGACACAGAATAAAGAACCAAAGTATAATGTCACAATCGGATTGAAGGTGTATTTGTGAAGTTATATAACCACTAACGGAGGTGAAGGGGGGGGGGGGACGCGTTAGGACCCGTAAATCTTTAAAAGAGGAAATCAAAGTTTAAAATATTGACCCAAAAGTTCTGAAAAAAAAAATGTAATCCTTAGTTAGCCACCCAGCATTGTATTTCCGCTAATGAAAAAAATAATAATGAGATTTTTTTAACCTTTATTTTAATAAATACAAAATGTGTGATTTCAAATAGCGGGTACCCCTCCCCTGGTAAATCATGTGACAAAAAGTACCTTGGTAATGCCAGGGTAAAATAATGCAGGGAAAAGGGGGTGGCTACGGCCTTGCAATCAACCCCGGCATTTGCCTTTGACTGAAGAAAACGTGGAAACTTCAGCCAGGATGGACGCTACAGCTTTTGTCAATAAACCTGAAGTGCATAGACCCAAAGCAATTTACTAAGTTCTTTCTTCAGGAAAACGTGATTTTTTGTTGAAAATGGTCACTCATCCAATTACTGACCACGCTCTGTTTTACTTGACATCGGTGATCAGACGGGATCTGGTCAAATACACTCCGTCGCACCTCCCACCCAGAAAAACGAAAACTATTAAAATTAAAGTACCGTTATTAATATTAGTTGAAAAATAGAAACCTTAGATTTTATCACGCCCATTTGTATTTTATATCAATAAAAAACTAAGAGAACTACGGAAACGTTCAAAGAATACTGGAAGCAGTACCCGTGGCTTGCGAGAAACCTTTGCAACAACACTTAATTCATAAATTATCAGCTATTATTATAATGATTATAATCTGTGTCGTACACGTATTAGTTTATAAATTTTTATTTCTACTGTATGTCATAATGTATGTCATATTTTATTTATGTTTTAGGATTGTAAATATTATAAGATTATTTACATTAATATTCATCAATGTCTTCACGGTAAAGAATTTTCTATATTGGAACCAAGAAACAAATCAAATTGGTTAATTCAAATGCTTCAACTTTCGGCTACTTTCGGTGGTAATCTCACGTTTGTTGAACAAAGGGAACAATTGAAAGTTCATGATGTAAAAATTGTTTAACATTTATACTGTCCATTTTAGTAACAACAAAGATAAAGAGAACACGGTGGAAGGAAATCAATTGTAAAGACCGAACTTTCATTTCGATGTTAACATCAAACAACTTGACACGCATTTCCAAGATAACAGAGTGGAGAGGAGGGATCACTTTCAAGTCGTCAAACAGTGACGCCATCACGTCGTGTCTCAGGAGCGGTCAGTTGTTATCGTTGTAGACTGCTGGCTTGGTTGGCAAACTGTTCCAAAAATTGACGAAAATAGTCGAGCAGTGAACTTGTTAACTCGCCTATCATCTCTTATTTATATTATCCTTGGATTTAGTTCAAAGTCTTTGTGTAAAAAAGAAAATATTGTTGTGTTTAAAAGTACACACGCTTTAGGATTCAATCGAAACTCAAGCGTTTTTGCCTGTATATTAAACAAATGTAATGGTTGTGTTTTTATGTTACATTTTATATCTGTGGTGTTTATATTATTTGGTGGTGGACAAAAAATATGAAGTTGTTTGTTAAAAAAAAATGAGAATATATATATATATATATATATATATATATATATATATATATATATATATATATATATATATATATATATATATATATATATATATATATATATATATATATATATATATATGTTAGAGAAAGATAATTGTTAAAGAAGGAGAAGCCAGCCCGCAATGTGTTTGTTGCAAAACAAGTACATGCTGCCGTGGTGCACCGGGTGCCTCCCCCGCCTCCTCCTCCCAGTCAAGACAGCAGCAGCAACGCACACGTGACTCCCCCTCCCCGCCGCTCGGCAAGGCTTTTTACACGAGCTGCCCAAGTGAGGTCTCGAGTTTAGTGTCAAAGTAACATCTGACGACGGTGGCGGCAAGTTACCGAAAGCTTATGTTTTTTATATTTTAACTGTGCACGTTTGAACTGTGTGTGTGTTTTTTAAGTGCATCGTATAGAGTGTAAAGTGAACAATTTTCAGCGAGGGAAATAGCCCAGTTACAAGGTAATTGCTTATTGTAATTACACATTCATATATATATATATATATATATATATATATATATATATATATATATATATATTTTGTAAAATCTCACGATTTTGCTTCAGTGAGTTAGAATTAAAGTTTACGAAGTTTTGAATATATATTTAAATATGTTTTACAAAATTGTTATTTTGCTGTGTTGTAATATGTTCTTATATGATCGCGATAATATATTATTTTATAGATGGCACACAAAAAATCAATTTAAAAATAATATGATATTGTATATTATACGAAAAATTATATTCATGGCAAACAGACTTTAATATTTAATATTGGTCAGTGTGGCGCAGTGCGCTTGACCACAGGTCTCATCAGATCACCGAAGTCAAGCAACGTCAAGCGTGGTTAGTAGTTGGATGGGTGAACATATTCAACAAAATTCACGTTTCCCACCCAACGCACTGGTTTCACTGGTTTTGAATCATTGCACATTCATCGGTTCATTGATAAAAGCTGTGGCGTTCATCCCGACTGAGGTTTCCACATTTCCTTCAGTCACAGATAAATGCCAGAATGGATTGCAAGAACGCTCAAGTTAAAGGTTTCGGAGAGTCAGTGTTTTAAAACTTACAACTGTAAGTGATTGATTACTGATTAGTTACTAAAATTATCAATATTGGTGTTAAAACTGTTAAATAAATTTTCGCCAAAATGTATTTTTAATTTGTTATTTTTTAATATGAAATTATTGTGAAGCCTCGACTCTGACGAAATGAATCTCTCAGCCAATGAACTGCACGAGACGACATATTCTCTCATATCCTTTAAGGTAGAGATAATACGGATCAGCTGGCCCAATGCTAAAAAAATCCCCTTCATAAAAATTATGAAAAAAATTTAAAACGTTTTCCTCCCCATCCCCTATCAGTAGGTAGAGTATGAGGTATACAAAAACGAGCTACTTTTCAAGTTATTAATTTTTAAAGTTGACTAATTTATCATGGAAGTTCCATTTCTCCATGTTAAATTAGAGAACTTTAAAAGTTAATAACTCGAAAAGTAGCTCGTTTTTGTATACTTGATTTTTTACCTACTGATAGGGGATGTAGAGGAGAACATTTTAAATTTTTTTCTTACTTTTTATGAATGGGATTTTTTTAGCATTGGGCCAGCTGATCCGTATTATCTCTACTTTAACCCGAATCACGGGAAAGATCCTCGACATTGTTCAAAGAATTAAATATACTTCCGCGCCTGCTTTATACATTTAAAAGTGCTGATATTTGTTAAGAAGCATTTACTTTGACCAATGTAAATTTGCGAACCAATATTCTACTCGTCATAAAGATCAGTTTGTATTGGAACGACATAGAACAGCTGCATACGAAGATAGACTTTTACTTCTCAAGTGTTTTATAATCATCTCCCAGTCAATATATATCATGAGTGAAAATAATACGACTGTATTTAAAAAGAAAGTGAAAGAGTTTTTATTTCTCAAATATACAAAGTAGATGACTTTGTTAAAAAATTAACACTTATGTTTTTTGATTTTATTATGTATTATGTCGACTTGAATATATAATGTATGTTGTTAGTTCTATTTTTTATTTCATGAAAAATACTCGGAATTTTTTGCAGCATGGAATTATATGAAAAAGAAATAATTTTTTAAATTTTTCTCATAACAAACCTTATATTACGTTGTGAAGAATGCTGCGGCGATTTCAAGTTGTTGATTGATATGTTACACACTTTTTTCAATGGAAAAGAAGGCCAGTATTATTCTAAAGCCTAATTTATTTAAAGTAAAGTGCGCACCAGAAAAAAAAATTTAGCATTTTCCAAAAATAGTTCAACAGTTCAACAACATCCGACCGAAATCCAAGGAAGATTGTCAATAATTATATTGCTTTAAAATACAACAGTATCTATCTTTTTATAATTATTATGTAATTGTTATTTATATAATAATATAAAATAAATGTAGCTAGCTTTCAATGTATATATACTCAATTTATAACATTCTGAATTTATAAAAATTTAGTTGAGCTTTGCAGGGACGCAAAAATTCAGACATTTTTTTTATTGTATTGTATGTAATAATTAGAGCTACTTATAATAATAAAAAAGATGTCAACAAGAAATTAAAGTGGCTAGAATGACTTATGCATCTCAACAAAAGTAAGATAACCACCGGAAGTAGCCAGAAGTGCGAGATTTCCGGTCTTCCTAGTTCAGTTTTGAACCGGAAACTTTGCAGGTAGATTTATATTAGGGATTGTAAACTCTCTTCAAATTATTGGAGTTTTCATGATCATAGTTCGGACAAAATGCTTCCACTTCCGGCTACTTCCGGTGGTAACCTATCATTTTGTGGACTGTAGTAGATAAACAATTAAATTTAAAAAAATATCTAGAAAGTTTGATGCGATCATTTAAAAATTCAACTCATCCTACCAAATTCTCCTAGCTAATCAAATTAAAGAGTCATTATTGTAGTAATCTCTTGCTCAATTGAACTAAAATTACTCTGAATTGAAATTAAATATTTATGTACACCTCTGGACACCACGAACGTCGCTCTGTTCGTGGAGATGACCAAACTGGGTGCTTCATATAAATTAATCAAAGAAGGGGAAAATGATAATAATTTTTACCAAAATGTCTTAAGGACATTGACAATTAATTGTAAATTGTTTCGAGAAACTGAAAAATACTCTGATTAAAGGGGTACCAAAGTGAATGCTTTTTTTACATATTCGGGCAGCTAAGAATTATTCTAACATCCCTGTGGCTCAATATTTTCGTACAGTGCCTAATTATTTTACAATTACTTTTATTATTTAGTTTGAAAAGTGAGTTCCATGGCCGTTGATTGATTCAAGCCGATGCGCGTCCGCAGTGGCCAGTGATACGACAAGAAAGGGATGGGAGGAAGTTCCCATGATTTGCGGGAAATTCTCGTCGTATCAGCGGCTGCTGCGGGCGCGCACCGACATGAATCAACCAACGGCTTTTGAACTCTCTTTTCAAACTAAATAATTAATTTTAAAATAACTAGGTATTGTACTAAAATATTGAAACACAGGGATATCAGAATAATTTTTAGCTTTCCGAATTTGTAAAAAAAGTATACACTTTGGTACCCCTTTAAAAAGGAATTTTACTCTGTAAAATCATTTGAAATTAAAGGTGAACTGAAGGGATTGCTTTTTTTTCCCTTTAGGGAACCTTATATTACCTATCCCATCCATCTGCACTAATTTTTTCATGGCAGATACTTATTGTGCTGCTGTAGGACAATTAGTAAAAAAGTGAAGTTGTGACGTATTAGCGACGGTTGGTTGACTTAAAACTCGCCGCCGTGAAAAAACACACGAGCGACCGCGAGCGACCGCGGAAACTGCCGAGGGAGCGGCGATCGGCTCGCGAACGCCACTCTCTCGGCAGTTTCCGCGGTCGCTCGTGTGTTTTTTCACGGCGGCGAGTTTTAAGTCAATCAACCGTCGCTAATACGTCACAACTTCACTTTTTCACTAATTGTCCTACAGCAGCACAATAAGTATCTGCCATGAAAAAATTAGTGCAGATGGATGGGATAGGTAATATAAGGTTCCCTAATGGAAAAAAAAAGCAATCCCTTCAGTTCACCTTTAACAAGTTGCCTGGAAATATTCTATCATCATAAATATGTTTAAATTGTATTTAATTTCCCCATCAATATTGTCTAGATTTTATAAACTTTGTAATTACTGTAAAATTATGTATATATCCTTGTGTAGTTAGCGTTTGTTTTCTTTATTTTTACTTATTATCAATTTAAAAATAATGTCAGTTAAAAATATATTATATTGACCTATATTATCTATCTAATATTGATATTAATTTTATATTGAAGAAAACATTTAAAAAAAAACTCCTACTATTATAAAACTGGAGTAAAGAAAGACATCTCTGTAATTAAAATCAAGGCTGTTATGCAATATTGCTTTTTCTTAGTCTGTGCGAGTCACAAAATATTTTCATAAAGTTCAAGGGTTATTTTCTCCCCACTATAAATGTTGACCTATTTCTATAATGATTCATATCATCTCTGATGCTTCAATTCGTCAGCTGAAATTTGGAGGCGCTTTGCTTATCTGCCCCATTTTTTCAACATTCGCGAGTTCGAATTTGCTTCATAAACCCACGAAGTGATTGATGGCCCCTTCATCAAATGCCAACCATCCTGATTGATGGTTCCATAGTTCCCTCAGTCACAACCTGGTAAATGCTGCATTCGTTGGTCGGTTCATTATGGAGACCCTCAAAATTGCTTAGATTGGTGAAAAGCTATGAACAGTACCCTACAATAGGGTTCAGTTGAAAAAAATTCATTAATTTCTTTCTGTTTGTTAAAACTGCTGAAAGTAGTAAGACTTGATAAGTATTTCAAGATGAAAAAATTGCATCTTATTAAATTTAACGTTCCTCCTCGTGTTTTATCCTCCAATTGGGAACATTTTTTTTAAAAAAAAAAGACGAGATTACGTCTTCTCTCTTCTCCGGCAATGTTAAAAAATATTGTTTACATTATATCCACGCTTTGAGCAGGAAGCAAGACGTGTTAATGTGGTAAAAATAACAGGATTAGGTTTACACAGGACGAAGTGAAGAAATGTATGTAACTTTCATGATGTCACTGGTTGTACTCTGCCCTGAGACGTCTGAAAAGTTTGCATGTCTGTACAAGTTCTTCTCCGTATTATCAATATACAATCTTTTCAGCATTGAAAGCTGCGGTAAACTTTCTATAAAAAAATAAATCGATTGAAATCTCATTGAAAGATCTCGAGGAATAAAATTGGAAACTTAATACCTTCACATCTGAATAAATTTCGAGGCAGATAAATTTCAAATATAAATTGATAAGACCCAATAAATTTACAAATTATAAGACATGAAAGTAGAAAAAAAATCAATTCACAGAGGGAGCGGTGTAACTCGACACCATCAGTTTGGGAATCTTCGTGTCCAACTCACGTCTAAACTTCATCTTGTTAAGTACTTTTACCTCTAAAACTCATATTATTCTTTCGATAAAAGTGAAACATTTCATGCTCAATTTGAGGAAAAAAGACGTCAGCCATAATTTGTCTTACAAATTTGTGCAAATTTGGAGAAAAAAATACAAGGAAGGACTTAAAATCACTGATTATAACATTTTTCAATAGATAGAGAGATAACAAAGTGGAGGGATTGTGTAAATCCCTTATAAACCAGGACGACCAGGTTAAGCAATATATCACAACATTTGTCTGTTCGTGACTGAGAAAACCCTGTAAACCTAAGCCAGGATTGAGGATACCATCAGTCACTTCCCGGATGCAAGAGTGGGTGTTATTTTGCAATGATCTTGCGGTTCATTGACAAAAAGCTGTAGCGTCCATCCTGGCTGAGGTTTCCACGTTTCCCTCAGTCGAAAGCAAATGCAGGGATGGATTGCAAGCAATGATAAAATACCAAGTCGTTGGTGACCAGTATCATATAATTATAATTAGGGGACTCACAATCAGTTGAAAAATTAATGTTACACTTATGTGTTGTATTAATTCAGCTGAATCGATGTAAAAAAAAAATCTGAGTTGAAATAAATTTGATATTAGACCTTTCCTTTCTTTGTGCACTATTTCACTACTTGTGCTCAGTCAAAACCAGACAATTGCTGGGATGTTTAAAAATCCTGAGTTAAAAAAAAAAAAAAAAAAAAAAAAAAAACAATGGACAATTTTCATCAAATTTTTTTACTAGCTCAATCGAAAGAGGAGGTCGAAAAATACACCTGTGTTGTGAATTTTATGCGATTTTTATTCGTACTGCATCATGGCTAATAGAGAGATGTAAAGAGGTCACGTGACCTGGAGCCGGCGCCCGTGACGTCCAACGTTCCTTTATACCAGGCTAAGCCACCGATTTGACCATTGTTAAAGGGCTTAGCCAATCAGATTCAAGTATTTTAGGAGCCATCGTGCCGCGAAACTTTGAATGCGCCCATCATGCAATGCTATTTTTGAAATTTCACGGTACAATGGGTCTTGAAAAATGACAACAAATGACGCACGAAATTCACGCGTGTCTTAACCTGGTATAAAGGAACGTTGGTGACATCATTGAACTGTTCAGTCAAACAAACGATCGACTATATAACGCTTGTAAACAACCACGTTGCTATGGAAACAAGCAACAACTAATAATTTATTATTTACAAGCGTTACATAGACGATCATTTGCTTGACCGAACAGTTCAATGGCGTCAGGGGCACCAGCTTCAGGTCACGTGACCTCTTTACATCTCTATTTTAGCCATGATGCAGTACGAATAAAAATATCATAAAATTCACAGGTGTATTTTTCGACCTCCTCTTTCGATTGAGCTAGTAAAAAAAATTAATACAAATTGTCCATTCTGTACATCATGCATATAGTTCCAAGACAAATTAATTGAAAGAAAATAAATGTAATATTGTATAATACAATTTGTTTGTAAATATATTATATATAGAGTATATATATATATATATATATATATATATATATATATATATATATATATATATATATATATATATACAATCAAAAATTGAAAACCTTAGATTGCTATTAAAGCGTTTTTTTTTAATAATTTTTTAAATTAATTGTTTTCAACATTTGAGATAAAAATACGCGACATTGTCAACATAACAACATAATGTTAGACGTATTGTTCTTATTTAATCATCATTTTGAGCGAGAAAAAATAGATTATATTTAGAAGATTAGAAGTGTTATGGATGAGTTGACTTAAGATGCCAATTAAATGATAGAAAAATTAATAAATTTATTTAAAAATTAGGAAATTTAATGAGTTCTTTGAAAAAATTAATAAGCTGAATTTTTTTCAGTTGATTCTAATGAGACGAACGTCCTTGATAGTTTTATTTAAGATTCTCCTCTGTATCAATATAACTCACATACAAGGATTACATTGAGTAGTTACCAACTTTGCTATCTCCGGGAGGCAACGAGCCAAGGATAACAGAGTGGAGAGGAGGGATCACTTTCAATTCATCAAACAGTGACGTCATCACGTCGTGTCTCAGGAGCGCAGTTTATTGTCAGCCAAGTTGAAATCCATTTTGAAGTTTTTGTCGAATCTTTATGTCAAAATTCCTCCTGTGTTGCAATTAATATTTGAGATGAAAAAAAGGAAAAAAATAAAAACTACATTTCTGTGTTTCCTCATGTTTTTACCGTGGAAGAACAAAGATGTGTTTTTGATGATAAAAAGTGTGAAAAGAAAGTTCAGATGTGTTGAAGATGATGAGCTGAAACAAAAAAAATTCAACCTCAGGGGGCTCAAAGGCGTACAATTGTTTCAGCGTGTGAAATATTGAGAAAACTGATGTTATCGGGTAAAATTTGAAATTAATATTATGTGTACATCTTGTATCGAAAATTCACACGTATACAGTGTACATATCAATGTGCTTCAGTCATGTACTCAAGTTTTCACGCTTGTATTTAAGTCAACCCTATATAGATTAATTCAATCTCAACTAATTCTTAATACATTTAAGCGTAATCTTATTACGTCTTTCTACCTCAAAAACTGCAAAAAAGAAGTCTTCCTGAAAGTGACAAAATTCATGCTTAATAAGAGGAACGAAAACTCAAATTTGTAACCTTTTTATAGAAATTCATGCAGAAGAGAAGAGAAAATACGATGAAACACATTTTAAGAAAGTATAAAAATAAAAATTTATTTCAACTCGTATAGACGAGCTATCCTGGGCGCTCGCTAACATCTTGGCAAGCAACAGCCAATCGCCGTTAGTTCCAAGGACGTCCGTGTGGCGGCGGTCACAAGGCCGTCCTGACGACGAGCCAGCGCAGTCAGTAGCGTCCAATCCTCTCAAGTCGCAACAAGTTGCACCGCGAGGCTTCCCAGTGGTGAGTACTGTCTTTGCTGCTTGAAATTGTGTGTTTTAAATTTAGACGGTGTACAGTCAACAGAAAATAAAACAACAATGATCCTTCACGGTACGAAGTTTAAATTCCCTCCTTCTAACATATCACAGTTCCTTTAAGAAATGTTCACACACTCACCAATCAAGCAGGCATCTTTGATAGAAAATGCATAGAGAACTGTGATAATCTAGGAGGGAATTTAAATTTTGTATCGCGACAACAAACGATCATTTTTGTTGTTTTATTTTATTTGCTATTAACTGTACAGCAAATACAAAACTTTGTTCTATCATGTAAGATAGTTTGCTAGAACAGGATTAAAAATTAAAACTTTTGAGCACATCACTAATTTGTAATATATGCATTTTGAGTCTTTTAAATTATATAATTTCAATTAGTAAATAGTTGATCAAGTAAACTCGATATTATTATAATACTATATAGAAATTAAGATTGAAGCGTGAGTACCTATTTGTATGATTTTTTTACGAGATTTAAAATGAAATATACTGACCACTTGTTGTGTGTATTTGGAGTGGTCCAATAAAATTTTTACCACCCTGAACTAAATTTGCCCGTTTACATAATTTGAAATTTGTACAAAAATATTTGAAATATCAAATTTTAGAAAAAAAAATCCCACTCGAACTGTTTACTTTGTTTGATGGATCAAGCAGAAAATGGTTGCACTAAATCAGTAGTTGTATCCAAGAACTTTCTCCGATGTATCAGATAATTAAATTTATAAAGGAATAAAAGCCGATAAATTTCGTCGCTTTATTTGGGATATTTTTAATTCTATGATGTTTTGAAGCATATTTGTATTTATACTTTCAACATTTTATCAAATTTGTTTGAAAATGTGACAAAATAAGTATTTTCGGTACAATATGAATGAAGAATAATGAAGATGACAATTTTTTTAGTTCTTATTTCTAGTGAAATTATCATTTAAAAACATAATTTTAAAAGAAAATATTCAAAAATTTTTTTATTTTTGGAAATTATTATGTTACATAGCAATTTAAATTGTTTATTGTATCCAATGAATTACTGGAATTATAATTTGTGGAATCTATTGGTGTGAAAGTCGATAAATTTGCCAAATGTGAAGAGGAATGTTCATGCACTGATCAAATGTACAACCACGTAAATTAAAAAAAAATATAAGAACCGTCAGAGGGACGGTTGTTGGCGAGAAAACTTCCACTGCCACGATTTTTTTTATTAACTAATTTTAATACAAATAATATTTGTATGTACATAATTAAAGGCCCTATGACCATTTCACAGTATCAATTGAAAAGTATTAGTATTGCCTTAGTATGACACGGCTGCATAAAAAATTGTTCCAGCAGCAATAATATCACTGATAATAGCCGATGAAAAGGCACCTGTGACGTCATTTGTACCCATTCTACGGCGACGATATAGGGAAATCCCTGTAAAAGATAGGTTCACTCTAGCTGCAACCACGGACATGATTTTAATTCTGGAATGTTGAAATTTTACCAAGGTAGTCTCGATAGTACTTTTCAAATATCCTGAAAGAATTTTGTTGTTGACATTCACACAGACTGTACTGAGTTATTGCAGTATATCAGGAAGAGAAAAATGTTGCATAGGAAATCAATGTTAAATTTTTGGCTTATCTTGCTACTTCAATAATTCAGTCTGTGTAAATGTCAACAACAAAATTATTTCAAGATATTTGATAAATACTATCACGACTGCCTTGGTAAAATTTCAACATTCCAGAATCAAAATTATGTCCGTGGTTGCATCTAGAGTGAAACTATATTTTACAGGGATTTCCCTATATCGTCGCCGTAGAGTAAGCACAAATGACGTCACAGGTGCCTTTTCACCGCCTATTATCTCTGATATTACTGCTGCTGGAACAATTTTTTTATGCAGCCGTATCATACTGAGGTAATACTAACTGTGGACTTGATACTATGAAATGGTCATAGGGCCTTTAAATTAATATCTTCAAATTTTATTTTATGATGAATGATTGGGAGAGCTAAATATCAAATGCAAATTCATGCTGCTCGGACTGACTTGGCAAAATTTCGATTTTATTATCAACTTGTAATTTTTCAATTATATTAATTATCAACTAAATATCCTAAACTTTTTACAAATTGCACATACTTGAAAAAATGAAATTCCAAATTAAAAAAAAAAAAACATTTGGAATAAATAAATTGCATATTTTAAGCATTTCATTACAAAATGCATTGATTATGAGATAATGTGAGCAATCACTTTATTTAAATATTTAAACTCTGTGGGCAGAAATTTTGGTCTTTTTTTGCCGAGGACACGGCAATACTATATCCAATGCATTGCTGGGAGAATCAACGTGATTAATTTTGAACAACGTGAATTTTTCTTGAAACGATTCTATTAACGCTTTACGTTTCTTGACTTCGGTGATCTAACGAAAACCGGTCAATACAACACGACTATATATTAATATAAAGTTATAACACTGAATTCAGTGCAACATGACTATATTATAATAATATATTAATGCAATAGTTGCAATACTGAATTCAATGAAACACGATATATTAATACATAGTTATAATACTGAATTCAATGCAACACGATATATATTAATACATAGTTATAATACTGAATTCAATGCAACACGATATATATTAATACATAGCTACAACAGTTCAATGTCATATTGTTGATCTCCTATCTCGAACCTCATTTCTATTTGTATCTGCGGTTTCCTCGTGCGGCTACGTTTCCTATCCCATATAATTTTAATTGTCAAACTCAGATTCAAGCTCAATCACATTGAGCATTTTAAATTAGTTTTGAGTTCATTTGGCGCACTTACCGATCACAGAAGTCAAGCAATGCCCTGTGTGCTTTGTAGTTAGATGGATGACATTTCATTGAAAAAATAAAACTTTTGTATTGTAATCGTATATTTTCTGAATGTAAATGCACATTATTTGAATAAATTTATCTTAAAACTTTCGTAATTCACATTCAGAATTTTTTCTGTCCTCCATTTTCGTTTTTCCTTGCGTCTTATTGAGCAACTTTGAGGAAACTATATATTTTTAGATGTTAAGAGGTTGCTGACGGAATTTGTTACTGCAGTAGAAATTATTATTTTAAAATTACTAAATGTATTAAAATATTTCTTCAGAACAAAAAGCTAATACAAAACGATTATCATAATGTGCACCTCTGGACACAACGAACGTTTGCTCTGTTTGTGTTGTCACGCAGTCTATGGAGGCATGGGGAACTTTTATCTAGACCGGGCGCTCTTCTTACCTGCCCTAAAGTTGCAAATCTGTGTCTCTTGGAGCTGCTAGCTAGTGTGCAACGTTCGTGGTGTGCAGAGGTGTATGTTCTGTTAATCATACAATGTTAAAAAAAGAAAGATGACGCACATAATTGAAAAACTAATCAAGTAGCCACTTAATAATAATGTGCTATGAATGACAAAAGTTTTAAGATTTAATTAAGATTTACTTCAATTTCCCCCACTACTTTCCAAGTTTCTCGCAAAGTAACTTGGTCAAAGTCGTCAACATTACTTGCTCACTTAGCGTCAAAGTCAAACAACTCCTTTGATCCTTTGACAGCTCCTTTGATGTTACATAATAAAAGAAATACATCACTTCGTGTTTACGAAATCTAATATAACAACAATCAGGTGATGATCCTTGTAACAAACAATTGTTGTAATGTAATTTTCATTGTTAAACGTCACATGATGAGTAGTTCTCTATTTTCCCACCAGAGCACACAACGTAATGGCAGTGTTGGCGCTAATTGATAGTAGATGCTTTTTATTAAAAGCTTCGAAAAAACTTTGAACCTTTGATAAATGGATTTATTAGTTGTAAGTGATATTTTTCGTCAAGCACTCGAAGTGCTGAATTTTTTCAGTTACAATTATAGAACAGTTAATCCAATTGTTGGCTCAGTATGTCATGGAACAAAACGTTTAGATGCAGCAATTCCATCATATAATTGATTATTCTTAGAAATTTTATAACCACATTGAAATTTAAATTATTTTTAAAGGTCGCTAGTTAAAGCCAAAAACACCTCCCGGAAGCACGAATTCTATTTTTAGCACGTGAAAAAGTTTGGCGCTGCTTGGGATCGAACTCATGACCTTCCGGTTATGAACAAAAAAATTCATACCACAGCGTTATGTGGCATGAGCTAACAATATAATATGTTACTCACCATGAATGTTGTTTTAACGTCATTTGTCGTCAAATTTCCTCCCATTTTGAAATATTTTCGACGAAAAAGATTACGTCTTCTTTCCTCTTTTGAGCATACAATGTTAGAAATATTGTTTCAATTTAATCTTCACTTTGAGCGAGGAAGAACTCAAATTTGTTTTTGAGATAAAACGACGTAATAAAATCAGAAGATGAGTTGAAGATCGCGGTTATCCTGAAAGTACATGTTATCAACTCTGCAATGTTGTTTGATGAAGCTTTGACTGCATGCTTCACTGCACAAGTACAAATGAAAACAGATAGTTGCCTGGTTACCCGCACAAATATATTTATATAACTACACTTTAATGTTTATAAATTACAGAACTTTTTAATTCTTAATATACACTGTAATTTTTATTCTTTTTTACAGTTCTGTTAACAAATTTGTTAATTTCTTAAATTTCTTATGTTTAATGTAAGATTATACCACCGGAAGTAGCCGGCGGAAGTGCGAGTTTCCTAGTTCAGTTTTGTACCTAAAACTTTACAGAAACGTTTATATTAGTGATTGTAACCAATCTGCAAAGTTTTAGAGTTTTCATGTTGATAGCTCAGACAAAATTCTTCCACTTCCGACTACCTCTTGTGGTAATCTTACAATTGTTGAACTGCAGTGACTACACTTCAAAACATTATAAACGTTACCTGATTTGAAGAAACTGAAGCTCCCAAAGTGATGTAGATTTGTAGTTTTGGAGAGGTAAAACCAAATTGGTGAGGTTCTTCCTCCATAGACTGGTGGCAGAACGGGAGTAACGTTCCTGGTGTGCAGCGGTGTACTATTAATTAGAGGCAAGTGGAAATTGTGAGAAAACTTTCGTCGTGCTTTGTCTTTGAAGTTTAATTATTATAATTCTGACGTGAAGTAAAATGGTTGGGTGGAACGAGCCGAACGAGGGAGAATTTTTATTAACATATTTTAATTAACTTTTCAATGATTGGATGCACTTCTTTATTAAAAGAAAATAAAATATAAAAAAATAATCCCTGTCTCATATTTTTGTAATATTTTTATATTATAAGTGAAATCTTAGAAACATTCATTTTATATTTTTAATTTGAAAGTTATTTAATTTGAATTTAGTGCCTCGAATCGTCGTTAGATCACTCTCATTACTATTTATATAGGGCTATTTGTAAAATTGAAATGTATTGGTATACTTAATTTTGTAATGCATGTGTTTATTATCAACTTATAAACTATATGTTAATATTGTGATTTATTGTGGTAGTGGGACTACCTGGAAATTTAGCGCTTTTCAAACGTTCGAAATAACGTGCTCTGTATATTAAAGAGATAGACTCATCTAACTGAGATAACTAGCTTGGTCATGTCGGAAGTGGAAGGATTTTGTCTGAAAAATTTAACATGAAAAATTCAAAGATTTTGATATTATAATCCCTACTATAAATCGCTCTGCTTACATTAAATTTATTGACAATAAATAGAACTTGAATTTGTCCAAATAAAAAAATGAATACAATACATCATGTATGTATTTCAGTTAAATATATTGAAGAAGTGTAAAATTAAACACAAGTAATCATACTAACAAAGTAAACTTCAAATGTAATATAATCTAATTGCGCGACCCCATCTATCACGTGTTTGATTTGGTCATGCATATACGAATGTTTAATTAATTCAAATGACATCATATTTCAAATCAAACGTTTGCTTTACTTCAGCAAATTAACACATAATCGTAATTATAGAGCTTAACATATTTGTTTCAATATAAACATAAAACCCAAATATGTTAGTGCAACAACTTGTTCTCTTCGATCACTAAAGTCAAGCATGACAAGCATGGTTAGTGTTGGATGGATGACCATCATCGACACAAAGAAAAACCGCTTGCTCCACACCAGGGGTAAATTGTTTCTCTTTTTCTCTATCTGATTCTCTGGCTTTGGAATCTTTGGACTTCCGGTTCATTGAAAAACGCTGTAGCGTCCATCCTGTCTAAGGTTTTCACGTTTCCCTCAGTCACAGATAAATAACTGGATGGATTATAAATAAACTTACCATGAAAATTTATTTCAGAAACCAAACGGAGTCTTAATTTTACTAATTGTTTTAAATCCTTTAAAGCACTTAATTAATATTCTAATGTAGTATTTATATGTTACAACGTTACAAAATGTGTGGAAATTACAAAATTTCAGTGCTTCTCATAAAAAAAAAATAAAATAAAAAATCTATAAAATCCCCCCTCCATCTCCGGAGGGTATTTTCATTGGAGATAAATATTTTTAAAAAAGTTTGTTTAAATGTTTTCACAAATATATCAAGTGAGATTCATTTTAATTTTTTTAACTGCAACAACTAAAATTCGTGGTATCTCTCAGCAGCTAAAAATGCAAACAACTTTTATTATAGTTTTTAAAACAGCAGAGTTATCAGTCAGGCAAAATATCTTCCTTTCTCTCCGTGAAAAGATAAGAAATTCAACTTTTTAGTATAAGAAGTCCCAGTGAATATTGTTAAATTCTCGCGTGGTTTTACATTTTAGTTTCAAGTAACGTTGCAATTATGACACAGCTAGCTTTTTTAGCTAGAATTTTTTTTAATATATTTTTTTATTATTATTAAATCAACAATACAGTCCAACCAAGGCCGGAAGCCTTATAGGCGCAGGTGCTGTTTTACACCGTTTGTTGATATGGGTTTGAATCCAGGTGAGAGGAAATTTATTATAAAAAATTGAATTTGCTACAATCAAGGCAAACTTTATGAGCTTGTATCAAGTCTTCATAGTGCCAATTCTTATTTCTAGAAAACAGGCATGACGAATTTTTACTGCAGATTTGAATACAGAAGGTTAGGTTAGGTTTCTTCACATTTTATTTTTTTCTAGATCTATTTTTACCTAAAAGTGTGGTCACGCCCCCTGGAGGTGTCAATAGGCGTCTAGACCTTATCATTTTTATTTTAAGGATCCAAGGGTGCTAACATAACTTACAGAACTTTCAATAAAAATTTAAAAATAGTTCCAGGATTCTAAAAAATATGAAAAATTCAGAGTAGCATAATTTGGTGATCTTTATTCATTTCTACAGTAAAAAAAATATTTTGCTAGACCATTGCAACACCAGCAAATGTGGGTATCTTATTGGTATTCAATTTTGACATATTTATTGATAACTAAGGTTAAGTAATGAGATAATTAGAATGTAAAAATTTTAGTGGCTTAATCAAAAGAAGGGGTAAAAATATGGTAGTGTGAATTTTTTCAGATTTTTCTGAGACTGGGAACTATTTTTAAAAAATTATTGAAAGTGTTTTTTTATGACGTCACGGGTGGCACTCTTTAAGAAAAAGGATATGGCAGTGCCGCCCGTGACGTTATCAAAAAAGACTTTCAATAATTATAAATAGTTCCCGGTCTCAAAAAAATCTGAAAAAACTCACAATACCATATTTTCACCAATTCTTAAGATTAAGCCACTAAAATTTTCACGTTCTAATATCTCATTGTGAATTACTATTAACTATAATTATTAATAATTGACCTTCTTGACTGAGGTTTCCTTATTTCAATCAGTCAAATGGTCGATCACTTTTTCCTTTCAACATAATCATATTTAATTATAATGAAACTCCCAAAATGAGATAATAATGACAAATTTTTAAGGCAGTAGTTTTTTTTTAACGAACTCCCTTGTCAAATTGCTGCTTATAAAAATTATTGAAATATTGCTTGCTTTGCCTTGTTATTTTTTAGCAGAAACACGTGTGTATTTTATTTTTATTTCAAGTTCTTTTATCAAAAAAGAAAATCAATATCAAAAATAAGGAAAAAATAACAAAGTTGTCAAAGTACTAATAAATTCAGATAAAGAATAAAATATTCCGCAACAGTAGGTGAATGATAAAAAATTTTACTGGTGTATATAAAAATATTAAGTAGTTTTTCACATTCAGAATATTCAGCAATAAAAAGCGACACATTTTCATATTACGTAAAATAGCTACAGTTTATTGGTGGGACGGAATTGAAACATTGCGACTATGTTCAGGTTAGGTGAATTAAAATATAGTGGAATTTATTTAATATTCCCTCCGGAAGTAGCCGAAAGTGTAAAGTTTCTGATCTCCTTATCAATATTTCAACATTACAATTTCACACATGTCAGTACTTGTATTTCAAACCACTCTGTAAAATTTAAAAACTGAAATGTAAACAGATGAGCTGCAAATTTTACACTTCCGGAATGATTGTAAAATTAATTTGACTACTATTCTCTGCTGACAAATTGTAGGCAAAAGATACCACTTTGGGAGTACACTACAACTCTATTAGTAAGTAACGAATACATTTCTGTTTTCACATACCACAATATAGTTTAATATAAAGATTATCACCGGAAGTAGCAGGAAGTGCGAGGTTTCTGAACTTCCTACTTCAGTTTTAAACCTGAAACTTTGCAAGAAGATTTTTATTGGGTATAGAACAGCCTGTCTGCATAGTTTTAGATTTATCATGTTCATAGTTCAGACAAAATGCTTCCACTTCCAGCTACTTCCGGCTACTTTCAATTGTCACGTGATCAGATACTTCCTGTTAGTCCAAACTCGAGTAAACTGTAGCGTCCACGCTGTGAGATATAACTACGACGTAAAGTCAGAAGTGGGTCTTTGTGGCAATATATTTCATAAAAGTGACATTTTTGAAACATTTAACGAGTTTATCACAATATACTGAGGATCGTATAAAGTTTTATATTTTAATTAAAAGGATCCTAAAATTGAGATTTGTATGCTGAACGTTAAGTTTATTTGGTGAGGAAGATTTGCATGATATTGCTGTGTATGCGTCAACTTATTTACTTCGGGGTGGCTACAATGTTATCTTCGCTTGATACAAACACTGTGGGAGGTTTGGCGCGAGCGTTTATCCCGGTCTAGTCACATCAACAAAGTTAAGCAACGCCGAGCGTGGTTGGTACTTGGATGGGTGAACATTTTCAGCCAAAACCACGTTTCCCAAAATCGTTGCGCATTTCCACTATGTGGTTCCCTGGCATTGGACCATTGCATTTTCGGTTCACTGACAAAAGCTGGAGCGTCCATTCTTACGGTTTCCACGTTTCCCTCAGTCACGGGCAAATGCCGGGATGGATTGCAAGACCGTGGCCGCCCCCGGAAGAGCCCGAAAACGTTCAAATTATGGTTTCGGAAGGTTTGGGGTTTCAAACTCAGTGAGTAATTAGTAAGTAGAAGTACCCAGTTAGGGTTTGATAAAAAATTGAAGACATTTTCAATTTGTGGGGTGGTAAAAAAACACCAAGTCCATGGCAACTCTGATACAATTCCCTGATGCGTGATAAAAACCACAAACAGGGCAGGCTTTCCCGATATTTAAAACACTTTTCGCAGAGGTGTGTGAAGAGGTGTGAGGTGTTAAACTCACAATCAGTACCACAATGAGTTCGATCCCAGTCAGTGTTAAATATTAATATTGACAGTTTCAAATCAATAAATTCAAATCAGAAGGTCATCAGTTTGATCCCAGTCAGTGTCAAATATAAATATCGATAGTTTCAAATCAATATATATATATATATATATATATATATATATATATATATATATATATATATATATATATATATATATATATTTACAAGGATACACCCCTAAGAGCTTACAGCTCGAAGCGGTGGTGTAATGGGTAAGGATAAGGTAGGGAACGGATAGTGGCCACGGCCTGTGTTACGCGTCCCAGCATTCGCTGAGCTGAGACTGAGGGAACCGTGGGAAACCTCAGTCAGGACGGACACTTCTACTTTTTCTCCCCGTACCATGTGTATTTATTTCTGAAAGTGTTAAATTTGTCAAAAAGTATCCAGAAATATTTAAAACGAATAATGCTGTACACTCATATAATACAAGAAGATCGAGCAAATTATATTCATAGAAATAGTGCATGTCTCTCTCTTGCTAATAGAAGTCCATTTAATAGTGCTTCCCTACTCTATAATAAACTACCTGATACTTAAAAAAAATTAGATTATTTATAAACAATTAAAAAAAACTTGCTTGTATTTTTAAATGATAAGAACTATTATGATGTAAAGGAATTTACTCAGTATAAAAAAACCTGATTAGATTTTGTGTTGTGTATATTGTCTTATTTAAATGTACTACATTTTTTTATGTAATTGTGTTATGGCTTGTTCTAAACATACACGTATGTCACAGAACGTATAATAAGTAATAACAAATCTAAATCTGAATAGACCAAAGCGATGTCCAAAGCCTGGGGAACCACACACAAGTGCATCACTGAACTGGGTGGAAAGCGAGACGAATTTGTAGCCGCTCTCATATTAACACATATTGTAAAACTAAGTTTAATAATTAACTTTAGTATGTTAGTGTAAAATAATAAATTAATGTATGATAAAGAATGTGACATCATTTATATTAAGTTAATAGTTGAAGGTTATATTAAATGACGGCTACATTTTTACCCCAGGGAGGGAGCAGCGTATTTTTTACTTAAATGGTCACCCATCCAAGTACTAACCACGCTCGACGTAGCCTGACTTTGTGATCTAACGAGAACCGGTCAATGCACTGCGCCACGCTCGACGCTCGAATTGAAGTCGGAAGGTCGTCAGTTTGTTTTCAGGTACTGCCAAACTTTCCCACATGGCGATTGCCAAAGAACCCAAAAACTCGTGTATCAGGAGGTGATTGATGGTATCCTCCATTAATTACCAACCATCCTGACTGAAGTTTCCATGGTTCCCTCAGTCACAACCAGGTGATTGCTGATAAAGTTTTCTGTTTGGAAAGGACCCACACAAATCATAATCAATGATATGTGTGGTACCAAGAGCAGGGTATTTAAAAATCCGGACGGTGTGTAACTAATTTTTGCATTTTAATTTATACCTTGATGCTCTATAGAGAGATCTGAAGACTCCATTAGAACTCCTCTATTGACAGTAAGTTACCAAATTTATAACATGTTAGTACTGTTTCTAAAGTTCGATCAATATTCTGCATTCTAGTTTCAGAACTAATCTCAGATATCATGCAATTCTAAAGTTGAAGAGAAATTTGAACTCAATCCCAATTTCTCAAAAAATCAGTTACATGGGCAAATTGAATTGAAAACTCAATGATGTGAAATATCAATTTGGTAATTAAAAAATATTTTCAAAATAATAGTAAAAATTAATCTTCGAGCAAAAACGAATTAAGTGAAAAGAGTGTTTAGCAATATGGTATGGAAAGATATATATATATATATATATATATATATATATATATATATATATATATATATATATATATATATATATATATATATATAAATTTTATTCATACAATTTTATTATTCCGGTCTTCAATATATTTGGAAGCATTACAAAATTACAAAATCGGACACTGAAATTTAAGCTAAAACCTGAGGAAACAATGGAAACTTATGTGAATATTGTCAGTGTTTCAGTATGGTCATAAAACCTTGGCAGATATTTTAAATGTGTACGTGCAAGAACCACAAGCTACTCTAACATAACTCAAACTCAGTACATTTAAAAACTATACAAAGATTTTCATGCGTGACAACGGTGATGTGAAGCGATTTTGACGTAAAAGCTTTGAAATCCTTGTGGCGAGCGAATTGTTCATATTTTGGTGGCAAAAATCGAAGTGGATGCTTGTATTTTAATCGCCAAATGTGGCCGCCAATGGATGTTAGAGAATTTGCGCATTATTTGTGTTGCGTCGCAAGCTGCAAAAAGACATGTGAATCCGCCTTTACGCTACAAACTGACTAAACATTGGCACATTGTTACGTAATTCAAACCATCGTCAACAGATTTGTATCTTCAAATTGACATGTCGTTACAAAATAATAAATGTTCATCAATCAACGTGACCGTTAATGACGTACGTGTAAGTAGCTGCTGATTAATCTTTGTCATTAGACTCGCCAGAGAGACATGTAAGGTGATGAGATATTTATTCTGTGATATGCTTTTATATGAAGGGATGCTTCAATGTAGGGATTTAAAAAATGTATATTATTTTTATTTTAATTCAGTTCATTAATTATAATATTTTTTCATCCATTTTATTATAATGTATTATTATTTATATATTTACACTTTTTTTATCATTTTCGGGTATTGATAATTTTTAATTTATTTTCACATTCATAAAAAATATTGTAGTAAAATTATAGAATGGTATTGATATACCAGAAAACACTAAACTACTAAAGAGCGTATAAAGCCGGAATTACACGATACAATTTTTCTAACTATAGAATACAATTTTTCCTTACAAGAAAACTTGAACTCCATTTGTTTGTATGGAGATTAAATTTTCTTGCAAGGAAAACTTGTATGCAAAATTGTATGGTGTAATATAGGCTTTAGTATTGGAATTTATCTTCTACTTTCAACTAATTTTGTCCAAAATTTCATTTTTTTTTCCAGTGCCTGTTAGGTGTTTTTACTTACAATATTCACAGAAAAAGTTCAATATGATTTAAAAATATTCTGCAACAAAATTAAAACACCTATGGAAATTCACAATATTATGCTCACTCTTTTAGACGTCTCTTAATCTTTGGAAAATCTTTGGATAAAGGAAAGTTTTAAAATGCTACATGGATAAATATATTTTAAGAATAAATCTCAGTTCATTGAGATCTCGTAACCGGCCTCCTTTATTAATTCAAAAAGATTTGTAGGGGACTTTGAACTCACCGTTAATAGGTGGTATACAAATTTTTCAATGGATGGAATTGAGGTAGAAGTTTGACATATAGAGCCTTGTGGTCGTAAATCGGAAATGGAGTTGTTGAATTTTCTCAAACCATCAGTGCATGATTAAGTTTTAAAATATTATCGAAATATTAAAATTTATTTCATTTGATTCCTTCTTTCTTTGACTCCAAAGTAACTGAGCATTGGTGATTTTCTGGAACAATCTTTAGTTACTGCATCATAAAAAAGTAAAGTGCGACAGAATTTCTTGTGTGTTTTATCCGACGAAACGTTCATAGCCGTAGTCTATCTCGTATCCTCTACCACTTCCGGTATAATGTTGAGGCACTGCACTGAGTGGACTAGCTTCCTGTTACACATAATCGCTGTCACGAGTTTATTACTCAACAGGTAATGTTGTTTTATTTTAAATTCTTATAAACTACAACTTTCATTGACAAGAAGCCGCCGTTGAGTCCCTCCTGGCTGAGATTTCCACGTTTCCCTCAGTCACAGGCATTAAATTTTATTGAATAAAGTGTTTCATACGCAGTAATTTGAGTTTTGATAAACTGAAAAAAATATAATCAAGCCACGGTATTACACAAAACAATATTCCCTTAAACGGAAACTTTAATTTCATTTTTTTTTAAGATAAAATTTTCTAGTTGGAGAAAATGTACGCATATTAATTTGAATCGTCACAGACTTATTATTTATTTATTATTATCAGCTCCGTTCGTAAATACGCAATTAAAATCAATTCTTTCTGATTGCGTATTTACGAACAGAGCTATTATTATTATTTTTTTTTTTGTAAATTTAAAAACTAAATACGTTATGTTCTTATTTTGTTTCATTATTTGAAAATGCAATGTACTACTACTTAATTTCTTTGGTAATAAATTTCTGCTCCTAGAAATTTAACAAAAATCTTATTGCAAATGTCAATATTTACCACTTGGTTACCCAAATATACCCAAATTTCTTAGAGGAAATCTATGCTAGCTGAAAGATGCTCATTACTTATTACAGCTGTCTGCTGCATTATGCAATTATCAGATTTACAGCTCACGCAGTCTATGGTGGTGAACTGGAACGATTTAGGGATGACTGGGTGCTTCCCCAAAATTACAAATCTGCATGTCTGTGTGTCTCGGCAAATCAGGCAAGGCTGTGGTTTATCCTTTCTAAAACTTGTCTAATCCTGCACTAAACAAGTTATTAAAACAAGAGCTACCCTCAAATTTGATGAGTGTCGTAACTTAATTACAACATATTCTGACTGGAAGATTAAAGATGGATTAAAAGCGGTATGATAATTTGCATACTGACGTTCGTCTCTTTATTGACATAGAGAACATCGCACAGACAATATAGTCAAATGAAGTTAAGGTTCCCTCCAAAAGTAGCAGCAAATCTGCTTCCAACAACGATGTAATTTTGAAATTTTACAAAACATATTATTCTATTCTATTCTATTCTATTCTATTCTAACAGTTCTTAAAATATCAACCGGTTAAAAGAAAAATAGGCACCATGCATGGATTGCATGTTATTAAACAGTTCCTGAGTTAGGAATTGCCATTTTTTTCACACCAATTAAAACTCTAGCACCCTTATAGTTAGAGCGTGGAAAAAAAGTCATTTTGCCTTATTGTGCTCATGAGGACTATTTTGTTGTCATTTATGATGTCCACCGATCTCCGGAAGTGGATTAAAATGAGCCTATATATAAAAAAAAAAACCTTGCGGACGATTTTTGGATTTTGAGAATATTTTGGCAAAAGATGACTTTTTGTGACTTTTTGACATATTTTTAGTGCATTTCAGCATATTATCAAAAAAAAAAAAAAGAAAGTAAAGAAACAAAGACTTCAGTCTGTGTAAGGGAAGTATATGTGCCATATAAAGAGATATAAAAAAAATAAAACTTTAAATTCTAAAAAAAAAAAATAAATTTAGAAACTGACTTTTTTATAGACTATTTTTTAAAAAAAGTGCCTTTTTTGTAGACTATTTTCCAAAAGTAAGCTGACTTTTTAGGCGCCTATTTTTTAAAAAAAATGTGACTTTTTTCCGCGCTCTACTTATAGTCGTGTTTCAAACGCTGTGACGTCATATAAAACATAGGAGATACTGGGCAATGATGACGTCACAGTACGGACGTCATGGTTTTGTGGGTGTCAATAAGCTCTTCGAAGTTTCCTCGGCGTTTAATAACTTGTACTGAAAGTTTTTGTAAGACGGATCCGAATGAAATACTGAGTGCGTTTGAATTCATGGGCCAGCCCAGGCTGGCCTGGGCTGCAGCGCTTTTTGTCGTCAAGTGGGGCCAGCCTGGCGGCCATTTTCCCTCCTCTCATGACGTCACTTCCTGGCGGGCCCAGGCTGACGCGGGCGGATTCGACAGTGCGACTGAGACCTAGCGGAGAGACTGGGAATCTCCCCGTGACGAAATTATGACGTTTCATACCACGTGACCAAGGTCACTGCCATTTTACCCAGCCCGGTTCAGCCCGGGCTGGCGCGTGAATTCAAATGCACTCACTTTTTTCTTTTTAAATTTGGAAAGTGTTCTGAAATTTAATCAATAGAGTATTGTCCTCAATTTTGAAACCTAGTTAAATCGAAAGAGCGTGAAAAAATATGTACCTGTGATTTTTCTGCGATTTTATACTGACCCCAGTGCACCGTTACTGCATATGAAAAGTGCATATACAGCTTCAATCTGCCGCCCGCCGATGCTTGTAGAGCAAGTTAAAAATTGGGGAAAACGGTAGCTAACTTCACTACTCTTGCACGCTCGCACGAGCGAATCAGCTGTTTCTGTTTACACGCAATATTTGTTCCCAAAAATTTGTAATCTATAAAATAATTTAAAATTATCAGTCTCATTACATCGTGAATATGTCTTAAATCATTCAATAAATATAAAAATAACGCCTCTTATCGAAAATGCAGTTAAAAACTATGAATAAAAAATGTGAAGTTCGCGCGTTGGGGTTTTGTGCCATGGTTCCTTGCAAAGTCGGCAAAGATTTTCAAGTTTTCCAGTCGACGAATCTACGATGTAAGTATGAAGAAATTGTTGTTGCTATAATATGAATCTAACTATATTTTCAACATTTAAATTAATTAAACGTGTATGCATACAGTATGCATAATATATGCATACTCTGCATCGCTAACACTGTATGCAAATGATTAAAGTATGCATACTGTATCATACATTACGCCTGTTAAATTATGCTTAAGCATACCACTTATAATTTGTATATGTACAGTATGTATGCATACATATAAATTGAAGAATTGTATATTTCGTCTTGCCTGGCTCCAGTCACTGCATTGGTCACTTTTCTGACATCCGTTATCATGAAATTACCCTCACTACTTGATGGACTGCCTGCAAAAAACAGTAAGCAGTTGAGCGCTAGAGAGGGTTGAATCTTCACTCGAGAAAGTGACTAATACAATGACTTTAACCGAAGCTAGAGTAGGAGAAAATAGAACTTGAACTTTACAGCCTTTGTAATAATATTCTGTCTGTGTTACAGCCAACCTCCTTTCTTTGACATAACCAGGATATGGGCCTATCAGGACTGTCTACACTGCAGTCAGAGGAGGTGGTGATGCGTGTTTGAACCCAATGCCAAGGTAAGATACTCCCTCTTTCCATCTTTGCTGCCTGTGTACTCTAACCTCTTGCCTCATTTACAGTAAAGCCCCTTCCCTCGTAGCCCCAAGACTTGCGCTCTCCAGATGGCAGTCAGGCAAGAGGATGGTGGTGCGTTGCTGAATTTTTGACAGGTAAGTTTAACCCCCCTCACCCCCTTCTTTCTCTAAGCAGCCTTTGTAGCAGAGACTCTTGGAGACCTCCGTGTCTTCTGGCCCAAAATTTGACTGGCCCTGGCAAAGCTTCGCTGGGATTTAGCGAGATCTGGCTCGTGCCCAACTTTGCCCAAGCGTTGCAACAGCAGCACCAATATCAGACTCATCAAAGCTCTGCCAAGGCCATTCAAATTTTTTGCCATAAGACACGGTCTTTCTCAGGGACGTTGCTAGGCGTTGGGGGGCCCTGTGCAAGATAGAAAGAACAGAAAAGGAGGCCCCCACAACACAGGGGGGTCTGGGGGGTAGGTCCTCCCAGAGTAGCCCGCCGCAGTCACGAATTTTTTGAGCCACGCCCCCTTTTTGACCATTTTTTTGTCATAAAATATCATGTCTGAAAAACCTGAAAAACCCGAAAATCCCGATGCAAGGAGTTTTGGATCGTTCTTTCCATCCATCCATATACATAATTATATATATATATAATATATATATATATATTTTCAAAATTTTCGAGATATTGAGGATTATTATTTGGTTTAAAATAGAGCATTTTTTTTTAAGATTTTATTTTCAAAAAATAGTTTAACCTGTCTTCTATTGAAAAATGAAAACCAAAATCTTCCATCTCAAATAGCGTCACCACAAAAAATTTCCAAAGTTATTTTTTTCTGGTACTACATACATGATGTATCCTTATGGTACACAACACAGATTTTACTCACACTTCATCAGATCTATGGTACCAATTAAAAAACGTACTTAATTATATACCGTACATACATACAGTGCAATATTAATCAGATGTCGAAAAAGCACTAAAGTCAATTACAAATAAGTTATTTCACGCCATCGTGTAATCGGTCAGAAGTAAAAAATACAACAGAAATCTTGATCTGAATAAGGATGATGCATGTTAATTATTAAATTATTAAAGTTCTCAGAAAAATCAAGTTTGGGATTTCTTTTTTTGTTGTTGTTGTGAAAGTTGGTGAAACTATTTTAGATGGAACCTTTTGTTTTTCATTTCTCATTAGAAAATAAGTTAATCGTTTTTTTTAGAACATAAAATCTCCAAATAAAATGCAATATCGCTCGCTCATCTACTTTAAATGGGCGAATTCTGTGACTTACTTTTAGTTAAATCCACCCATAATTTGTTTACATGAAACAATAATTAAAAAATATTACCACTGATTTGTTTTAGATTTTTATATTAGCAAATTATTATTTTTTGTCTTTTATTTTATTGATCCAAAATATTTTCAGTCTATATCTATAACATCGGAAAATATTGAGCAATGGTCGTGACACTACATTAATCCTCAATAGATATTTTTTTCTTTTTTATTTCTTGTTCTTAGTTTTGTTCTTTTTTTTCTGAATTTTAAACACCCAATTGTGGCAATCCGCTAGCGTGGTGGGGGCCACCGGGGGGCCCTGTACGGCCACACCGGCTGCTCTACCCTAGCGACGGCCCTGGCGGTAGCCTTTGTAGTTTGTACTAACCGTTGATATTCTTTCTAGCTGGGCCTCTACCCTAATGGCACCATCACTGCCAGGTACAAAGGATGCCCGCATCCAGCAACACGTCATCTGAAAAGTATTCTTTTGACTAATAAACAAGGTTAGTTGATTTATCCCTGAAATTCTCTACGAAATGTAATTTGACTTGCATGAAATGGATCATTGTGTTTAATTTTGTTTCAGACTAAGGGTCTCCCCGAGTTTCAAGTTATTCCCCGACAATCCCGTATAATTTCGCAAGAACCAGGATATGCAGCGCAGTAATAAGGGGTCGAGCCAAAGGGTGGCGGTTTTGTTTTAGATAGTGTCAAGTTCTAGAGGTTCTTATAAACCAATGGTTCACAGAGAAAGTACCTTTTTTTTCTCTCACAACTTAGGAAAATGATTAGCATTGCCTGGATAGGACAAACTCGGTAAAAGAAACTCGATTTCTTGAGTTTACGCAATTGTAAAAAAAATTTGCTGTATTACATTTTTTATGTACTTACTTGTCCCCTCTGAAAATTTCCCACATGCAGCCTTGTTAATCACCATGCCCTTTGTTATTCTTATGGGGCATGGTGATTAACAATGTGACAAGGAAAAATCTGAGACGGTGATGTCCATTAATCGGAAAAATTGTGTAAATTCTGATTCAGCCAACTGAATTTAAGGAAGGAGAAAACTTCAGTTAAAGAGAAATTTAAAAACACACTTGAATTTGTTTATATTCTCAAAAAAGTTGTATGTATATTATATATATATACAATTATTTAAATCATTCCTCGTCCGGAATAATGAGCTATTTGCCATTTCCGCTGAATGTAATTATAATGAGCTGCAAGTCCTGAAATTGCCCATTATTGCAACGAGATTGTGGTAGGCAGATAGCTCATTATTCCGGACGTGGACGATATGCATGTATTGGGTATACATCTGATTTACTATATTATATTCATAACGACAAAGAAATTTGCAATGCTGTGCCTCCCTATACCTATCTCTGTTTCACTGCTAATTCAGTATTTTTTTTTTTATTATAATGTTCATTATTTTATAATCTAATAATATATACCATTAATTACATTTATATAATTTTTTATAATGATATTATATGTATCATTATTGCATAGTTATTAATGATCCAAAGAAGTGTTAAAAAAATTAATTTTTTTTTTTCATTCTTTGAATAATTGCCAAAAAAATATCTGTATTAATTATGCACAGCTAGTATATGGTCTTTCTTTACTTATACAAATCAGCTATGCAAAAGTAATTGTAATTGTACTATGTATAATGATGAATAAAAAAAAAATAATTAAATAAACACTGCAGTGTGAATGCATACAGTATGCATAATATGTTGTATAATACGTATTACACATATGCTATATATGGAACCTTTTCAAGAAAATTAGCTAGCACAATTGTTGTCTTTTACACATAAATATAGTTTAAATTAGAAGTATTACTAAATATAGCAAATCTGATTGATCTGATAAAGGTTAAATTACTTAACAAACCTAGTTAATAATTAATACGATATAACTGCTATAATTTTATCATGATATAATTTTGTAATTAGATCGCTATAGCTACTCGGTTTTCCCTCGATCTCGTTTTGCGAGTCATAAACAGAAACAGCTGACCCGCTCGTGCGAGCGTGCAAGAGTAGTGAAGTTAGCTACCACTTTCCCCAATTTTAAACTTGCTCTACAGGCGACGGCCGGCGGCAGATTGAAGCTGTATATGCACTTTTTATATGCAGTTACGGTGCACTGGGGTTACTAAAAAATCGCAGAAAAATCACAGGCACATATTTTTTCACGCTCCTTCGATTTAACTAGGTTTCAAAATTGAGGACAATACTCTATTACAGTTTGACTGAATTCAAGTGGGCATTTTTTCAAAACAGCTTAATTTAAGTTTCCGTCCATAAGACTACATGTTAAACTAACTCAATTTTTAAAAAAAATGATCAGATAGATCCACTTCACAATCTGTATGCTACCAATTGATGGCAAGTTTAAAGTTCTCTGCAAGTCTTGTTTAATTCAAGGGGGCCAATTCCGAGATCTCAATCCACTGATTAAAAGAAACTGAAAATATTGTAGAACAAATTTCAAGTGGATAAATTTGGCAACAAAACGCGGGTCGTCCATGGCTTTTCGGCTACATTAAAAAAATTTACTAAATGTATTTTAGTCAAATTAGCTTGAGGTTCACTCCAGATGATTACGGTTTATTGATGCCTCGTTTTTCAACGTGCTCATTGAATATTACTAAAACCTCTGCAAAACTTAAGAACAAAACTACAAACAGAACAGCCACAAAATTCACTCTTCTGGTTACTTCTGGAAGGAATGTCAAATTAATTAAATTGTGGTTCGTAGAACGGAGTATCGACCTCGATTTTTTTATTACAGAAATTGATAGAGGGTGCAAAATTATGCTACCCTGATTTTTTTTCAGATTTTTTAGAGCCCGGGAACTAATTTTAAAAAAGATATTGAAAGTTCTTTTTATGACGTCACGAGACGCCACTCCTTAAGAAAAAATAGGACTTGCCACCACGTGCCGTCACAAAAAGAACGTTCAATATTTTTTTTAAGAATACTTCCCGGGCTCTAAAATATCTGAAAAAAAAAAATCAGGGTAGCATAACTTTGCACGCTCTATCCATTTCTGCAATAAAAAAAATTGAGGTCGTTACTCCATTGGGTATTTTATTTTTTTTTCCGAAGTTGCAAAGATTTGAATTATGTATATCAACGTAAAATTTCCTGTAATAATTTTAACTTGATACCACTGTAGATAATTGTTATTATGCTAGCTTAACCACAGTTTAATCCAGATTAAATTTACATACTCGTTAAACTTGATCATCGCAATTAAATTTGCTATGACCTAACGATATTAAATCCTCGTGTTTCATTAGCGGACATGTCCTCAATGTAATCATAACCACATTTACATGCATTTGCCATGTCGCATTACAGGAAGTTATTAATTACCCAATCAGACCTATGTACTGTGAACTTTTTTTGATACTAAAATAATGAAGCAAAGTGTTTCTATTACTTATCATTTTGTATCCAGATAATAGAGTACAAAGTGTTAACCCTAGCGCCAATGTCGTTTTTTTTTTATCCAGGTGAGTGGGGGGGGGGGGGGGGGGGAAAGGCAGAAGCCCCTAAAGATTCAAGTGGTATTTTAAAGTTTTTATCATTTTCAAATTCGTTACTTGCCACTTACTCTATATAATAATAATTATTTTATTTATTAATTTTTATTTCTCACCCATGTTACAAAAAAGAAATATACATTGTAAAAAGGATGTAGATATCAGCAAAGCACTATAAGCACTATTTCACATATGTGGCTGCTACCCTTAATAACTTACAATAAAAAATACAGCAATAAGCTAATGTCATTTTAACAATGTTATAACTTAGAATTTTTGGCTAAATAGTGATTTTTAACAGCAGAAAGAAACTGCTGGTCAGTACAAATTTTAACATTGCATGGAAGCTTGGGTGCCGATTCTGTAACTCCATTCCGAACGATATTGTTCGGAATGAAAACAAAGTGTTCAGAATCGTGAAAACGAGCGATTGACTAACTTGTTTACTTCCGCGTTCGAAATGAAAACGATCGAAATCGTTCGTTATCATCTCGAACGGGGTGCGCGCCATGGAATTTTGTTCGATATCATTTCGAACGTCCATATTTCGTATAATACACGGCATTTAGGGGTTAAATTAATATAGATTTTATATAATTTGATATTCCATCGGAAAAATGCCGCGAAAAACACATGAATATCGTAATATCGGTAATTCCAGCTGTTTGTGACGTCATATGCAAACACAGCTGAAAAATTCAAGCGTGAAGGTGAGTTCTTCGTGATTTTTCATTCTTTTATGAGTTTTTGGGTAGTGAAACGGAAATTGAAGTATAAATTAATAAAAAATATTTAATACTTAATATATTTCAGTAATATTTACCAAGTGTATTGTCTAATAACCACTATAATAGTACTAAAAACATGCCATTAATCTAGAATGTATTTTTTGTAAGAAATTCCTTGTCATTGTGGTGATATATTACTAACATGACTGCTTAATAATATTAATAATATTCTAGATGTGATGTCAGTATGCATCATTTTTGTCAAGTGAGAGTATTATTCCCTTTTTTGCTCCTGATAGTGTTAATTCACGTGTAATTAAAAGTGACAAGCAGGTTGATGTGATTTTTCAAGGTTCTCGATCATGATGCTTGGGTTTTTGTAACTTTAACCACGTGTTTTAATGCAGATTTTATCATAAATATGTAAAAAAAAATATTACAGTCCCTCAAATTAATTGTTGTATTTTTTCTTTTATTTAAGGACATTCTCTCAGAGAAAACGCAACAAGCTGATGAAGAATCTATACACATTGGAAAATTAGGATCTGCATTGCGAATAAAAAATCAACTGCATATATGATGAACTGGAAAGAAAAACCCAAGATATTTTAATAGTGTGCATTATATATGAAACATAGGTATGTCTAATTTCTAATACTTCAACTAATGAAGAGGGCAGTCACAAGGTTAAAATTTAAGTACAATACTTTTGTAAACGGAGCTATATGGCTTTAATTTCAACATATTTTATTTCTTAGTATACCATATTATATAGTTCATTATAAGTAGAGCGCGGAAAAAAGTCTTTTGGACTTTTTGTGTATATGGGGCCTATTATAATGTCATTTAGGATGTCCACCGATCTCCGGAAATGGATTAAAATGAGCCTATAAAAAAAGCGATTTTAGACTTTTTTGTGATTCTACGACTATTTCGGCAAAAGGTGACTTTTTGAGACTTTTTGACACATTCTAGTATATTTTTAGTTATTTTCTTCTTGAAAATATAGTTAAAAAAATAGAATAAAATAAAAAGCTTTTGAACACAGTTATGCGTGTCAAAAATAATTTTTTTTGACACTGCACGCCATCTATTAGGGGCAAAAATCACTACATCGGAATAAACGAATAAACGTTTTTTTTGTTATCAGAAATAGCACTATTAAAATGCATTTTTGTTGCTCTTTTTTTTAAAAAAAAGGGACTTTTTTGGAGACTTTTTTCGAAAAAAGTGACTTTTTTAGAGACTTTTTTGCAAAAAAAAGTAGACTTTATAGGCGACTATTTGTTAAAAAAAAAGAGACTTTTTTCCGCGCTCTAATTATAAGAAAAAATATCAATGCAGCAAAGTGGCTGCAGCACTACTAAAAATACTCCTCTAAAAGTCCCATAGCACTAATATATATAATATATATATATATATATATATATATATATATATATGTTATAGTGTGTGTGTGTGGGCATACTGTGTCTTATGTGTTCTCAATCAGAACTTAATTTTATTACAGGAACCTTATCCTCATTTTGTTCATTAGAAATTTATTTCAATGCATAATTCTATTTATAATTCTGTGTTCTAGGATATTGAAAATTTGAAAAGAAATTCAAATTAAACATTAAATATAGGTATAGCTACACTGCTGCAGTAGATATTTATTCCTTTTTAGTTTATAATAACACTTTCGTATCCAATACAGTAACTTTTTGCATTTTAGTTATTTCAAATTTATAGAAAATGAAGTGTAATTTTCTCGTTCGTGCAGTGTATGAAATAAATCAATCAGCACTCTAAATTACATGATTTTAATTTCTACACACTAGCTCACAAAATAAAGGCTACTTAAGAACACATCCATAATTTTTCAGCTGTAACATACGGTTATAATTTTTTTCGCATAGATGTACGTAATTAAAATTATTGGTTTAATTACCATGAGATTCTCATACGTGTTTTAATGAAAATATAATTTATATGAAGTATTATTTTTTATTGATGCAGTAGTCAACAATACCATAATATACTGTATAAAATTAAACTTCCTAATTTTCTAATGTAAAGTACTTATAAATATAAATATAAATATAAATCTAAATATATATATATATATATATATATATATATATATATATATATATATATATATATATATATATATATATATATATATTTGTATGTCAAAATTTTGTTAAACTTTTTTAAATCTTGTAATCTTGTTCTTACTTTTTACTTTAAAATGAAATTCAAACATTAAATTATTGCTACAGTAAAAAAAGGGGGCGGGTTGCTATCTTTGACATTTTTATATTATTTATTTGCTTGTGTTTAAAAATTTCTTATGAAGTATCTAGAGGTGAGACTGCCCGAAAATTGCCTGTAACTTAGAGGCAATTTTTGGGCAGTGTCACCTCTTATATCGATGAAAGAATGTGTGTGAATTAAAGTTTATAACAATAATACTTTGTTGTTGAATATCACTCTTTTGATTTAAAATGAATGTATTTCAAAAATAATCCAAATAAATAACTCCAATGAAATTTAATGCATATAATGAGATATTAGAATTTGAAAATCTTTTTGGCTTAATCGAAAGAAGGGGTAAAAAATGGTACTGTGAATTTTTTCAGAGACCGGGAACTACTTTTAAAAAATTATTGACAGTCTATTTTGATTACGTCACGGGCGGCACTCCTTCAAAACAAGGATAGGGCAGTGCCGCCCGTGACGTCATAAAATAGACTGTCAATAATTTTTTAAAAGTTGTTCCCGTGCTCAGAAAAATCTGAAAAAATTCACAATACCATATTTTTACCCCTTTTTTCGTTTAAGCCACTAAAATTTTCACATTCTAATATCTCATTACTATACAGTGTTATTTTTTTTTTTTTCAATTTTCTACACTGTCAGCCAGCTAGTAAGTACTCTTTAAAATAATGAAAAAAGTGTTCAAAAAATAAACGCTTTTTTCCCCCCTTTGGAGTAGCTATGGAAATGTGTGCTATAGGTGGTACAAATCACTCAAAACTCCCTTATTCCTTAGTATTCTACTTCAATGACAAAATGATTTTTTTCCCACAATGTTCTTACAAGAGTCAAGTTTTATCTCATTTTAGGTGGTAAAGTTGTCTTAACTGTCATAATTATTGGTGGGGGCGATTCATAAACCTTCTAAACCAACAATTATTTTAATGGGGATCGAGGGAGAGAATACCCTCTTCCCCTTTCCGTGGATTGTTAATAGTTAAGCAATTAATTGCTTGTTAAAGGTGTACCACAGTGTAATCTTTTTTTAGATATTCTGGTAGCTGTGAATTATTTTGTTATCCCTGTGGCTCAATATTTTCATACGATGGCTAGTTAGTTTACAATTAACTTCTCAGTAAAAAAGTTGAGTTGCAGGTTCGATGGTTGATTCAAGCCGGCGCGCAGTAGCAGCAAGCGCTGATACGATGCAACTATCCCGCGAATTGGGGGAACCTCTTCTCGCCCCCTTCTTGACGCATCAGCATCTGCTGCTTCCGCAGTCCGCACACCGGCTTGAAGCAACCAACGAACCTATGACGCAACTTTTTTACTAAAAAATTAATAGACAATAATGGTTGCATTTTTTTATTTCATAATTAGAAAATATACATAAAATTATGCTTTTCTGATTTTTTTTCAGATTTTTTGGAGTGCGGGAACTAATTTTTAAAAAATATAAAAAAAAACTGAATTATAGTGGTACATCTGATGGGACAACAGTGACGTCATCAATAGCCAATCACAGCAACCGTGATGTCATCAATAGCCAATCACAGCACGACAAATGACGTCACGGTTGTCCCATCAGGTGTACCACCCTAATTCAGAGATTTTAAATATTTTTTTAAAATTAGTTCCCGCACTCCAAAAAATCTGAAAAAATTCAGAAAAGCATAATTTTAGGTATATTTTCTAATTATGAAATAAAAAAATGCAACCATTACTGTCTATTGTAAAATAACTAGCCATCGTACGAAAATATTGAGCCACAGGGATAACAAAATAATTCACAGCTACCAAAATAAATAAAAAAAGTATACACTGTGGTACACCGGTACACCTTTAATTGTTTCTCTGATCTCGCAACTATTTTGTAGTTTATATATTAAAAAAAAATCAATACTTCTTTTTAATTATTGATTAAGTGCAAATTCCTTTTGTAATTATTAATTAATTAATATCTTGCAGTTTAAGACTTCATCGCCTGCTATCTTTTTTAGAAGTTAAAACTATTAACTTATCAAATTGAAAATGACTATTTAAGTAATCAATTTTCTTTTTTCTGTGTTAGTAAAAAAAGATTTTATGTTTTCCATTATCATAAATAAAGGTGAATAGAAAGCTAAAAGGTTTTGGTATTTGAATGACATGGGTTTTAATTATTCAAAGTTAAAAGTGACCTATTAAAAAAGTTGTGGTACCTATCAACTTGAAAACTTAAGTGTTTGGAAATCAGCCGCGCAGATTTTTTTTTTTTTTTATAATTTCATTTTTGAAATCTGCATGATGGTTCATAATTAAAATATTGAAATTTTCAAGATTACACCAAAAAGACATTTCTTAAAAAAGGTATATAAAAACAGCATTTTTTTGTTATGTACGTGTTTATTCAGAAATAAAGCAATTAAAAAATAGAAATACGTCTAGACCCAAACAGTTTGGAACTCGTAAAAAGTGAACGTTTAGTTTGTTATTTATGAATCCATAATAAATCGTTTCTTTTTTTTTTTTAATTTTCCCCCATTTTGGGAATGAAATAATTTAATTGGCTAATTAAAACCCATATCATTCAATTACCTGAACCTTTGTGCAAAGTGTATACCACTGCCTTTTTAAGTATTGATTATAAGCTGTAATTAAAAAAAAAATTGAGTTCCAACAAACACTCTGGGCTGCAGCATCATGCGAATTACGTCTATTATAAAGGTGGATTCAGATGGCGACAACGGCAATGCGACGCGATTTTGACGTAAAAGCTTTGAAATCCTATGCGGCGGCGAATTCGCCGGTAAACACGTTAATTACTATGCTCTTGTTCTCTTAATCGCCAAATATGGCCGCCAATGGATGTTACAGCAATTAAGTGCACATTATTCGCATCGCATCGCAGGCTGAAAATCGCCATATGTGAATCCACCTAAATTATGGAGATATTTATAACATAGGAAAGTTATATCCATGCACCATAACTTATACGGAAAAAATCTTGGAGTTTTCAAATTTGACACGATGCTGGTACTTACTATAATAGTGATCATTAATTTTGCAAGGACTATATCCCAGTATATAGTCCTCGCATGAATTGGCTATCTTCGTTTTCATGGGAAAAATTATTTTATTCGTTCCAAAATCAGACGTTTTTCATTAAAACTACCCCCAACATCCGTTCCAAACATCTCGGTACGGTAAAACTAAAATAATTTTTTCTTCAACATGTTAAGCTATATAGCATAACGATAACAAATCATGATATGAAAGTAAATTTTCATTAGTTGTGATTGAGTTAGGCCTTTGATTTGATGTATTTTATTTTTTTTTCTCATATTTATTACTATAATAAATAAGAATAATAAGAAAAAAAAAACCATTTCGGAGGATGTGAGAGGTGGATTATTTATAATTGGTTTTGCTAGGTTATCGTTAAAATGTAGTCATGCAGTCATTTGCTCAATTCTTGTTGCATATTGTGTACGATGTTCTATAAAATATTTAAATAATAAATATTTTGTAATGACATCATATTTTTATTATGATATGTGATTTTATTATTACACTATGGATAGGCGATATCGATAACAAAATATGCTAGCTAGCTGTTAACCTAATTTTACTTCGGTTTGGTTCTCGATCACATTATACAAGCTAAATTAAAATAGATTAAAAGGTTAAAACACTTAATATTAAATATAAATATGTTAATCTACTAGCTGTCATACATATTTTATACTTATACTAAATTATCGGAAAAAAATACATAAAAAAAATGTGATATAAGAAAAATTATTTTAAAAATATAATTATATGGTGTAAACTTTTTAATTTATGCAATTTTTAAACAATATGCGCCAAAATTAAAGCTCTCTGATTGGTTAATTAATTTTATAAACAAAGAATTACAGCGTTGCCAAATTTATTTCATTTCTTCGATTTCATTTCGAAGTCATTTCGAACACCTTACAGAATCGTTCGTTGCATATCGTTCGGAATGACTTCGGAATGAAAACGAACGTTCGGAATGGAATTGTTGTTTGTAAACAAGTTACAGAATCGGTGCCCAGCTGATTCCATTTGGAAACAGATCTAATAATGAAATCATTTTTATACAAATTTATTGTAGCCTTTGAAGGTATGAGCAAAACTGCACCATCTTGCCCTCTAACTGGACGACCAGCACCTATTACTTCAGTAATTTTTAAATTTGCCTGCCCAGTTTGACATTTTTTAAAGAATTTAAGATCAATTACATCAAAATAATCTTTAATAGGAACAATATTTGTTCTGGAACAGTCAGGAACAGAATTATTATACACTCTCGAAAATTGGTGTTTCGCGAAACACTTTAGGTGTTTTAAACCATTTTTGGTGTCTCACCTTATTGAAACACGTAAAGTGTTTCAGGTAACCACCAATCAGAAAGAAGATGACTGATCAAGCCAGTTTGTTTGCAAGATGGATGCTGGTAGCATCATGTATGTGTTAGTGTCAGTAGATCTTTGAAATATAGTTTAATTAAGCCCAATAACTTCAATTCAATGCTCATAGAGTGACTGTGAGATATTAGTGGATCGTAAGAACGATAGTCACAAGTTGTAGCACTGCTATATTTGTGATACGATGTGATCATCAAATGTGCCCCCTCTGCAAATCTTCTAGCAACAATGTAAGTTTATGAAAATATGATTTTGCGGGGACTTTATCAAGAAAATATTTTTCTTTTTATATATTTAATTCCAAAATTATATTTATTCTGGTTCAGGGTATGTTTTCTCCGTTTATTTGCAAAAGGTAGGATAATTATATTATTCTTATGCTGATATATTGTTTTAAATAATCAAAGATATATTTTTAATTTTTCGTTATAAAGGCTTTACATCATATCAATAGTAAAAATTTAAGTTATACTGTGTTATCACGCAAATAATTAATATATTAATGTTCTATGACGTCACAAGATATTCCTCCGCGGAACAGGATCGTGGAGGTTTTACGTGTTTCAGCTTGAAACACGTAAGGTGTCTCATAGGTCTGAAACACCTTAAGTGCTTTAACTAAAGGGGCAGCCTGTGAGACGCGTTACGTGTTTCAAACAAGTGTTTCTGAAACACCAGTTTTCGAGAGTGTACACAAATTTTAAGGCATTTTTCTCCAAACTTACAAACTTGGACATATTAGAACTGGTAGTTTGATGCCATGCAGGAGCTGCGTATGTAACAAAAGATCTAATAAGTGACAAATATGCCACTCATATATACGAGTCTTTCACCATACGTCACAAAAATATGATGTCACGGGCATGTAGGAAAAATGCACCTATTTAACATAGTAGTAGCTTACCAGAAACTCTTTATTTTCTGCTCTATGACAATGGTGCTAAAAAGTTGAGTTTGAAATCGTTGTTATTAAATTTATTAACGGCATTAAAATTGCCAATCAATGTATAAAACTTTATCAGATTGTTATAACAAATTATTATAATATTAATTACAGCAATAGGTATGTTAGTGCAGTTTATAAATAAAGCAATTTCGAAGGATTACCCAAATTTTTGAACTTTCTTGTACGGTTAGCCAAGGTTTTGTGATGCGTGGATAGAGACATAAGTATAGTGTAATTAAAATTATTCTTGAATCACACACGTTTAAATTTTAGTTTTTTGTAAAAGTATTGATTAACACCAAAAGATGAAATACAATTTTAATCAAATAAAAAATAATAGGGAACAAGTTTTCGAGTAATTAATTTTATAATGTTTTATTTCCCTATATATAATAATATATAATATATATATAATACTGACCTTCTGAACTTCTGACCTTGATATATTCATACTTCTATTTGCTGACGATAGTAAAATATTCAAGCAAATCAATACATTCGTGACGCTATTTTTTTGCAGCGCCCCATTGATAGGCTTATGGAGTGGTGTGACATATGGGGCCTTGAGCCCATTGTTAAGAAGTGTGGTATATTGTCCATATCGTTATAACCTTCTGATTTATTTAAATTTAACTACAAAATGTCAAATGTGGATCTTGCTAGATTGGTTACTGTTGATGATCTTGGTGTAACTTTTGACTCTATGATGTTATTTATTAGTCATATTGATAAGATACGTACTAAAGCTATGCAAATGTTGGGTATTCTTTATAAATTCACACATATAAAAGATGAAAGAGCTTTAAAATTATACTTTGTCACATGTATGCTTCCTACTATTGAGTATTGTTCACCTGTTTGGTCATCTGCTGCAAAATTTAACCTAATCTTGCTAAACACAGTCACTTCATTTTTCTGTTATAATGTAAGATGTCGAGTGAATCGGCTTTGTAACATGCGGAGCGCTGAAATTATGACAGAGCATGGTCTAAGTGATCTTGCTGTAAAAAGGCAGAGAGATGATTTAAACTTTTTGCATAAAATTTTTCACGGGCATGTGCAAACAGATGCACTAACATCGCAACTTTACCTCCGCATTCCGGGGAGGCCCACGGGTCAAAACAATTTAATTCATGTACCACGCTGCTGCACCGACGTTGAGCGAAGGTCACTCTTTACTTGTCTGCCGTCCTTATACAATGCATTGCCGGCAGCTGTGGATATCACTCTTAACGTAAAATTGTTCTCGCAATCTTTCTTTCCTTTCTTACCGATTATAATGTTAAGAATGTTCTACCTGTCTAATTAGATATATATTTTAATTTCTCTTGCATTATTTTGTATATATGGAACATTCCAGTTCATATAAGTGTTAAAAAAAAAATTTCTCATTTTCTTTCTGTAACATTTTCTTTTATTATGTACTCACTCGTACACTTTTACAACTTGTTTTTGTTTTATCTTTATGTTTGACGTTTCATATTTTAATGGTATTAAATGCTGTAGTGAACAATTAATAAATAAATAAATAAATAAATAAATGAATAAATAAATATATATATATATAAATATATATATATATATAAATATATATATATATATATATATATATATATATATATTAATATATATATATATATATATATATATATATATATATATATATATTTATATATATGTTATGTATGTCGCCTATCATAATATTATAGTATTATAGTATATTAGAGATAGGATGTTTGTCAAATTAGACAATGAAATAATGTGTAATTATTTATTACACTAAAGCAATACACAAAGATAAAATAATGTTTGAAGTAATAAGAGTCTTAGCACACATCTGGCTGTTAGCGCGGCCCACAAGAGAAAGTTGAAGAAGCATGCTCGTGATATGCGAGCATGCTCATATGGCGGCGGCGGCGCCTGAGAGGCTCGTGTGCAACATACGAGCTGGGGAAGAGAGCGCGCAGGCAAATATAGTAAGCGCGCTATAATATGTGAGCATGCCTATCGTATATAGGAAATATGACATTAAGTATAGAACATCACACACCTCCCTTTTAAGAATAACAAACACAATGCGTAGTAAACAATTATAAAACTTCTAAGAAGTACAAACATCTTAAAGGTATTATAGTTGTTTCTACTAATTTAACGTTAAATTGGGAGTGATAAATAATGAAACTTAGTAATTAACAAAAAGTGTCTTCCCGACACAAACTGTAGTGACTCTAACAATAATTTTGCCCTAATCATTGTCCATTAATATTGCGTAGACGTCTTGATCTTCTGGGAATGGGGGAAACAGTCGTAGGACTGGACTGTTGAGTTTGTCGAGGCGGGCGGCCACGGCGCCTAGTGCCGCTAGCTCGCCGCGGCTCCGGCTGTGCCACAGCGGCTAGCTGCTGCGCTGGCGTGGCCTGGTTGCGGCTGCATTCGCGCTCGCGCCTGCTGCGACCTCGACTGGACCAGGTGGCTCAATTTCCACCGGGCCGTGGGGAACATCAAAGGGGGAGTCTGAAACACTCGGAGACTTGCATGAGCGAAAGATCACAGAGTTACCATTTAAAGTCGCTGTAGGTGTCTCTCGGCGGCTCCCGTCCCCACGATCCTCGGACTCAATCTGTAATCTGATCTGAATTTGCGTTTTATGACATTTCCCTGCATAGTTTCGATGTTGTAGTTCCGCGGTCCCCTAACACGAATAACTTTGCCTGACAACCACTTAGGACGACCCACATAATTACGAAACCACACTTGATCCCCAACAACGAACTGGCGAGTAGGACTATCTTGATGTAGACTACTTGTAGCCTTCTCCTCCCTTTTCAGTTGTTCGCTGCGGGCGGTGTATGGGTGTAGCTTGTCGAGCATTATGCGCAATTTGCAGCCCATGAGCATCTCAGCCGGCGAGCGCCCCGTGGTTTCGCAAGGGGTGACGTGGAGTGCTAACAAAATATTTGCCAGCTCGCGGGCCCAATTATCTGGCGTCAATTTTTCAAGCATGTGCTTGAAAATTTGTACAGCTCTTTCAGCCATACCATTGGATGCTGGCATATATTCCGCGACACGATGATGACGTATCAGATTGTCTTGCATAAACTTTGCAAACTCATCAGATCTGAACGCTGGGCCGGAGTCCGAGACGATTTTGTCTGGCAGCCCGTGCGTTGCAAACAATTACCGTAGTATACGGATCGTTGTAGTTGCTGAGAGTGAACCCGAAGTTTCTTCTACTTCGATCCACCGCGACCAAGCATCCACAACGACCAGAAAAGTCTTGCCAAATTTTGGTCCTGCGAAGTCTATGTGCAACCGAGACCATGGACGTTCCGGGACGGCCCATGGAATGTTGCTAGCTCGTGGTGGGTTCTTGGCGGTGCGTGCACATGGCTCGCAGGCGCGCACAAGCGACTCGATGTCCGTATCGATGCCCGGACACCACACATAGCTCCTTGCTATCACTTTCATTTTCACTATACCTTGATGCGTGCGGTGCAGCTGCTGCATTACCTGGTCACGCAGTGCACTCGGGATGACGACACGATCACCTAGCAACAAACAACTTTGACACACAGACAACGATGCAATCCTTCTAGCGTACGGAGCGATTTCGTCCGACCACTCACGAGTGTCTTCACCATGTAGGACGGCGCGCATGACGCGCGACGTGACAGGATCTTCTCGCGTTGCTTTGGAGACGTTCTCGGCGGCAAGAGGTGAGTCGAGCGGTGCTTCCTCGATGAGAAGCACCCCGGCCGGGTCCGGATCGGCCCCTTCCGATGAACCTTGGACCGGAAGTCGACTCAGCAGGTCTGCGTTCTCGTGCAGCTTCCCTGGGCGGTACTGCAGCTCGTATTTGTAGTTGTTCAGCAAAAGGCTATATCTGACCATGCGTACCCCCATTACATCTGGTAGAGGTTTGTTCGGTTGGAACAGACCTAAAAGAGGTTTATGATCAGTAATGATTTTGAAGCCTGGGTGACCACATAAGTACATGTGAAATTTTTTAATGCCAAATATGATAGATATTGCTTCTCTATCTATTTGAGCATAATTCTCCTCAGCAGGACGGAGTGTGCGTGACCCGTGGGCGATGGGCCTCTCCGTGAGGTCTGCCATCACGTGGTACAGCACGGCTGCGACTCCGTATGACGAAGCATCGCACGCCATCACTAAGGGAAGGGAGGGATCAAAGTGAGTGAGCACCACATCGGACGTCATTACGTTCTTGACGTATGTTAGCGCCCGCTCGTGCTCTTTGCCCCAGTCCCACTTAACTCCTTTCTTGAGTAGTTCATACAAGGGAGAAAATATATCAGCTTTGCAGGGCAGAAACCTGTCATAGTAATTTATGTATCCTAACAGTGCCTACAGCTGCTCCTTGTTAATTGGGGAAGGCATGTTGACCAAAGCCTCGATTTTGCTTTTGGTGGGACTTACCCTCTCCGGCGAGATGTGGTACCCGACGAAATCCAGTTCACTCACTGCGAAGATGCACTTGTCCAGGTTATCTCGTAGACCGACTGACTGCAAACGAGTGAGAACGGTGCACGTCCTCTGCCACACCTCCTCCTCCGTGCGACCTTGCACGAGTACGTCATCGTAGTACACGGCGCAACCTTTTATGCCAGCCAGCAGCGTTTCCATAATTCTCTGAAAAATAGAAGGAGCTGAGGACAAGCCAAAACTGAGTCTGGTGGGCCGGAAAAGGCCTTTTGTTGTATTTATGGTCAAAATATGAGATGTTTCCTCATCTACTGTAATTTGAAGGTAAGCTCTAGCTAAATCTAGACGGACAAAAAATTTCCCGCCAGCAAGCTTATCTAAGATTTGGTTTACAGTTCTCATGGGGTAAATATCTTTCTTACACAACGGGTTGACAGTCCCGCTGTAATCACCACAGACCCTAACTGTACCGTCAGTCTTTTAGACATGGACCACAGGTGTGCCCCACTCTGATGACGTCACGGGTATGTGTGACTCCTCTTCAACGAGTACATCGAGCGCCTTGTGTGCCCACTGCTCCTTTGCATACGGTACCTGACGCGGCCTCCTGAAGATTGGCTTCGCACCCTCGATGAGCTCGATGCGCGCGGGTGGTCCCGTGTACTTGCCAAGACCCGGGGCGAAGACGCTGGCGAACTCGGTCATCTGAGGTGGTAGGCGCGGTCCCGTGTGGTGCACGCCTTCGGTCTGTGCGAATTGTAACCATATTCCAAGTTGAGGGAACCAATTGCGACCCAGCAAATTAATGCCTGGTTTTTCCATAACAATTACTGGTAACATGCATCTATGACCATTGACTTCTACATTAACATCAAACATTCCAGCAATGCTTAACTTTTCCCTGTTCCAGGTTTGCAATTTTACTGTAAATTTTCTTGCCAAAATTTTTGGAATGTATCTTTTCCCATAAGTGTATAACCTGCCCCCGAATCAATTTCTAGCTTGACCACGTGACCATCAAGCAACAAAGAAACCTTATATTCAGGGTTGTTACCACCTATTGCTGCAAAAAGATACGAAGCTTCCTCCACGGACGACGCCTGTGGTGCGGGAGGCGCCTCCAGCGCCACCTCCGGCTCTTCACAGTAGTTTGCGGCCTGCTTGGTATGGCCACCACGTCGCTCTGGCTTCTCCTTGGATCCAGCGGCCTCCGCTGGCTTCTTATTGGCTGCCTTAGAACGGCATACCTTCTCTAGATGCCCTACCTTGGAACAAGCATTACAGGTTGCATTCTTGTATTTGCACCTGTCGGGACGGTGAGAAGTCCATCCGCAACGCTTGCAAGGCTTCTTGCCTGTCGCTGCATGTGTACCTGCCTGCTGAGAGCTAGCAGGTGCGGCTACCTGGTTGTGCTGACCTTGTGACTTGGTGCGAGTCACGCGGTGTACGGCACCGTCCTCCTTGGCTGTCTGAAATTGTAAGACATCGCGCCGAGCAGTTTCTACCATTAACGCTTTTTGACGAACTTTTTCAAAAGTGAGCTCAGGAATTTGAAATATTTGCTCCTTTAACTTCATGTGTTTCATCCCACGCATAACTTGACCTAACAAAGCTTGTTCGAGATTGTCGAACGAACAACGCTCACTTAAACCATTTAAATCTGCTAGATAATGAGAAAATGTCTCATCTGGTTTTGGAATTCTATTTGCAAAAATGTCTCTCTCCACCCACATATTAGGTATAGGATCGTAGAATTTTGCTAGAATGTCCACAATTTCTTCATACGTAAGCTGAGCTGGTTTTCTGGGAACACAAATTTTCCTGAGTTGCAAATAACATTCTTTGCCCATGGATGACAATAAAATACTTTGTCTAATGTTAGGATCAGAAATTCTGTTTGCGTTAAAATAACATTCCAATTGCTCAATATAAATCTCCCACGTCTCACTACCACCCTGGACAAACTCATACAGTTTACCGTACGATCCTGTTGTGACTGGAGCCGTACTAGTTGGTTGTTGCGCTGAAATCCCGCCCAGCGCTGCAAAGGCGGCTAAACTCCTCGCGAGTTCCAAGGTTGCTGCGTTGCGCGCTGCATCTTGATCCTTTTGCGACTCGTATGATGTCGACCCACCCCCACTGGTGGTAGGCTGCATCTTCGGAGCATCTGTCTGCTTGGGTTGTTCCTCATTAGGCATTGTTGAGGACGATGGTGCCCTTTCTTTTGTGGTTAATTCCTTCTTCCACGCACGAGTTAACGGTCCCCGTCTCTGTTGGTCCTCGTCACTCATACGCCACTTGGATTACACACAGCACTGTATAAAAGTCACTTTTTAACTCGTCGCCACTGTTATGTATGTCGCCTATCATAATATTATAGTATATTAGAGATAGGATGTTTGTCAAATTAGACAATGAAATAATGTGTAATTATTTATTTCACTAAAGCAATACACAAAGATATAATAAAGTTTGAAGTAATAAGAGTCTTAGCACACGTCTGGCTGTTAGCGCGGCCCACAAGAGAAAGGTGAAGAAGCATGCTCGTGATATGCGAGCATGCTCATATGGCGGCGGCGGCGCCTGAGAGGCTCGTGTGCAACATACGAGCTGGGGAAGAGAGCGCGCAGGCAAATATAGTAAGCGCGCTATAAAATGTGAGCATGCCTATCGTATATAGGAAATATGACATTAAGTATAGAACATCACAATATATATATCACTCTTAACGTAAAATTGTTCTCGCAATCTTTCTTTCCTTTCTTACCGATTATAATGTTAAGAATGTTTTACCTATCTAATTAGATATATATTTTAATTTCTCTTGCATTATTATGTATTTATGGAACATTCCAGTTCATATAAGTGTTAAAAAATTTTTCTCATTTTCTTTCTGTAACATTTTCTTTTATTATGTTCTCACTCTTACACTTTTACAACTTGTTTTTGTTTTATTTTTATGTTTGACGTTTCATGATTTAATGGGGTTAAATGCCGTATTAAATAATACAATAATGACAGCATTATTGAATTATGCTGTCAAAATTAATATATATATATTAATTTCGACAAATTTTTGATCAAAATCACCCACAGTCCCAACTTCTTCCAACTGATGTCTTATAAAATTTATATATTTAATGTATTTTAAAAATTTGTTCGTGATTTGCTTGTTTTCATTGCTAAAATACTATAAAATTTTCTTATTCTTTTATGAAGGCATGCTAAAATTAAACAAGGGATTGTACCAGCTACTAATGATGGTGTCATTAATGCTTTACATATACACTCACACTCTGGTCTATTGAAGCAATTAACAGAGAGGCCATGCAAATCTATTGTCACTCTAAAGCACAACTAAACGTTAATAACGTTAATGACCATGACACACGTTCAATCCAATAATGTCACCTCGGAACTAACCCGCACTCTATTTGGTAAAGTGTGAGATTACCACCGGAAGTAGCCGGAAGTGCAAGCATTTTGTGTGAACTATCAACATGAAAACTTTGTAGAGACGTTGAAATCTCTAATATAAGTCTCCTTGCAAACTTCCAGGTTAAAAACTTAACTAAAAGAACAGAAACCTCACACTTCCGGCTACTTCCGGTAATAATCTTACATTTGTTGAACTGTACTATGTCCTAGCTGACACATAATTACAAATCCATCTGTTGGCTACAGTCACATCAATTTGAATTTCCCGCTGGAAATAACAGATTTTCTCTTCACGATTAAAAATTTGCAAGCAGTACTCGCATTCCAAACATGTCTCCAAAATTCAAGAGCCTTCCAGTGGCGATATAAAATTATACAGTAGCATAATCAGCTAATGTTCAAGCTTAGTCAGTTTCAAATGGAGCATCTTCGAAACTGTGATTCCATTTACCACAAAGCAACAAAAAGGCGCATTTAAGATCGTACACGGAGCAATTTTAGAAGTTTGCAATTCCTTAAAGTTTTGTTTGCAAGTTTGAAATTACGTGTATAATTCACGTATTTTTTCATGGTATTGTAATACCTATTATATCATACAGCAATAATTTGAGGTTATAGCTCCTCCACCATACAAAATTATCAATTTTTTTTTCTACTTATAATTACATTTTATGGATTTTACTATGCTCTTTTTATGCGTCAAGTAATGTGATGCATATTATACGATAAGTTATGTAGCGTTTTTCCCGTGTATAAGAGCCAAGTATTCCCCCACGTTGACAAATATATTAAAATCTAATGACTAATTTCTTAAATTTACTGTACTGCATTGACATTAATTTAGAGTTCCCTCCGCAAGTAGCTGGAAGTGTGAATTTTGCAGCTCTTCTGTTTGTAATTAAGTTTAGAAACTTGAAACAGTTGTCGAAGTTAAAGTGCTGACCTGTGTGTGAAATTGTAACGCTGAAATACAAACAGGAAGACTGGAGACCTCGCACTTCCGGAAGGAATATCATATCAATTTGACTGTATTTTCGTTGAATGACAACAAGGTTATTTTTTCTGCCAAGTTTATGTCACACTAAAGATAGATTTCACAGGTGCAGTTTCAACTAAAATATCGCCCCATTATGAAAACAGCTGGGAGGTAGCATAATTTTCAGAGACGTTCGTGCATGCCGCTCTAGCTTGGATTGCTCCTATTTTTATTTTTTTTTATAAGGACAAACCCCTATGAGCTTGGATCTCGAGGCGGCGGCGTAATTGGTAGGGATAAGGGAGGGAAAGGAAGGTGGCCACGGTCTGTTACGCGTCACAGTATTCGCTGAGGTAAAACGGAGGAAACCGTGAAATACCTCAGTCAGGATGGACCACTCTACTTTTTATCAATGTAAGCGTATATATGGGGAACCACACACAAGTGCATCATTGCACTTGGTGGAGAGCGAGATGAATTGACCCCAGGGAGGGAGCAACGTAATTTTTACTATCGGGATCATAACATTTGAACAATCTGTATTATGAAAGTCTGTAACATCAAATGATAAATAGCGGCTTATAAAGTCAAATTTACATGATATTTCCTCCGGAAGTAGCCGGATGTGTAAGATTTCCATTCTTCCTATTCATATTTCAGCGTTCCAATTTCACACAGGTCAGGAAAAGTCCCATTAATTTGACTGTAATACCTGCTTTACTTTGCAGTGAAATGATTGTAAATTTTTACTCCACAGGAGCATTGAGATGGAAAGTGTACGCACCCCCCCCCTCTAGTCATAATTACAACCTCCCATTGTCCTCTCCTAACTTTGTTTACATTATCTGACCGCGGTCTATTTTCAATCTTCCACGAATAAAAATCAATTATCTGCGATGTTTGCCAAGCCTTCTTGATTCTAGCTGAATAAGTATAAACATTACTTCACTTGAATTTACAAAAATAATGATTATTAATGTTATAGTTTATAACTATTTAAAACTAATTCTATTATATTTTTTTAGTGACATTAAAACAAATACAACTTCAAATTATATGTATAATTTGAAGTTTTAAAGTAGATGGAACATTACAAATTCTTTCGATATCTGCACTTGAAATTTTACCAGCTATTCCCCTTTAGCCAATTATAATCAAGCTTTTGTTCCTCATTTGATTAACATGTAAAACTGATCTTTTTCATGGAATTTTTGCAGAAAGTATTCATATTATAGCCCGAAATCCTGTTCGAGATTGATAATATATTTTTCTTTTGGAATGTATTAGTGAAAACTCCAAGCTTCTTTGTATTGCAAACTACGGCTATAGGGCCAATCCAATATTGGGTGCGATTCACGAAGCAGTTAGCCAGGTTTCTAACCACGTTTTGCTTAACCTCGTTTAACTATACCTGATTTACGTGTTAAAACCACCTAGTTAAACGTGGTTAGAAACCTGGCTATCTTCTTCGTGAATCGCGCCCATTATTTTTTACTACTCAACTTTGAAGATATAAATCTGAGAGCAGTCCATGATAAACTTTGACTTCACAGCAGCCATCTTGAAAATGTTCAAAATTGTTAACAGAATTACTGTGCAATGGAAAAAAATTAAATGAGAAAACTGAGTTGGCAGTTCTCTTCTAAATTTAATTTTCTTACTTGTCAAGTTTGATAAAAATCAACATTTTTCTAATAAATAACAATGCTTGAAACGTGAAGTTAATAAAATTGCCTAAAATGCAGGTTGCCTACTTTACAAATTACCCGAGCAGCTGATTTTTCATTTAAACACTGAAATATCGTATTGTAAATCATATCAATTATATGTATTGTATTTTTATGGTTTGAATTTTGATTATCAATTATTCTCTTATTTTTATACAAAACAAAACAGCTCTGGATTGCAATTTTGTTCTCACGATAAAGAATTATAATATTTAACTTGAAAGAAAATAAGGCTATTGTGTCTGAAATAAAAAATTTGAAAAATATTAATTCTTTTGTTGGATATTTAATTTGTCAAATAATCAAATATTTTTAGAAATGATTTAAATAAAATATAATTTCATTATTTGCGAGACCTATTTTTATTGTGAAAATAGTATATTTTTGTTTTTTATCAAATGTTGAAATTTTGCACCAAGTCTTGCCAATGAAACTACATCAGGAAATCAACTGGATTGTGAGCAACGTAAACAAATAAATATAAATTATACATATTATTTATATATTTTAAAATTTATTGAAAAAGATTATTCTATCATGCTAATTTGGGGTACTTTATGTAAATGTAAATGTTTGCTCACTTGATCTTGAAGTCATGCAGCGTCGTGTGTGGTTAGTGATGGGTGATCACTTTCAACAAATCATATATATACGCTTTCCCACCATGTGGTACCCCACGTTCCCCGGCTTTGGATCATTGCACTTCCGGTTCACTGAAAAGGTGGGGTTCTACATCCTGGTTGATGTTTCCACGTTTCCTTCAGTCACAGGACTGCAAAGTTTCGGCCGGACCCTCTCCCAGCAAGTAAACCTTAGAATGGTCGTCGATACTGATTGACATTAACTTAATAAATTTGTTATCTGAATCAGCATCACCTCCCGATGAGTATTCTTTTAGACTTCCTTTAATCTTTGACTGAAGGAACAAGAACCAGGAAACTTCAATAAGGATGGTCGTTAATTGTGACCGGACAAATGTAGTGAATTGTCCTAGAACCGTCGATAATAGATAAAGCATTAAAATTGGATGCACGAGTGTGTGCTTTTTAGTTTGGAAAAAATCCGGAGGATGCTTGGATCTAACTCATGACCTTCTAATTCATCACAACAGTGTAAATGTTAATTGTTGAGGTATTGTTGTCCAGAAATACCACATTAAAGGGACTTGTATCGAGCCAAATTTAATCAAATTATCTCCCTCTTTGATATCAACTTTGTCCTTGATTGTTTGATGGTCGTTAATTGAGGGACGTGATTGTAACAAATTTGTGAGGACATGTTTTATTTTGCGTGTGAATGGGAATTGTATGAACGTTACTGTTTTTCACTAGTTACATTATGAATGATAATGGCTATTATCATATAATCAATATATTAAATTTTTAAGTATGCTGATAGACATAATAGTTGAAAATATTTTTCTATAAGTTTAAGCACTTGAGTTCTACAGTATGATTACATCAGATCGTGGTTATTTCTGTTGCGTGATTTCGTGTCGCACAAACATGCCTCTCTGCACGCTACTGCAATTATAACAATCAGGAACTCACCTGAGAATGTTTGCACGCATGTAAAATCGTGCCTCAGTTGAAGTTATATAGTTGAACATTTTTTGTCGCATAATTTACTACAAAAAGTTATGTAAGATTAAGGGGGCAGATATGAAGCTAGTATAACACGATACATGTTATGATTTTCTAGTATTTATTGCATAAAGTTTTCATTTCAAGACAATTTCATCTGCACAAAGAATTAACTTTGAAGTAATCTTTTAACTATGTCATGAATATTATACACAAAACCTTACAAATAACTGCATGAAAAAATGTGTGGCATACTATTTAGATAACTACTATACGCAAAGGACTTCCAGTTATGTATTGTTATTTTATTTTCACATTTTTTGAGTCTATGTAAAGGTGGATTTTTATAGGCAATTTCCAGCCTGCGACTCGACGCGAATAAAGCGCACTTGCTGTAGTATCCATCCGCAGCCATATTGGGTGATTAAAAGGAAAAGAGCATCGTAAATAACGCGATTACTGGTGTATTCGCCGCCGCATACGATTTTCCAGCTTTTATGTCAAATTGCGCCGCGTCGTCGTTGCCACCAATGAAAATTCACCTTAAGAGTTTTTAAATCGTGCATCAAAACGCTGTGACGTCACAGTCAAGCAAATATTTAAGAAGAAAGCATACAGAATGTTATTGCATGACTATGACGTCACAGCGTCTTTCCCCTCGATTTTGAGGATGTTATAGAGGGTTAAAATAGAGGGTTGAAAATATTGTCAATAGCTAACTTGCTCTGTTCAAGTACGAAAAATTTCATAATGGTTGTCCACTGCAGCATATTATCTGCGAAAATTAATTTCTGGTGAAAATTTTGCATCAAATTAATATTTAAGGTTAGTATATTAAATTGGAGTAAAATGTTTTCAGAATTTGGTAATAATTGTCTCTCAGATTATTCGCAGAACAAAGTAAATTGTAATTACTGTAATTGCTATTTTAACAGTCTTTCTATAGATACTTGCTATAGCTAAGTGCCAGGTACTAGTATAAACATAGACCAGCTGCAGTGCATACTAAGTAGTAGAGAGTTTTAACCACTAGGGACTGCAAAATGACATAAGTGCATGTAGGTGATATTTTCTACTTTAAATATCTACTGTATTTTTATTTAAAGCAGTTCTATATTTACTTAAAAAAAGTTTGAAACAATGTTTTTTTTTTGTCTATTTTTCTTCATGTCATGCTGTAGGGTACTTTTCTCCGGCTCTTCACCGACCTACATAGCAATGTTTTTTTCTCTTCAGGATTGCCTAGAAATCCATTTCAGCATTGGCTTGGTTGTGACTGAGTAAACCATTTAAACCTCAGTCAGGATGGTCGGCAGTTGATGGAGTATGTCATCAATCACCTCCCGGATGCACGAGAAAAGTTTGTTTCGTCGGGCTAAATACAAATACGGCTAAATACTCGTATGCTTACTCAGGTACCCTCTGTTTTCAGTTCTTAATAAAAATAATACTTCGCCTTTTTATTAATTAACCTACAATAAAAAAGAAAAATTTCTTTACAACGAATTGAAATTATGTACATAATAAATTATTCAGTCCCTGATTTATGTAACATGAATGAACATGAATGAACATTCATTTATGAATGAATGAATGAATGAATGAATGAATGAATGAATGAATGAATGAATGAATGAATGAATGAATGAATGAATGAATGAATGAATGAATGAATGAATGAATGAATGAATGAATGAATGAATGAATGAATGAATGACGCTAGGAAAACTCGGAGCTGGAAAACTCGGAGCACGGAAAACTCGGAGTTCCGCTAGGAAAACTCTGAGCCGGAAAACTCGGAGCACGGAAAACTCGGAGTTCCGCTAGGAAAACTCGGAGCGTCGCATTTTTAAACTATGTAGAGCATAAAAATATAAAATATCGTTGCCACTGAGGAACAAAATTAAAGAAGACGTAAATATTATGAGCATAATTCGAGTAATATATTCATAGCTTTTCTCTAAGGCTTATAAATATTATATTAATTAGCTTTTCTCAGGACTTATATTACATTATCTATTTCAGATTAATCTCTATTTCATTCGTAGACTATTAAATAGCTTGCAGTGATACAACATGCGCTTAAAATATTTAGTCGACATACATTATTTATTTTATTTAATTAAGAAATTATGCAAAATCAAATGCAATTTAATATTTCCCTTGAAACAACAGATAACTTTCTCATTTTTTTTTTATATAAAGATGTGCCTTCAGTGTAGGAGTTGCATGTAGAATTATTATAAAGATTATTGAGGACCTTAATACTATATAATGAGCATATCAATTATTTATTATTCTTCATACTTTAAAACTTTGCCCCTACTTCTAATAATCCCTCTAGAGCCACCAAATTTGAGACAAAATTTCCGAAACTCAAATCAAACTTATTGTTAAAGAGTCACCTATGATAATTTAGCAATGAAATTAAAAGTAATGTCATATGAGAATTCCCCATTGTAAATACAAATTTGAATCCATAGAGGCATGGAGTATATTTCTGATTCATTCTTTCTTCAGATCATTATTTTTGCACTACAATTTCACTCCAGTCCCTTCCCCTCCCCCATGTATAGCTTGCTTTTCAAGATCGTTCAGTTTGACGAACATTGTTTCTGGAACTATGCGATGTTTGAGTCTACAATTTTGTATGGTATAATTGTAAATAATATTATTTATTTAAAAGAAATTCTAAATTAAAAAAAAAAATTGCTCCGTATTATTCCAATTAATATTACCAATATTAAAAGCTTATTAACTAGAGAAGTGTAAATTAAGTAAAGAATAGAATATTATGTAACTATCAAATAATGACCTATATAATAACACATATATGTCAATGTCACGCACTCGAGAATGTGCGGGAGTAATGAGCAATGCAGTTACGACTCTTATCATATTTCACGGACACGCGCCCTTGACTTGAATATGACACTTGCATCATTGCACGTGCATCTGTATGCATTACTCATGTAATCTGGATTGTTCTCCATCTCCCTAGACTATTCCCGATTCTTCTATATTATTCTAGTAATTAGATGTAGATCTTATACTCGATATAAATAGGAGCAGCGATATGCAGCGATCATTCATTCATCATTCATTCATCATTAAATCATCAGCTAGCGTTCTAACATCACGCAGAGATGCTGTATGGTTCATTGTAATGTGCATTATCGTGATATAATAAAGAACATCATTATTATATACCTTACATCTACAGTGTTGTGATTAACAATAGTTAACCTCAAGATTAAGGTTACAACTACATAAAAAAGTTATGTTGCATCATACAATAGAATAGAATTTTATTTCAATCTTTTGATTATGCATATATATTAGTTTATAACATTTCATTATTCATAAATGGTAACCTATTATAGGTATGGATTAAAATAGCAAAATAAAAATTGAAGTAATGAAATAAGTAAATATAATAAAATCTGGTAGTAAATCACAAATAACATTAAATGAATTGAAGGAAATATACAATATTTATTTATAATGTGAAATTGCATTTCATTGAACTTACATTATAGAAATAGATAAATACTGTAAGGTAATTTTGAATAAAAAATTGATAAAAGAAATAAAATAAACAAAAGTTCTCTAAGCCAAAATTAAGGCAGCAAAAAAATATTATTATAATAATTCTACAATCACATGCAACTCCTACACTGAAGGCACATCTTTATATAAAAAAAAATGAGACAGTTATGTGTTGTTTCAAGGGAAATATTAAATTGCATTTGATTTTGCATAATTTCTTAATTACATAAAATAAAAAATGTATGTCGACTAAATATTTTAAGTGCATGTTGTATCACTGCAAGCTATTTAATAGTCTACGAATGAAATAGAGATTAATCTGAAATAGATAATGTAATATAAGTCCTGAGAAAAGCTAATTAATAAAATTATTTAAAAGCCTTAAAGAAAAACTATGAATATATTACTCGAATTATGCTCATAATATTTACGTCTTCTTTAATTTTGTTCCTCAGTGGCAACGATATTTTATATTTTTATGCTCTACATAGTTTAAAAATGCGACGCTCCAAGTTTTCCTAGCGGGGCTCCGAGTTTTCCGTGCTCCGAGTTTTCCGGCTCCGAGTTTTCCGTGCTCCGAGTTTTCCTAGCGTGCAGACGCGGCTCCGAGTTTTCCGGCTCCGAGTTTTCCTACAACCATTTAAGGTTAAAGCATACAGTTTTTTTTATCCTTACATATGTTTCGAATACAGTCAACTTTATTTATTATTTTTTCCGGATGTAGCCGGAAGTTTAAAATTATCAGCTCTTCTGTTTGTAATTCAGTTTTGAAACTTATCAGAGCTGTTTAAAGTAGAAGTACTGACCTATGTGTGAAATTGTAACAATGAGAATACCAGAAACCTTACACTTTCGGCTACTTCCGGAAGAAGTATGATATAAATTTGACTATAGTGTAATGTAAGACAAATACATATGTATATATTATTCGCTTTCAACTTTAAAAATTGTTAATATATGATTTATGTAGCGAGTCGTTCCACCCTCCCCTCCCCCCCCCCCTTGGTAAAGCGTTTGAAAAAAAAGATATTGGCAATACGATGGTAAATGTATTTTGTTATAGATATGTTTATAAATTATATTTTATGCTAGTCCTTTTCAGTAGTTTTTATATAGCTGGCAACAAAATTAAAAAACCATTAGATGACTTGCTTATTTTACATTGAGATATTCTTAACCCTAGCCTTACTTAGGACTTTTTTAACAATGCTACATCAAGTGGAGGGGGTATGATTGATTACGCCTGTGAAGTCACAGTACACTTTATCAATTATAAGAAAAAATTTTAACGTCAAAAATAATGCTTCATTGGTGAAGCAATATTATCGGGAAGCATCATTAATCGGGAAAAAGTTAACAATTAGTTGTATAATATGTATTAAAATATTCTATAGTACATTCTTCTTTGACGTCACAGCAGCGAAAAAAAAAAAAAAAAAAGCTCTTACCACAGCAGGTGGTAAGAACTGAACTACTACTTACCTAGCAAGGATAGTTAACATTTTAAAATCAAGTAAATACTCTGGCCGCAGCGACAACATAATTTATAGAAATAACAACGCCATAATCAATCCTGTTATCAGTTATCAGATGTCTTGAGACAAACGATATTAAAAAATAAATAAATTAAATGAACTAATAAAATTTTAAAAAATTATTGAAAGTCCTTTTTGTGACATCACGAGGCAGCAAGTCCTATCTTTTTGTTAAGGAGTGGCGTCTCGTGTTGCCAGAGTGAACTGTTGGTCGCAGTCAATATTATTGTATATCTCTGGACACGACGAAAATTACCCCTGCTCTGTTCATTGTCACGATGTGGGCTTTGAAATGAACATTCTGAAAACTTACATGTGTCTTTTTCTTTGCAGCTGCATCTCCGGCAAATCAGTGTTGGTAAGTTAGGCAAATCCTTTTTAAAATTTTAACATTAAAAATTTCTTTATTCCATATAAACAACCTACAAGAATTTTTTTTGTTGAAAACTTATTGACAATTTTGTTGGTATTTTTTGTAAACTTGAAACCATGGTGGTGTGACGTTATTGACCCAAGGTTGTTCACGAATGTGTGCTGGAGGATGGTATAAAAAACCTTTGCAAAGTGGTATATATTGTAATAGTAATGTAATGGTATATATAATGGTACTCATTCCTCCTAAAGCTAGAATCAATGTATATAAAAATGGCTTTGTTTGTACATCAGTGCTAGAATGGAACCAGCTCCCGCCAAATATTAAGTTAGCAACCGGTAAAGAGTTTGCTAATGCTGTTAAAGAGTTTTATTTATCTCATTAACATTTATTGTTCTTAATTGTGTAACTTAATTTTTATTTTTTTTTCTCCTCTTTCATTTAAGGTATAACCTGAGAATTTGTCTGTCAAGGTCAAGAGGCGTGGCTATAGTGGCAACACTGTTTGCATTGGAATGAGCATAAATTTTTAGGAGGGGGTGGTGACAACGGTCCTTGAGAACGTTGCCACATTTCTCATCACATATAAGAAACGATCATCGCCACGGTTCAAAATATATGAAAACAATTCAGAAAAATAGTCTAAAAAATTAGGTTTTAGTAAAAAAAAAATTAAAAGAATCTGTTGTATAGTTTTTTTTAATGCTAATTAACAAATTTAACATTGGAAGGATACAAAATTCTCATTTATATAAATTAATTATAATTAAACCAACGGTTAAAAAATTCCGAAAAAATTCAGAGCTAATTTGACGATTGTTGTGAGTCCACCAAATTAATTTGAAGAAAATCTGTTGTAGCGAATTTTTCGTCCAAATTTCTAAGGTTAAGCCTTAAACCTTTTAGGTTAAAAATATGTTTGTTATAATTAATTAAATAATATAGGATAACTGCCACTTTTGTGATACAGTGTTTTTACGCTTTGTATGTTATCCTCACTCAAATTTGACCTTTTTATATGTTATATGTATGTATTGAGTGAAATATAATTAATAAATAATAAAATAAATAAATAAATAAATAAATAAATAAATAAATAAATAAATAAATAAATAAATAAATAAATAAATAAATAAATAAATAAATAAATAAATAAATAAATAAATAAATAAATAAAATATATGAATTTTTTTAATTATTGCCGCCAAATTAATATGTATTCCGTCAGGGCAGTCTGCAGGAGACTGCCCTGTATTCTGTGCTTTGTTCGTACGTTTTGTTTTAAAAATGAAAAATTACCTTAAAACAACTCTCACAAATATTGTCAAAACTTTTTCTCCATATTTCAAGTACGTACATACACGTCTACAGAAAATGTTTAAAAAACCATTTTAATAAATAACAACTTTTTTCTATTCACAATAGAGCTTCCACAATAAAAGATTTTAAAAAAATGTAATATATAAATATTTTTTGTCAATTTCTCTATTAAGATGTTCACACTTATATTTGTGGAAACTAAAAAAAAAAAAAAATAAAAAAAAATAAAATTTAATTTTTCAACTTTTTCCATCATACACTTGGCTCATTTTCAAGTACTATTTTACATGACGAGCACAAAATATTTTCGCTCTTTAAAAACATTCGCTAATTGTAGCTCTTGGCTTCCTGCCAGAGGTATGTTATAATGAGATATATGCTTGTAGCTGGCACTGAGCTTGGTTTATATTTACCAACACTATAATGGTATCATGTAATATAAACAGAGTTAAATATATTTTTCTTTATTCAATTTTTAACGGCTTTGCTCGTGTTTTTTCCTCGTACTTAGCACCAAAAGGACGAGATTACTCATCTTGTCTCTTGTTGAATGTTGTATATTATATACTGTCCATATTTGATCCTTACCCTAAGCGAGGAAGATATGTGTTTTTCTGGTTAAAACGCAATAATATTAAGTTTGGACGTGTTGAGGATGAATTTGAAGATAATTTTAATAGTTTCGCCTAGATTACCATGTGATTTTGATAATAGTTTAAGCCTAGATTACCATGCGATTTTTTGTCACTCGCGTGCTATACCAAGTGTGGGGGGGAGGTAGAAATAAACCGCTATTTAAATCACATGTTAAAGAAAAAAAAAATTTCTCGCTACTTATTTTTTGCTAAATATTTTCCTGCTTTAAAAGTGTTCAAAGATGGTCTCGAACCACCCTGATAATGCAAGGGTTAACGATAGATACCTACAATTACTACAATTTGTTAAATTTTAAAAGTACACCTCGGGCACGAATGTTATTTTTAATTTCATAATATTCAGATCCTCCCCAGTCAGAGGTCAGTTCGATTTTTTATTATATATTTTAACATGGGTCTCCTGGATTTGGACCGTTGTTTCATTGTGGCGTTCGTTCACATCCAGACTGAGGTTTTCATGTTTCCTTGTGTTATGGCGAATTCCGGGATGGATTGCTAGTCCCTGGATAGTCAAAATGAAGCATTGTTATGATTTTATTAAATATCACAAATTCTATAACATGACCTTAATTTGTAATTCGTATTATTGATTCTATCACACTTCCTCAGGTTATTAATGAATATACAATACGAAAATCTGATATAACGTGTGTATTTATACATATATGTGGTGTGATTGTTTTTTATGTATATATTAGATATTTGACGTAATTTATTTTGTTAATTATACAACCAGTTGTTTGAATAAAGAAAAAATAAGTAGAAATGAAATAAAATTAAGCATACAATTTTTGCGTTAAAAATTCAATCTCTGTTATTACAAGTTTCTACTTCAATTATTATTATAATTTAAATTTGCATGAAATTTAAGTAAATAAAATTATATAACAAATTTAAAATGCCATTTGCTTGACTCAGGATACAACATTTTCTATATCTTACCCCCCCCCCTCCCTCATTTTCATATCATCTGCTAGTTCATAAAGAATATGCCAGCAATATTTTTGTGGCCCTAAATAATTATATCTGGCAACAAAATCAATTTCCCAATTTTTTTATTGTTTTTTACAGGGATCGATTCCGCGAACGTTTTTCGCAAATGTAACGAATAATCGTGGAAGCGGTTTCTGGTTTTTCACTTCTTGGAAACGCCCTATTTAATTCTCTCTTTTTACATCAACTCTTTGTGCCATCTTGGTGTCACAAAGTATTGTTGAATCAACAAGGTTACATAATATATCCCGTCAGGTCACATTTATTAAATTATCCATCGATCATTTTCAATGTATACTGAATATTCATGTGAGCTACCTGACAACGAATATTTGCCTTTGTATAATGAGGAACATGAAAATCAATGAAAAATGTAAGCGGATGGGTCTTACACAAAATTGTTTGTTTCACACACAAAAGGAAAATAAAGTTTGTTTACTTATAGGAAAATGACGTCATCATAGCTCAGGTTGGTTTTTTTCAGGCGTTTCTTACAATAATATTTTCAGATACTGAAAACAAATAAGTCAGTGAAAAACAAAATCACTTCCCTATTTAGAAAATGTGCTATGATACCACGTGTATTTAAATTTGCTTTAAGGGTCATATTTGGTGCGATTCACGCAGCAGTTAGTCAGGTTTCTTACCACGTTTAGCTTAACCACATTTAATTATAGCTGTTTTACGTGTTAAAACCCCTATGCTAGTTAAACGTGGTTATGCTAAACGTGGTTAGAAACCTGGCTAACTGCTTCGGGAATCGCACCTGTTACGTACACTCTGTGACTAAAAGTCCTTCGACCAAATGACTTTCTACGAAATAATTAGACTCATCTTGGTGTCCTTCTCCATCGTACGTTCTAAAATACTGAAAAAATTACTTTTACAGATATTTAAAGACACAAAAATATGGCTGGTGTGGTCTTTATGTAAAGTAGCAGATGATATGAAAATGATATACAAAATAAATGCAATAATTGCCACCTATAATTTATTTTTTTTTTCGACATTTTCTTCCTTGACCCACTGATGATGCGTGGTAAGCAGTATGCATTGCAGTGATGTCACGTGTGTTTGGTCTAGTGAGAACAACGCAAAATATTTTTATTAATTTAATGTTGAGATTTGGAACTATACTGTCTTCAAGACATTAATTTATAATATTTTACAGAATCATTTTAAGGATATTCATGCATTTACGTTGACGCATACCTAAATAATCTAATTAAATTACGAATATTTGATCACCTTACAAAATATACTTTATATTTCTTAAATACAGACTGTAAATGAAAGAAAAAAAAAAGCTTGAACAAAGTAAATTAAAAGTTTAAAAGAAATATATTTCAATGAAAAGCTTGTAGTGAATTAGATTGCTAATTAAGGTAATTAATAAAAGCTTTAAAAGGAAAGTAAATAAACAAAAACTACAATGTAGTCACGGAAATTTGTGTGTTCAAATAAATATTATCACACTTTAATGTTAGCAATTTTTACTTTGTTGTAATTTTCATTAAACAATGTAAAGTACACCTTAATGATTTTAGTACAATATTTGCTAATTAAAATTTTCAAAACCTGTACAATGTGCAAAGTTAACGAAAAATTTAAGTGAATTTTAATACGTATAAAATATTGACGTTAAAACAAAACATTTTTAAATGTAATGTGCTACACTCAGCAACCTGGAACAATTGATTATAATTACCTTTTTCTCGAGACATCTCCAACGTTGCACCTGCTCTATTTGTGGACTTTCGAAATGGCTAGACAGATTTCTGATTTCCATCATTGGATTATCCTGGCTTTGCAATATTGCACATCCGGGTCATTGACATAAGCTGTGGCATTCATCCTAACTGAGGTTTACTCGCTTCCTTCAGTCACAGACAAATTCTGGGATGGATTTCAATGCCCCTGTTGCAGAATATAATGGTGAAATTAGGATTTTGGATGATCAATTAGTGCGGTGTGATAAAAAACGAGTGCTGCTTTAAAATAAAAAAAAAAAAAAAACAGTAAAACCTTCCATACAGAATTCATTTTACCAACAAATTTATTTTGTACTTTATTCTTTCTTTATATATTATATAGTACAGGGCTAGATGTAAATTTGACGTCGAAATTTAATCTTAGATTTTACGTCTGTTAGTATTTTTTTATGTAATTCATTGCCTTTTGCAAATGTATGATACAATATCTAAAATAATTTTAATATTTTATATTGCATGCATATAATGTTTATTGTTTCCTGTATCTCTGCTCTCAAGCCAAATTTAAATTTATTTTCTCCCCCTGCGCGAGGTAAAAACTTATACAAATCGTGACTTTCTTAAACTGTATTATGTGCTCTAACGACGAATAAAAAACAAACATATTATTTCCGATGCTTGATGTGATGATAAAATTCACATTTTATAAGTGACGTTTCTTCTTTATTTTCCAAAATATTATTCAAAATAAGAGACTGAGAGACGTTTAAATCGAATAACATTATTGGTATCCACTCTTGCATGCTTGAATGGAACTTAATTGAATTTCTTTTTGAAAATTAATACGCAAAATTATTCCACTGTAGTTATATTATTTCATGTTATGAAATTGTATGTAAATTTTAATTTAACAAGTAGAAATTTTACAATGCAATATTTGTCCAAAGGAAATAATTGTATATACATGTAACTTTTTTGTGGTTTAAACTTGTACTTCACATTGTTTAAATTTGAGAACAATTATCTTTCACAGTATTACAAATCTTAGCTTACGTGTGGATTCAACTGCACGCGACGGCCACCTTGAAATTTATGTTAATGCTCTTATGGATGGCATCAGCTGATCTAGACTGTCTGGAGCTTGGCTCCATAGAGCCAGGCGTGAACTTGTTATTTATACTGTATAATTTGATTATACGAAAGGTTTCTTTGCACGTTATTTTATGGTGTTTAACTGTAATCACTCTTTGTTTGTTTTGCAAAAATTGCATTTTCATACAAAAAAACAATTACTTATGTCCCTGCATTAATATTATAGTTATTGCTGCGAACATTGCAAGCTATGTATTTTTAGTGTCAGAAAAATCTGAATGTTTCCAGGCAGTTATAATTGTGAATGTGAGGCATCGTGGATTCTATGATATGCAACCTACATGGAAAATTATACTCCAGAAATGCATAGAAGATAGCAAATTATGCACCCCTGATTTGTTTTCAAATTTTTAGAGTCTTGAAAATAATTTTTAAGAAAATATTGAAAGTATAGAGAGGCGTCAAGGGACGTTAATCCTAAAAAATGGATGGGGATGGGTTTGAATCTAAACATTGCACAAATTTTTAGCAATACATCTCGGGCTCTAGAAAGTTTGAAAAAATATAATTTCATAACTTTGCATCGTATAACCATTCATGTAAAATATTTTATTTAAACTTTGCTTTAAATTTTACTTTTCTTGGGGCATGTCACTCTTTATAAAAAATGCAATATGTAAAATAGTCTAATTTTCAGTCTATTTACTGGAAAAGTATCAAGGTCCCCTGACTTTGTTTTTGGGAATTTTAATAAGTGTTTTGCAAAAATTGAGTATTAATTTAATATCAAATATAGAGTGTAGAAGAATGGCAAAGTGGTGTTTTTGTTTTCCAATTAACGAGTAAAACCTTGTTGTTCCTACATCTTTGGATTGAACAAGCCAAAAAGTTAAAAATTAAATATTTTTTTTGTTTGCCTCGTCTATTTGTTTTTGAAATGAATTCAACAAGTTGCAAGTGTTATCTTTCAGAGAAAATAATTCACTTGGACAGAAATAGAACTCTTTTTCAAACAAATAAATGACAGCTGTTATCATAATCGGGTCAGTATGAACCATTGTTTGTGGACTGTTGATGAAAATTAAATTAGATACCCCAGGGGCGTACGCAAGAGGTGGGTTGGGTGATAGTCTCCCCCCCCCCCCCCCTTTAGAGCTATACCTTAGTAAATGTACCAGGGGATGAAGTGTGAAAATGTTATACTTACCGGATAAAATTTAGAAGCAATTTTATGACAAATTGTTTTAAAAATAAATACAATATTTCTCCGAAATACTTATTAAATTATAATGTTATTATATCTGTTCTTACTTTCCTGTGCGTCCAGTGCTTGTTGAAGTTCGTCGTTGGCCCTTTTCAGAGAGCTTACTTCGTGGTTGAACTGAGCTTGCAGTGCAATACCCTCAGCACGCTCGTCGAACAACAAATTTCTCAGTATATCAAATTCCGTTTTAAAATAGTTCATCATTTCAGTGGTGTCCATTGCTAATATATTTAAAATTCACCTTGCACAGTTACAAAAACTCTCTTCGCGTTTTAGATAAACAAATTAATTTTTCTCACACAGTGACGCTAAGGGCTGTTTACCCGTTCGCGCCATCTTTTGTGATGATTATATATTATAATTTTCACCGTGCAATACAGCAACCAGCCTCACTCAGGTGTTCAAAAAGTTGCATACCACACAGGATAAAATAGTAATAAGATGGTGACTTTCCCTAAAGCTTATGTTACTTCGCAAGCATTTTTGCATCACGGGTTGCTGCATAGAAGGATGATATAAAGACGCCGTGCTTGATTTTATTATTAATTAGTACCTTAATTGATAATTAATTTATTTAGTATTTTACTATATCTTTAACGTGTAACAATAAGAATAGTATGTTAATGCTCTTTCATTGCCGAAGAGTGGGTTCAAAACGACACTCTTTTAAAAGGAGAAAAAATGTGTTGAGTATGATAAGAATTAAAGTATGCTCCAAAAAATCTGAAAAAATTCTGAGTTAGCCAATCAATACTTCCCGCACATAAAAATTATATGTCTGGAACGTTTTGTATATGAATATAAGTAGCGGGTCGTTTTAAGTTATAACCTGTGAATTTGTCTGTCAAAAAGGTCAATTAAGAGGCGTGGCTACACTGGCAAGTCTGGCAACACTCTTGCAATAGTAATGCGAATAATTGAAAGGGAGGTGACTACAGTCCCTGAGAGCGTTGCCAAGTTTCTTAGGGCATATGAGAAACGATCATTGCCACGGTTCAAAATATATGAAAACAATTCGGAAAATTAGTCCAAAAAATTAACTGTTAATCTATGACAAATTTTAAAAAAATTCTCGAGCCGTTTTTGTGTAATGTTGATTGAAAAATTAAACATTGAAAGGATACAAAATACACATTAGAATAAATTATTTATAATAAACGAACGGTTAAAAAAATCTGAAAAAAATCAATAGTATTTGCACAATTGTTGTAAGGTTACCAAATTAATTTCAAGAACATCTGTCGATACGTCTATTTTCGTCCAAATGTCTCAGAATATTCGAATATCGCCCTCTTTGATGCGGCGTGAAACAATAAGTGCGGGGTAAGATTTATTTGTGCTGGACTCGTATGCAAGAAAAAATGCATAATTTAAAATTAATTAACACAGCATACTGAGTAACAATATTAAAGCTCTACACCCAGCTTGCTAGCATGCAGTCTTCGTATTCCTCTCTATGGGTAACCTTCCTACCCCAGTCCTAACCATGATTTGATCAGGGTGCATGTTCCGTTTCCTGGGTGCCGCAAGGAACACTGCGGCTTAATCTGCCGACTAGCGCGGGAGAAGGTCGGAGGGTGGCACTCGAGTCCGAGTCTTCTTTTAACATTTTATTATACCACTGGTTATACAAGTACAACATATATTACGTCAATATAAAAATATAAAAGAAACTAAAACAACAACAATAACATCCATAACATTAAAAAATAATATAGGAAAGTACTAAGAAAAAACAATAAAAAAGGAGCACTACACAAGAAATGTTCTGGCAACTTAGCAAAACACATTTTTACTGAATACATTTCTTTAATATTGAGAATTTTCTTTAAATTATTTTTAAAAATATTTATGTTATCCATTTCTCTCAGACTGTATTGTTGACAAAAAAATTTTAGCTGTCTGATAAGCAGAACTATTTTCTAAAAGGCTTAAATTATGCGTCGGTAAGACTATTTTATCTCTATTTCTAGTATTATTCATACGAATGTAACTCACTATTATGCGTATATAAGTTTGGATATATATATTTTTTTAACATTGTTCAATTTAAAATGTATAAGCTTGGCAATGTTTACATTTTATGTTCTTTAAAATGTCCAACACACGAGTCATGTTTTTTAAAACGCAGAACTATTCTGAATGCTCGTTTTTGTAAAACAAATAGCCTATGTATTTTGGGATACTGAATCTCCTTAATATAATATATACTATATATAATATATATATATATATATATATATATATATATATATATATATATATATATATATATATATATATATATATATATATATATATACTGAAATTCGCATTATTAATTTTTTCTTACAAACCTCATCAATATGACATGTATACTCCAATCTAACGACCCATGTATATTTATACCAAGAAATTTTATATGCGGTACTCTTTTAATTAAACCTGTTTCTGACTATACAAGATAACTAGTGTCATATATATGTTATATATGTGTGTGAAACTGTATGAAAATTGTTTAATTTTAATAGAAGACTATTATTTAAACACCAAGATTCCATCTGTTGCACCGTATTATTGTCTTTAGGTCTCTTCGTAAATACACAATCAGAAAGAATCGATTATTTGTGATGAACCATATGTACATGGAGTACAAGACTCATCACAAATAACGGATTCTCTCTGATTGTGGATTTACGAACGGACCTTTTAATTATTTATTCTTTTACAGTGTAGGCTGATATTTCTTAGCATTTTTACGATATTGTGGTGTATTTAGAAACAATTAATTTCTCATTAGTGCTAAATAGTAATGTACATAGCCACAATAATAGGCGTTCAAATAATTTTTATATTGATTTTACAAGAACTAACCTAAATAAATTCTCCATCCTATGTAAAGCTACCTATTTATATAATACCCTGCCTGAAAACATAAAAAATAACTTCAATAAAAATGTTCTCAGAGTAAAAAAATACTATATTGCTCAACAATTTGCTCTAAGTAGAAATATGCAAACATGTAGATATTCTTCATTATTATATTATGCCTAATAATTATAAAATCTTATTATATTATACAATCTGTATACTGAATAACTATTGTTTTGATAATATTTAATATTCAATCAATATACTATTTTTAAAACATGTGTAATTTATGTATCAATTTTTTGTTAGCTTTGACTAATTGTTTAATATATTATAATCCAAACTTACTGTGTTTATATGAATAAGCGACATCAATTTTTTTTTTTAACAAAATTGTTATTGTTAATTATGTAGTGATATATTTCTGTCATCATATTTTTTCCAGATGAAACAAAATTTTCATTCCTCTTCTCGAGCTTTAGCTCATTGAGGTATAAATGTATTTTTGTATAAATGAAATGTATCATGTTTATTTAAATTGAATAAAAAAAATGTATTATAAAAACATCAACATAAACATAACATAACAAACATAAACATAACTATTATGTAATTGATAAATATTATCAGGCGAAGTAAACATATTAAGTTGATGTACTTTTACATACCATATCCATATGTATGCTGGGCAATCTCCGCCGCTCCTTGAATTTTTATGCAGCACCACACATTAACACTGACTTAAATAATTATATAATAGAGTACACGCATATGCATATGCCTATTTTAGTAACTATAATTCAATAATGTACAATTTGAACAAGCAAAGTAAGATAGCAGGCGACGGCGGGAAGCAACAACGAGGCCCGCAAGCTCTGCTGCATAGTCAATCCGGCGACCGTGGTAGCATATGACCCTCCCTACCACCGCTACCAACCACCCCCGCCATAAAAAACCCTCCCCTACTGACCTACCTCATACCGGTGTGTCACTAATTGTCTTTAAATTACAAAAAAAGTCCAACAGAGCAGCAGAAGAGCTCGGTTCGTCAAAGCAAGTAGACTAGTTGTGAAATTTCACCAATTAATTAGGAGTGAATACATCGAATTTTGTTCAAATTGTACATTATTGAATTATAGTTACTAAAATAGGCATATGCATATGCGTGTATTATATTATATAATTATTAAAGTCAGTGTTAATGTGTGGTGCTGCATAAAAGATCAAGGAGCGGCGGAGATTGCCCAGCATACATATGGTATGTAAAAGTACATCAACTTATTATGTAATTATCTTATCTCATCTTATCTCAGTTTTTCGTAATACATTTTACTATATGATGTTTGGGTTTAGTTGGTAGGACTTCTAGTCCTGACTGCGCCTTTTCTTATAAATAAAGTCATTTAATAATATTTTTATTATATATATTATGGCAGTCGTATCATCTGCAAATTTTACAATTTCAGCATTAGTTATTTTTTTAGACAAATCATTGGTCGCAACACTGAACAGGGGTAGGATAAAACATGTGTTGATAAAACTGCAACAATTTACTGAAACTTTAAAATAATATAAAGCAGAAAAGGTTTTCAATAATTTGAACATAGTTTACTGCTATAATTATACATTACTTTAAGTAGATACTACAGTCGAAACTTTGGAAATCACGAACGATACTCCGTTTGTGGGCGTTGTCTCGCAGTCCATGGTGGCGAACTAGGACGATTGCAGAGTGGTAGAATTCTCTTCTACAAATTTGCTAGCACTATGTCTTCTGCAGGAAATAACGTTTGTGTCAAAGTGTACAAGGCTAGACTTGCAAGTTTGCCGGTGACAAAGTGCAAACTGCAGTCAAGAATTACAACTGGACGGTTAACCTTAATTACTTAAGAGTCAAAGAATGTTTCTGTATGAAGGAATAGAATGAAATAAATTTTAAAAATCAATAATGTTTTAAAATATAAACGCTTTTCATAAAACCAAAGAAACAGAGGCACTGAAAAACTTGTATGTTACCTATTTGTTGAGTTGCAATGTAAGTTCCCTGCAAGTCTTGTTGGATACAGGAGGGTACGAGATCGATCTCAATCCACTGACATTCTTAATAATTTTTTATTGCAAACAAAAGGTCATTGGTTAGGAAAGAAGTGTAATTTTGTACAACGTAACAAAACACTCTGTGGTGTCAACTCACACACAAATTCAAACATAATACAATCAAATTAACATTTATGAACTTATGAGAGAAACTTTGCATGTTATTATAATTATAGTATATAGTTAAAATTAATATAAATGTACATAATGTACATACAAAAAGTTTTAAAACCTTTTATGATCTGTAGAATCCAATTAATTTAACGAGTGTTGTTTCAAAGTTGCTGTGTTTTTATCGTCCGCCTAGTTATCCAGAGTATGTAGACACATTACCGTTAATGAGGCATATCTCAATCTTCACATCATAATCAAGTCAATGATTTCTTTAATTTAAATTAATATTAAAATCGCTTAAAAATATTTAATTTCCCATCGACAAAAGCAGTGTTATTCATAATGGAGTATTGACCTCTATTTTTTTTAATTGCAGAAATAAATAGAGGGTGCAAAGTTATGCTACCCTGATTTTTTTCAGATTTTTTAGAGGCTGGGAAGTAATTTTAAAAAACGATTGAAAGTTATTTTTGTGACGTCACGAGACGCCGCTCCTTAAGAAACAGATAGGACTTGCCGCCGCATGACGTCACAAAAAGGACTTTCAATAATTTTTTAAAAATACTTCTAGGGCCCTAAAAAATCAGAAAAAAATCAGGGTAGCATAACTTTGCACGCTCAATCTATTTCTGCAAAAAAAAAAAAGGACAATACTCCATTGGCACTCGTGAGAATTAACAGAAAGTAAGAAAGAATAATTTTGTTTTGTCTCATAAAGTTTCAAATGTATTATCGATTGATGCATTAATGAAGACAAAGGACATTCAATAAATGCAACATTTGGGTGCTGTACCTATGTTGAGTATACAAGATCTATAAATTAAAATAAAATATTTATCAAAATAGATGTTGAATTTTTGTCCCTAAATGCGCTCCATTAACACAGCCCAAATATTTACTGAGGTAATACAATGTCAACAGTGCAGCTTTAAGAATTTAAAGAGAAGATGCGCTTTATCATTTTAACGCAGAAACATAGCCACTCGACTTAACCAAGCCATTACATGAAAATGTATCACCTTCCTGAGTGGTTTGATGAAGCTCCAAGAGCAAAGAAATATTTGTAATTTTCGTGACAATTCGGAAAAGTTCCCCACATCTCCATAGACTGCATGTCAAAAAACAGAGTAGGTGTCCTTTGTTACAACTAATTTCAACAAGTTTAATGCAAACATTCTTTCTTGTTATATTAATAAATTATTATTTAATATTATTATAATTTATCTTGGTAATGTCTGTCATGTTATCTGTGTGTAAATAGTAGATGTGCAGTGTACATAAGAAAATGAAACATTTTCTCCGGAAGTAACCAGAAGTGGGGGCATTTTGTGTTAACTATAAACTTGAAAGACATTGCATACAGATTAAAACTCTCTCAAAAACAATAAAAAACGTTTAAAACTTCGTTGCGATAGGTATATTGTTTTAATTATATATATAACATGTAATTTTTCATCTAGTTGCGGACGAAAATAATTGATTTTTTGGTAAAAGTTTTATTCGAAGATGTTTTCTGAACTTTCAAACAATTTGTCGTTGTGTTTAATTCCCTTTTTTTTTATCAATGGTACCGTTTTCAATTTGTTTCAATTGGTGGTGAGTATAGGAATAAAATACAATTGCATCGCAACTGAACATGTTGTAAGGTGGCTGAATTTACTCCCGGCGCTTCGTGGACCCGAGCGACTTAGCGTTGCTTAGTATTTTGACAAAAAAAAAAGCGGCCATGCAAGACAATACGTCCTGTTTACCTGGTTGAGACTGAGGGAACCGTGGACACCTCAGTTAGGATTGTCGACATTAATACAGTGCGGGTGAATTAAACTGGCGGTGGCCGGGATCAAACTCATGACCATCAAATTACGAAGCAAGTGTGCCAACCACTGCGTCACGTGCCCAGTAATAACCAAATGATCCTAATCACCTTAAAGTTATCTCGAAAATCTCAAAAATTAATAAAATTTAAATGAGAAAACTCTTCTAATTTTAATTTTGTGATTTTTCTTATAAAAGGTAAAATTTTTCTTGTATGTTAGAACGCAAATTTTGTTAAATATTCAAGTTTTCAACACACCAAGCTGTTAAAATAAACTCACAGAAGGTCCAATTGCTAATTAGCTTCAATAAACTTAGAAAGTCGGTAGCTACATTGGAAGAGACGTGAAATCACCTCGCTAATAATAGACTGAGTTCAATGACCTGTTGTGACCTTGACGTGTGGGAGGTCTACATGTTTCACATCCTCGCTGTGAAAATATTCTACCTAATTTGAATGTAACTGAGGTGATTAGAACATTATTTGCATGTTAAAATAAACAAGTTGTCACATAAACTGTAAAATTTTGAAATTAAAGCTAAAAATTAGAGGAAGCACAAGAAACTTAATTGTTCCAATAGTGATATTATTGTATTAATAATTTAATATTGAGTATTTTATAATATAATGCAAACGAAATTTGAAAATTTTCACATAAAATGTTTGATGTTGGAAGAGAGGATAAAAAACAGTAAAGTTTCTCGAAATTAAAACTAACACAAAAAGAGCTACATCCTCCACACACATTTTCAGCCTCTGCTTAGACGAGTGTTGAGTCATCTTATCTGATGGCATGTCCTTAAATTGTGAGTGAGCTTTTCTTGTATTATCTAACTCAGATTTGGTGGGAGATAGAAGGCAATTTGAATGTTTGGACTGCGTAATGGCTGTACAAGATAACAGAGTGTAGAGGAGGGCTCACTTTCAAGTCATCAAGCAGTGACGTCATCACGTCTTGTTTCAAGAGCGCATATCATTATCCATCTGCTCCAAACCGGTTATCGTTGTAGGCTGCTGGCTTAGTTGGTGAACTGTTCCGAAGATTGACGAAAATAGTCGAGGACTAATTTTCTTCAATTTGCCGTTAAGGTAGAGATAACACCGATCAGCTGTTTGACATACTCTCCTTTGATTAACATGTAAACCTTTGCAAATTCACAAAAATTTTGAAATTTCTTGATATATTAGTACCTAAAAGTCATTTTTTAAAAATTTTCAAAACAATTTAACGACCTGATTTTTTTTAATTATTTTGTTTTTAAATTTTCAGCATAGGGTTTTCCCTTAAATAGACAAACTAGAAATTCAATTAAAAAAAATCGGCTACATACATTGTTTTGAAACTTTTTCTGTGGCTTATAGGCACTAATATCTCCCTCTCAAAAAATGTCAGTTTTTTTGTGCATTTTCTAAGGTTTACATGTTAATAAAAGGAGAGGACGTTGAACAGCTGGTCGATGTGTTCTCTACCTTAAAAGCCATACTTTACTCTCCTTGTTTAGTAACCATGCAAAAATTCTGCAAAAAATATGGGGTAAACGACCGTCCTGAACTCAAAAATGATTTTATATTTTTCCGGACTTAGCCCTACAGCTTGAGAACTGTCATTAAATCCATTTTCCGTAAAATTTGAGGAGAATTTGTGAATTCAATTTTCTCGGGAGTTGTCAACATCTCTCACTTGTCAGTTTAAAAAAAAAAGAAAATCACTCTTATCCCTTCAGTGGTATCATGATGATTGAAAATTGATTTTAGGGGTACTTCTTCAGCTTTAGAGGTGTGTCGGAGAAAAATCCTTAAATTAATTTTGATTTCAGGAAGGTTGATTAACCTATTCTAGAAATTTTCTCCTCAAAATAGATAATATTATTTTTTATTTCATAATTCAAAATTAGAAAATATACATAAAATAATGCTTCTCTGAATTTTTCAGATTCTTTGGATTGCCGGATCTAATTTTAAATAAATATTTAAAACATCTGAATTAGGGTGGTACAACCTGATGGGACAACCGTTACGTCATCAATAGTCAATCACAGCAACCGTGACGTCATCAATAGCCAAAATGAAGTCACGGTTGTCACATCAGGCGTACCACCCTAATTCAGGTATTCTAAATGTTTTTTGAAATTTGTTACCGCACTCCAAAAATCTGAAAAAATTCAGAAAAGCATAATTTTATGTATATTTTCTAATTATGATATAAAAAAATGCAACTATTATTGTCTATTCTGGTGGTTAAAAAAAAATGTATCTAAGGATGAATCTCAGTAGGTTGATATCTCTCGCAATCGTACCGCCTGAATGCATCAAGTCTTGCAGGAGACTTAGAACACACCATCAATAGGTGGCAGACAAATTTTGAAGTGAATCTGTCGTATCAGTTTTATGAAAACTGAGGTAGAAGTTTAACATTGGCCTTAAAGGCGGAAACTGGAAATGGAGCTGTTGTAAGAAAACTGCAAGACTGAATTTGCTCAAACCACAAGCGATTAAGTTTTAGAACATTCTCGATTTTTTAAAATTTATTTCATTCGATTCATTTGCAGGGAAATATTCTTTGATTCCGATGTAACTGAGATTAATCGTTAACATTGAAAGGCCAGGAGGTAAAAATTAAAAAAATAATAAGCACCGCTGAAAAAGGTGCAATTGATGTCCAATTACTTTTTATCACCCTGAACTAAATTCGTAAATCATCAAGTACAAGCGTACAAAACTTAATGTTTGTACAAAATTTTTTTGCAATACCAAATGTACGAAAACAAATAGCATGTGAATTGAGGTTCAATCTATGCAAACCGCTCAATGAAATACCTGCAGTTCTGTCGTATCTCCCTACACATATGTTATGTGCAGTGATATTGAAAAAATATGTTTTATGTTCAGTAACCTCTCATACAACAGCAAAATAATTATTATGGAAATTTCTAAAATTGCATCTGAGCCCTGCGGAATTTCATGGAAAAACTTTGAAGGCATCACAATATTTGGTTTACAGTTGGTTCGATCAAATCCCTTTTTCCTAAAAATCAAGCTAAAATTATGAAATAAACTTTTAACGCGTAATATATCTGTATTAAACTTGAAAATGATTTTACATATTTTTCCTCGATGCACCTCTAAGGATGGAAAGCTACTCCTCAAAAAAAATTTCATTAATAATAAAGATTTAGTGTAGGATACAGTATTGAAAATTTTGATGAAATAAGAGGTTGGATAAAAATTGATGAACGTTGAAATAAGGATACGGAATTGTACATACCTGATTTAAGAATAACTTTGTGACGTGCACGGTGATGAAATGTATTTAATTGTTAGGCTTAATTCTTATAATACATAAAATGTAATTATAACTCAACATGTAAGTAAGAAGTTTCTTATTGTATTTATGTAATGTTACTCTGTGGTTTAATGTGTTCTCTTTCATTTATTTTCTGTTAATCTGTTTTTTTTTTTAATTAATTAGTACAATAAGACACTTTATGAAAATATTGTAAATTTTTATTAAATGTGATTTTTTACGTCCTCATTTTTTAATTCATTTTGATGTTAAATTTTTAACAACATTCTAAATATTTTAATAGGTAATTTTCTATAAAATATTATTAATTATAATCTACTAAATTCTAAAAGGTTCGGCAATACACCAGACAGAAGAATTTCTGAATATATATTTTTTTATATCCAAATCTCATCTTAAGATATTTTTTCTCAAAATAATTTTTTATTAAATATAATATATTTTGTATATATAGAGATTTTATTACAACATTCTTCATTAATCAACCATATAATTGTGTAATATATGATTTATTGCGTATACAAATTTATCTAACCATACACAATCATATATATAAGAAATTTAGAGCTGTATTTTTTACAGATTATGGAATTGCTAATATTGTATATATATATATCTATATATATATATATATATATATATATATATATATATATATATATATATATATATATATATATATATATATATATATATATATAATATTATATTATATGAATATCACATAATCACGTCGTAGTAGCGATAATTTGTATGACCAACTGAAGATGTAATTTTATCTTTGCGTAAATTCTTTATTTTTTATAATTTTTTCACAAATGACTTACAATTTAGACATGCCAGTAAGACAAAAAGTTCAAAAAATTTCACCAACTGAAGAAGCCGGAAGTACGAGGTTTCTGTACTTTTAGTTCAGAACCTGAAATTTTTCACAGAGATTTATAAGATTTCAACATATCTGCAAATGTTCATGTTGATATTTCAGCAAAAATACTTCCACGTCCGGCTACTTCCGGTGGTAACCTTGCGTTTGTTAAACAACTATACTTGACTGCTATATGGAGAGAGCTAATGTGGTTTAAAATAGCATTAGAGGTTCTATATTCATCTCGTACTTGGTCAACTATGGTAACTATTGGAGGTGACACGGATAACACCTATGATGTATAAGGTTTATGGTTAGCCAATCAGGGGGTGCAATTTTTTTCACGTGACAGCAATTACGCCCGGTGATGGGATAAAAAGTGGAACAGTTTTCGCACGAAGTTTGAAAATTTCCAATCGCGACTGCCCACAGTAGAGCAACCATGAGAATGGAGTATTGTCCTCAATTTTTTTTATTGCAGAAATAGATAGAGCGTGCAAAGTTATGCTACTCTGATTTTTTTCAGATTTTTTAGAGCCCGGGAAGTATTTTTAAAAAATTATTGAAAGTCCTTTTTGTGACGTCACGCGGCGACAAGTCCTATCTTTTTCTTAAGGAGCGGCGTCTCGTGACGTCACAAAAATAACTTTCAATAATTTTTTAAAAATAGTTCCTGGGCTCTAAAAAATCTGAAAAAAATCAGGGTATCATAACTTTGCACCCTCTATCCATTTCTGCAATAAAAAAAATTGAGGACAATACTCCATTACATAATTGTACAATATAGAGGACATAAAGGACCAAAAGATGGCGCTGATGTCAGAAATTTTTGCTCTTTACATCGAAGGTACGGCAATACCTATTCTCGAACGAAATGACCGATGGCGGCGCTGTCTGCATAGTGATGACGTCACAAAATGGCGGACGTAATGCGGCTCGAAAGAAATATGGAGTATGCAAAGCAGGTTAATAATTTGATAAAGTGCGATTAGAAGCTTACATACAAACGTAAAATTTGACACACCAGCTGTCAAATTAAATTCAGGGGCTTTACAATATTATTGGAGCCAATCGCAACCCTTTCAGCCCTTTCAGGGGTGTTTTTTTCCCCCCATAGGAAATACGAAAAGTTTTTCCAATATGAATATGACTGAGATGTAACAATTTGAAAATTTATAAGAATTTTATGGAGAAAATTTCATACAATAGGTAATTAATTTACAACTCTGAAATAATTAATTAATACAGATTCATCACCACACCCCCGTGGCACCACCTCTACCACGCACACCCCTGGAGTGCTACCCGGCCGTACCCCGTTATTCAGACCTAGCTATTAGTATTTTCCACTTTTTTTAATAAACGAGCTAAAATTATAAAACTTAATTTTCAAGGGGTTATCAACCCTCCTGAACTAAGAAATAATTTTAGATTTTCTCCCCGACGCACCTTTGAGGGTGGAGAACTACCCCTAAAATCCACTTTCTTTAAAAATTGTGCTAAAATTATGAAATTTATATTCAAAGGGTAATCGACCCTACTGAAGTCGGAAATAATTTTAAATTTTCTCCCTGACGCACCCCTGAGGGTGGAGACCTACCCCTAAAATCCACTTTCCTTAAAAATTGTGTTAAAATTATGAAATTAATTTTCAAGAGGTAAGTGACCCTCCTGAACTCAGGAATGATTTTAAATTTTCTCCCCGACGCACCCCTGAGGGTGGAGAACTACCCCTAAAATCCACTTTCCTTAAAAATTGTGCTAAAATTATGAAATTAATTTTCAAGGAGTAATTAACCCTACTGAAGTCGGAAATAATTTTAGATTTTCTCTCCGACGCAACCCTGAGGGTAAACTGCTACCCACCATATCCTTCTTTCTTAATAATCGAGTTGAAATTGTGAATTAAATTTTTTTCAGGATTTATCGTAATTTTTCATAGAAAAAAAATATATCAGACTCGCCTCTTTATTTGCATTATGATGATGGATGTCCACCGTTATAATAATTACATGGCTTGAAGGCTCATGTTGGGGCCTGCACTCTGCACAATGAGGCTATGTATTGTGTGACTTTAATTAACAACTGAGGTGTGACCATCAATTCCACATAACGTCTATCACTTTCAGCTCGTCAATGGTCTCAAATCTCTTTCTGAAGGAAAAGGTTTACAAGAAGAGATTTGAGACCAATTGACGAACAGAAAGTGGAGATAAGACGTTGCATGGAATTGGTCACAACTCAGATGTTAGAGGCCATGCACCTACACACATAGCCTCGTTGAGCGGACCAACATATGCCATCACGCCAATTAACGGTGCTGAACACATTGAGTGAAACCATCATCATACTGCAAGTGAAGAAGTGAGTCTGGGATACTTTTTCTCTGAAAAATTTCGATAAATCCCGAATAAAAATTTAATTCACAATTTCAACTCGATTATTAAGAAAGAAGGATATGGTGGGTAGCCGTTGACCCTCAGGGTTGCGTCGGGGAAAAAGTCCAAATTTATTTCCGAGTTTCAGAGGGGTTAATAAACACTTGAAAATTTAATTTTTTTATTTTAGCAAAATTTTTAAGGAAAATAATTTTTAGGGGTAGGTTTCCACCCTCAGATGTACGTCGGGAAGAAAATCTAAAATATTTACCACTTCAGTAGGGTCAATTACCCCTTGAAAATTAATTTCATAATTTCAGCACAATTTTTAAGGAAAATTGTTTTTCGGGGTAGTTTTCCACCCTCAGGGGTGCGTCGGGGAGAAAATCTAAAATTATTTTCGAGTTCAGGAAGGTTGATTACCCCTTTAAAATTAATTTCGTAATTTTAGCACAGTTTTTAAGGAAAATTGTTTTTCGGGGTAGTTATCCACCCTCAGGGGTGTGTGGGGGAGAAAATCTAAAATTATTTCCGAGTTCAGTAGGGTCGATTGCCCCTTGAAAATTAATTTCATAATTTTAGCACAATTTTTAAGGAAGATTGTTTTTTGGGGTTGTTTTCCACCCTCAGGGGTGCGTTGGGGAGAAAATCTTAAATTATTTCCGAGTTCAGGATGGTCGATTATCCCTTGAAAATTAATTTCGCAAATTTAGCACAATTTTTAAGGAAAATTGTTTTTCGGGGTAGTTCTCCACCCTCAGGGGTGCGTCGGGGAGAAAATCTAAAATTATTTCCAAGTTTTTAGGAGGGTCGATTACACCTTGAAAATTAATTTCATAATTTTATCCCAATCAGTAAGAAAAATTAACAATAGCTTACTATCATATGGATCGACATATTTATACATATTATGCATATATACCACGCGCCGCGCCCAAGACTCTATTTAAATCAAATGACACGGTGTATGGTCACATTTATCTGTTATTTTATTTATTAAGACTAATATTTAACTTTATTATGATAATTAAAAATTTGCAAGTGGATAATATTATATAATCAAGTAAATTAACTCAGGAATGGTATGTTGTTCCTATACTGTTATGAACAGCTAGCCACATTCTAGTAGTCCACACTTTTGGCCACTAGAGGGTTGAATTTGGTTGCGTTCGCGAATAGCATGGGGAGAATCACAAAAATTATCAAATATTTAGGAAAGAAATCGCTTACGAAGTTGAAGTATTTTTTTTATTTGTCCGAAATTATTTGACAACTAATTATGGTGTTGTCATTTCTGTAAAATTATGCTGTGGCTGCTGAGTGCATTTACATTACTTTACAATGCTAATCATATACAGCAATCCTCGCCGAATGCACGTAGTTCCAGCACTTACCACTAGGTTCACACTATTTTTATGACGCCATATATATTGCTATGTTTGCTCAATAAACATTTATTATTATTATTACCATGTATGTCTAACTTCAGTTTATTATTAAATTAAATTCAATTGTTAATTACTTAGCATTGACGTACCGTCAAGTTAATTTGATGTTCCCTCCGGAAGTAGTCAGAAGTGAAAGGTTTTTGCTATTTGCATTTCGCAATTTTAGCTACATGTTTGTAAAAAGAGTCCTAACATATTTGCAAATTTTCAAGACTCGGACATGAACAAGATGACGAGAAACCTCTCGCTTGTGGCTGCTTCCTTCAGGAATGTTACAAAAATATAACTGTATTGACATTACAAAGAATACAGGGGATACGCGATACAGGGGGTCAAAATAACCTACTTAAATCACCACATGAAAAAAGCCTGTAAAAAACTTTCTATTTCTTGCGGAAATGTATTCCTTTTTGGCTAACAAAGAATTACAATTTTTTCGGATTTTTTGATGAATTTACTTGTTCCCTACTTCAAAAGAGTTACGGGTTGACCCCCTTCATAGTGATGCTATAATTTAAATGTAGGGTTTATTGGAAACTAAATTTACTACTAATAATGTGACGTAAAAAAATTTAATTTCCCATGTTAGTTTATGGAAATGATAGTAAAAGTGTCACCGTAAACACGTCCTGTAAATGTCTTTAACGACCTAATGAAGAAGCGTGTTTATTATTTATCTTCTTTAATATTTAACTCTGAAGCAAGAAGCTATTTCAGTGAGATATATTTCAGGGTTATATTAACTCAACGTACAAACTGGGACTATGTGGTTTAAAAGACGGTGACTTAATACGTTTATCTTATTCTTGGTCTTAACTTGAAAAAATCTCCCTAAGTCTAAATTTGAGGCATACTTTTTGTTTGAAATCGATGATTAGGAGTTCTTATAACGTTAAGATGCTGTATGAAATAAACTTTGTACAACAATGTATAGTGTTGAATTATTTGACACTGAAATGTATTACATGAGACCACATAAGACGTTTTGTTTATGCAAATGTCTTAACTGCATTTTATTTATGTCTTAATTTAAAAAAATAAATATTATATAGCAACTTACATTGTTTTGTTACAATGTAGTTTATTATAGCAATTGTGTTTCCGAGGAGCCAAAACTATTTCAACTTATATATATCAAGAGGACCAGATCAGGCACAAGATTTTATCTTCTGTTTTGACCTTTGGGTAAAAATTATAATGAACACAATTTGTTTACAATTACGATGCATTAAATTTCAGACGTTTTCTTTGTTCCTTCTTTTCCTCATTGTTGAACACAATTAGTTTAATTATTGTTTTCATTTCCATGCAATTATGAGACTTAATCAATGACGAGATGATATTAAAAAAAAAGTGGAAATGTTCCAGGAGTTTTGCATGCTGCCATCAGGCCCAGTTATCATTCCAATAGTTTGTCTAATGACGTTGAAGAAACGTAAAAACCTCAGAAACGATGAACCAAGGGCATTTATTTGCAGCTATTTAATAAAAAAAATTATTTTTTATACAAAACAATTTTTAGGAATATAATAAAGACGAAAAATCAATATTATTTTTTTTGATGTTATATAATTTTATGAGTAAAACTCATAAATAAATATTAATAAATAAATAAATAAATAAATAAATAAATAAATAAATAAATAAATAAATAAATAAATAAATAAATAAATAAATAAATAAATAAATAAATAAATAAATAAATATTCCTATTGTTGGGGGTTCACATCTCAAGTGATTTGTGGTGGAATTATCAAACTGAGGTAGTGAGAAATAAGGCTGTAAGAGTTTTAGGAATGTTAACTAGAGGATTAGGGCTGGTAACACAAGTGCTAAGAAATTACTTTATAATTCTTTGGTACGTCCTATTTTGCTGTATGGTGCTCCTGCTTAGCATCCTACCACTATGTAAAACCTAAACAACTTAGAAAGAGTGCAAATTCGTGCTGCTCAGTTTATCTTAGGGCATGGTAGATTTGATCCTTCTGCTGATAGGGAGAAGAGGCTTCAAGTGTGTGACGTATTAAGCTTGGAAGATCAGTGGTTGCAAAATTGATATGTCATTTTATAATAAGTGTTTGTCAGTTCGTTATGATCTGAATGTGTTCAGCACTGAGAGGGTGTCAGTCAAGGAGCGTAGACCTGGACTGCGTGATAGCCAGATTGTGCTCTCTACACCCATGGGAAAGTCTGCTTACCTCGCTTCCTTCTTTCCTCGTGTAGTCAGGGCGTACAATTCCTTGCCTCACTCTGTAAGGCATCATTTGCCTGATGCGTGATATGCTTTTACATATATATCAATTATGTGTTTGTTGTTTTATTAATTGTTTAACTTTTCATTTTAATATTTTGACGAAGTAGTTACAATATCATTGTCTGATATAATTATTTTCTTTGGGTGAATGTACGCATTTTGTGTATGGACTTTCGTCTTTTGCATTCACCAATTGAGTTTTGTATATGTTTATTTTTTAATATTTTCCCTATACTTTGTATTTTTAAACCCAATAATCAATTATTATTATAGGGGACATATGCAGTTCTCTCATTTTAGGAAACATAATATTTATTTATTTATTTCACCCAAAGTACAAATAAAAAATATTTTACAAAAATTAGGGTGCGGATTTCAACAAAGCACCGATGGCACTATTTCACTAAAAAGTGGTTACAATCCTTTATATAACTACTGAAAAAAAACATCATTAGCTGTAAGCTTGTGTCAAAATAAATGTGTAATCATAAACTATTTTTACAAATATAGTGTTTCTTTAAAACACTAGGAAACTGTGTTTCAGAACATTTCTTGATAGGACCCGGAAGCCGATTCCACTCATCCACGGATCTTATTACAAAGCCATTTTTGTAACGATCAATTCGAGCCTTTGGTGGAATGAGCCAAACTGCCCCGTCTTGCCCTCTAATGGGATGTCCATTGACTACAGAATTAGCGAAGTTTAAATCAATTTGGCCAGTTTGGCACTTATGAAAGAAATTAAGGTCCATAATTATTATTATTATTATTATTATTATTAATCTCAAAATAGTCCTTAATAGGGTCTATATTTGTTGTTCAGCAGTCAGGAATATTATTTTTATAAACAAATTTCAATGCCTTTTTTTCGAAAATCTGGAATTTTTTCATATTAGTGGAAGTAGTTGCGTGTCATGCTCACTGTCCCGTCTATTCAAATATTAAACTGTGCTTCATTTAAAAACTGCCACCCCAATCTATATATTTGCAGAGTGATCATTTTCATAATTATAATAACAGAAATAAGTCCAATGTTGTTACAGACAAGTTGAATTCTAATTCATACAAATCTTGTGCCATGTATGAAATGGACAAAATATACAAGTTCCTGTCGAAATGCTTAAATGATATAAATGTCTGAAATTGTTCCGTAAAAAGCTAAATAAAACATACTTATAATTAAAGAGTTGTATTCAGTTGAAGCATTTGAGAGCAATTAATTGCTTGAGAGTATTGTATCCTTATAATTTGACAGCTATTTTTTTTATATTTTATAAAAAAATAATATTTAGATGTTATTGTTATGTATTTTTGTTAATATGAAGTTTGAAATGAACATATGAATATGTTGTCTTGTACAATCGAAAATTTTCAAATAAAGAAAATAAAATAAAAAAAAAAATTGAAATGTATACATGTACGTACGTAGGTATAATAGGCTGTTAATTTTTCATAATGCATAAACACTGACTTGACAGCTGAATAATAAATATAAAGTATGAATAATTCTAGTGGAAAAGCAATTTGAATCATGCACTAGAGTAAATAACTTTTTAAGTAAAATTAAAGCACGTGACATGGATGCAGTTAATTAACATTCATCTTATTCTGTCTATCTTAAATTCTCTCTCTCTCTCTCTCTCTCTCTCTCTCTCTCTCTCTCTCCTCTCTCTCTCTCTCTCTCTCTCTCTCTCTCTCTCTCTCTCTCTCTCTCTCTCTCTCTCTCTCTCCCTCTCCCTCTCCCTCTCCCTCTCCCTCTCCCTCTCCCTCTCCCTCTCCCTCTCCCTCCCTCTCCCTCCCTCCCTCTCTCTCTCTCTCTCTCTCTCTCTCTCTCTCTCTCTCTCTCTCTCTCTCTCTCTCTCTCTCTCTCTCTCTCTCTCTCTCTCGTTCCGGAAGAGCCCTAGAAACGCTGAATTTAGGGTTTTGGAAGGTTCGGGTTTCAAAATAGTATAATATATAATTAGAAAGTACAAGTACCCAGTAAGGTTTAAGTTTCATAAAAATATACATACATATGTTATTTTATATATATAAGTTGAAAATAAGAGAAAGTAAGTTGAATGGTTATTAACTGCATGGTCACGTATGTTAATTTTGCTTAAGCTATTTAATATGGTGCATGAAACATTTCATTACAAGATTTACAAGTATCCTATTAAAATCCATTTATTGTTTCTCATCAATTTTATTAAAACATCCAGTATTAACAGCTATTATGTCAAGTACATACTTTAGCTTACTTAAAATAAATTAATAAACAAAAATATAGATTATATTTTTCAATTTATATAAATATAGCACATCAGCTCGTTTCTGAACTTACTAGTATATATATACAATGAAATACTTTTGAGATGCAGTTTTCTGATCAGCTGCATTTTTATCTATTTTATGTTTGTGTTCACTAAATGAAAACACATTTATTTTTTATTGAACGTGCACAGCGGAAGCTCTCTTTAAGCTGGTATTAAACTATACAATTTTTCTAACTATTGCATACAATTCTTCCTTTCGAGAAAACTTGTTTGTTTGTATGGAGACGAAATTTTCTTGCAAGGAAAAGTTGTATGCAAAATTGTATGGTATAATACAGGCTTTATATAGTTTATGCAATAGAGTATTGTCCTCAATTTTGTTATTGCAGAAATGGATAGAGGGTGCAAAGTTATGCTACCCTGATTTTTTTCAGATTTTTTAGAGCCCGGGAACTATTTTTAAAAAATTATTGAAAGTCCTTTTTGTGACGTCAAGCGGCGGCAAGTCCTATCTTTTTCTTAAGGAGCGGCGTCTCGTGACGTCACGAAAAGGACTTACAATAATTTTTTAAAAATAGTTCCCGGGCTCTAAAAAGTCTGAAAAAAATCTGGGTTGCATAACTTTGCACCCTAAATCCATTTCTGCAATAAAAAAATTGAGGACGATACTCTATTATTAAACTAAATGTGCTTTATTATACTACATTCAGTATCTCCTGCCTTGATATTTAAATAGCGTTGTTATCTTGTATATATATTATATTTTATAGTTAATGTTCTTCTCATCACATAGTACAACTTGTATTATTCATCCATGAACTAAAGAAATCGAGTTTCAAAATTTCAAATATTAATATAATAAACGTAGTTCTAATTTTTAGTCTCGGGCAATATCTATAAAATTTAAGCAAGCAAGTTGTAAAACAAGCGATGTCTTCATGTTGGTAATTCGAAATGTTTCAGTGCCCCCTTGGGACTCTGACGTGGAGACTTCTTCCGTCCAAGTAAGTATAAACGACCAGAGGAGGGCTCACTTTCAAGTCGTCAAACAGTGACGTCATCACGTCGTGTTTCAAGAGCGCAGTTTATTGGTCAGTTCTTATCGGTGTAGACCTCTGGCTAAGTTGGCGAGCTGTTCCGAAGATTGACGAAAATATTCGAGCAGCGAACTTGTTTAATTTGTCATCTCTAATCGAACAAAGTGTACGTACGTATATGATATGATAGTAATGTCCATCTTCTAACGATTGATCTTTGATAATACAAAAATATTTGTCTTTAGAAAATGAATATTTTTGGATAATTTCTAAAATTGCTTGCTTTTCAGAAAATTCAAGTCGGTGATTTTCTCACAACAGCTCCACTTCCGTTTTCCGTCCATAAGCCTCCATGTTAAACTTCTACGTGAATAAATAAATTGAATACAATGTTAGACTATAGTTCTGCTTACAAATCATCTTGGATGTGATGATTCACGAGAGATCTCTTATTTCAATACCGCACACTATGGCATTTCTATGCAGATTAAAAAGCGTGGCGCAGTTTGTCTGACTGGTCTCGTCAGATCATCGAAGTCAAGCAATGCTGAGCGTAGTTATTAGTTGGATGGGTGACCACGCATTTTCAACAAAAATCACGTTTTCCACCCATGGTAAATAGTTGTGCTTTTCCATTACGTAGTTTCCTTAGCTTTGGGTCCATATTCACTTGAAACAGTCACCTATCCAAGTACTAACCATACGTGGCTTGACTTGACCCGCCAATGGTCCACGCTATTTTAACAACGAGGAATGTTGGAGATAACATTATATACAAAACCCTCTCAAGACAAATTGAAATGTCGCCACAATCTCGTAAGGTAGACAAGATTTATGTAGCAGTTTTTCAATAAATTTAACTATGGTAAAAAAATAATGTTGAAGAATAGTATAAGTAAAATAACATGGGTTTGCTTTTATAATAATCCTTCATATATGGTGGATTTATTTAATATCATGAAAAAGATACTGTCTCTAAATGTAAAATAAATAATCATTTTATCATGATGTTCGTACAACGTCTGTCCCTATGCTTACTCGTTAAATGCTTTCATGGCTGTGACATCACAGCGTTTTCAGCACCGTTTTAAGGGTGTAAGAGGGTTAAGAAATATGAAAAAAGTTGCTATGATATGGTGGTTGCCAAGGTTGGCTTTATACAGGTTAAGTCACCGATTGGACCAATGTTAATGGGCTTAGCCAATCACGTTCAAGTATTTTTGACCACATCGTGCCGCGAAATTTTGAATGTGCCCATCATGCAATGCTATTTTTGAAATTTCGCGGTGCAATGGGGCCTGAAAATTTACCGAAATTGACGCACGAAATGCGTGCATGTCTTAACCTGTATAAAGGAACGTTGGTGGTTGCATGGGAAACACAATTAGTTTATTTTACCGGAGAAAAGTGCAAACATGGCGTGCAGGCAACCATGCTAGTGGAAACGTAGTGATCGAATTCGGCATTTAGGCAACAGACTAAAATAAAATAACTTATTATTAATCATTTAACATGATAATAAAAAATGTGAGATAAACAAAAGTTAAATATTAAGTTTACAAACTTTTGCTCACCTCTGAATTTTGAATTTTTTTTTCTTTGTATATTTTAAGTATATTTTGTTAATGTATTATTAATGTAATGTTTTTTTATATATGCAATGTACAAAACGAGCATAGCATAAGCATGGGCTTATACATATCGTCGCTTCACCAACAAGCATGCCGACGACCTTGAAACGCCTGATCTGACTTCACATGCAAGCGCCTAATACACAAATTGAGGGCATTAAATTTATCAAAATATAAAAAAAGAAGATTGTTCATTGGTGGTTCCATTACAAATGCAGCAATATTTTTATATTTATTTATTATGTTTCCTTTGTTGTTACGTAAACGAGAAGTAATATCTGCCCCTAATGTCAAGCTTGGTCGTCCGTCATGTGTGTTTACAAATCTGGGGTAAACGTCGTTACATTCATGATGATAACGTGTTCAGTGACATCTAACCTCGTCATGGATCTTCGTAATTTATCAAGAATTATGTCAAGTGGGTGCTAATTGGAGTTAGATATATTACGGTTGTTAAATTTATTGTATGAATATTTTTGCCATCTATAAATGTTTAAAAAAGTATATTCAGTTCCAAATATCTTTTTTTATTTCAAATAAAATTAATTTTGTTTAAAATTATTTAAAATATAATTGTTTTTAATTATTATTACACTGAGTTCAGAGCTCTAAAATTTAGAATTTCATTATGTGAAAAGTGCAAATAATATTTATGATAATGATAGCAAATATATTTTGTGAAATATTATAATATGATGAATTATATATTTTTTATTTAGTTTCATTTTATTCACTTGAACTTTTAGGTTGTACAAGATGAGCTCACGTCATAATCAAATCCCGAAAAAAAAATAAACGGACAAAACAAACACCGACATAACACACAATGTCAATGAAATATATTTCTTAAAATATAGCACTAATTTTAACATGCAATTCTTACCAATTTATACACAAAGCTCCTTACAATGCTACCACATCCTCAGGAAGTTTATTACTTAGAAATGATTCCAAGGAATAAAACTCTTGATTGATTAAGATTTGTTTTAACTTAGTGTGGACCAGTATGTTGTTTTTAATTGATATCTTTTAGAGAAAGTGAAAAGGAAAAGGGAATATATATTATATATAAATATATGTATATATACTGTATATATATATATTATATATATAAGGGTTAAGGAAATCAAAGCATTCAATTATTATTTATTTATTTATAACAAAGCCATGCTAGCATTTACTTACGATATATATTTTCTTATGTTTTCTAACTTCACTTAATTGTTGTTTTATAACATTTCAAATATTTTAGAAAGAGCTGATTGTAGTGAAATTGGTCTCAGAGACTTTACAAAGACCTCTAGACATATGGCCAGGATTTTGATCAGACGGAGGTCTCTGTAAAGTCTCTGAAATGTTCTATAACTTAATGTTCTGTCTTTTTAATTTATATTTTTTTTTTTTGCATACACTATTATTTATTTAAGGGAATTACTTAAGGATAACATAACACGAAACATTGATTGTTGTAGTCCCATCATTTGATTACATGTAAACCTTAGCAGCCTCATAATAATTTTGATTTTTTTATTTTTTTTGGGAGAGACAAATCATAGCACCAAAAAAAATGTGGAAATAATTTCAAAACAATTGGACGATCTAATTTTTTTAAATTAATATCAAAGTTCAGGTCTCCATTGGAAAGCCCTGTACTGAAAATTTAAGAAATTAATTTTAAAAAATTGGATCGTCCGATTGTTTTGAAAGTTTTCCTACATTTTTTTGGTGCTAATAGTAAGAACTGTTAGTAAATAACTTTTTCGTGCAAAGGATATTCATATTGAATTTTAATTTTAATTTTGGACTTTTATCTTTGTCAGTGTTCCATGTAATCCTTCTGTGTGTAGTATGTTGCGATGGTCACTTAGTGTTCATGCACGTCACTTACACTTGCATGTACTACACATATCACTATGTTTCGAGAGTCAACCGCTCTCTTCCTCAGGTGATCTCTCGACGTGCATGAACACTAAGTGAACATCGCAACATACTACACACAGAAGGATTTTATCGAACACCAGCAAAGGTAAAAGTCCGAAAAGTAAAATTAAAAGAATATAAGGAGAATGTATCAAAGGCAATAAAATAAAAGAAAACGATCATAAAATAAATAATGCTGTAAATAAAATGAAAACATGCTGGGATAATATTAAAGAATCCTGTAATGTTAGGCCTCCAAATGATTTCTGTATTACTGAATAAATTGTTAAAGATGTTGTAATTTGTGACCCTTTAAAAATTTCTAATGCCTTTAACAACTATTTTGTAAAAACGATAGAAAATTTTTTACGTGAAAATTATCCTGACCCATATAACTATACCGATGTATTGATTATTCAATTAAGATTTAAGAAACCATGCCCAAATATTTAGCTTCCAACAAATAACTTGCGGGAAGCTGCTCAATAAATTAAAGGAACTGCCTAATAAAAATGCAGCGGGACCAGATGAGGTACAGTATAGTGTATTGAAAAGCTCTGTAGTTTTGTTAGGTATTCCTCTAATATCCCTTACAAATCATTCTCTTTTAGACTGTAGTTTTCGGAATAGATCAAAACATTGAAAAGTTATTCCATTTCACAAAAAGGGACCCAAAAATTTGCTAAATAATTACAGAGCTATTTCCTTGTCCTCTGTATTCGGTAAAACATTTGAGGGTATTTTAGACGACCAAATTATGGATTACAAATAAATTGATACCTGAATGCCAACACGGTTTTTTAAAGAATAAATCAACAACTACTCCCTTTTTGAATTGTTATATATAGTTTATAAAAGAATCGATAAAAAATATACTGCATGGGAATATTATTTGATTTTCCCAAGGCTTTTGATAGCCTCAATAAAGATGTTGTGCTGGAAAAATTAAAAAAAAAATTGGCTTCGACCAAAATATTATAGCTCTCATGGATTCTTATTTATCAGATAGAAAGCAGTATGTTGATATAAATGTAAAATCCGACCTGTTACCTCTTACCTTGGGAGTTACGCAAGGTGGTGTAATAATATCTATAACTCTTTTCGGTGTTAGTATAAATGATTTGCCCGAATACGTAACGGAAGCCCAGATAATTAATTTCGCAGAAGATGTTACAGCAGTTGTAACAGCAGACACGGAAGAGGAACTTTTTATAAAGGCTACTAAATCTATAAAGCAAGTTTTAAACTGGAGCCAACAAAATAGGCTTATGTTAAATGTAGATAAAACTAATTACATATAATTTGAATCCCAAAAATGTTCAGCTGATAAGAGGTATTTATTGTACTTAAATATTAATTTCATTAAAAGGGTCAAAAGCATTAAATTTTTGGGAATCACAATAAATGAATCTTTAGACTGGACGGAGCATATTAATGAGACGTGTAAGAAAATGAATTCGGCCAATTTTATTTTGTATTCGCTTAGAAATCATGTATCACAAAAAACGCTTTTAAGCATTATGCGTATGTTTATCCGCAATTAGCTTATGGTGTTATATTTTTGGGTCAGTATCCAGAAAAACCCAATAGACTTTTTGTTTTACAGAAACGTAGTTTGTGGACGATGTTAAATTTTAAAAAATGGGATACATTAGTTACACAATTTAAGAGTCGTAATATGATAAAATTACCATGTATCATTATGCATGAAAGCAAGAACTTAACTTTTGTTCTCATTTCCATTTCTAAGGTCATCGCAATTTTCTTTTAATAGGCGGTCTCATTAATTTTACTAAACATTATATGGTAATTACATTTAGTAGTATTTTTCCCTGCTATTTTGTTGATTTTTAAAAATAATTAAATTTATAATTGTATATTTATATTATGTTCGTTCTTTTTGTTACAGTGATAATATCCATTATTTTTTTTAATTAAATGATCAAATGATGTAGAAGTTTTTTTATACTCTTTTATGGTCATTATTTACTAACTCTAAATTAAACGATTAAAGAAAAGAAATATACCTATTAACGTTATTATTAGAAAAAATTCTGTTTACGTTTTTTACATGTACATTTTTTTACTATTACCACAAATGCGTCCAGTCAAATTGAATTGAAATTATAGTATATTTTTATATACCTTTTAAAGTGTGCACTTCTGGACACCACGAATGTTATCCTTGCCTCATTAGCTACCAGCTCCAATTGACAGAGAGATTGGTAGGGGAGGTAAGAAGAACATTCAGTCTAGCCATCTCCAGTTCTTGAGGTTCCCCTCAACTACATAGATGGCATGGTAAATTACACATACAGAGCAGACGTTCGTGGTGCCCAGAGGTGTACATGATGTTATTTTAAAATAAATACTAACGTTGCATTTTTTTATAATGTATGAATATTCTGTATTAAAAAAACTGTCAAATCTTAATTTTTATTCAATAATTCTTTTGATATAACATACTTTTAATTTACATAGTAATTACTATGATATAAAACATTCGTTATAAATTTGATGACCAAGCAATTTTATCAAACTATGAAACGTGAATACATTTTTGTATTGAGTTTTCATTATTAAATCATATTCTCTTATCAGAAACCTAAGAAAATATGCATACCTGGAAATCAATTTATATGCAGTAATTGTTTAGACTCCAAGGATAATAAAAAACGAATTATGGCTTCGAACATAAAATTAAACAATTTCGGCCCTCAACTATTTTCGTTAATCTTCGGAAATTTCGCCAACTAAGCCAGCAGTCTACACCGATTACAGCTAGCCAATAAACTGCACTTCTAAAACACGACGTGAAAACGTCACTGTTTGACGACTTGAAAGTGATCCCTTCTCTCCACTTTGTTACATCATCGATCTTCATTAAATTTGCTTCCAACTACATTTTAGACAACACATCAATGTATCGAAGCTGAAGTTTGGTTTTAAAGTAAAAATTTTATCAGTTTATGACTGATTGAAAGAGATGTCGACATTTTGGTAGAAAAAAAATGGAAAAACAAACATTTACGAAAAATCATTTCATTGATTATCCTTTTTTTGAAAATCTCAAAAATTCTGAGTTTGAAAAATATACATACAATTTAATAAACGCATAGGTTTGTTTTTATAGGATAGGTTTGTATTTATACAAACCTGTGCGTTTTTTTAAATTTCACAAATGGAATATTAGCATTGGAAGTAGCCGGAAGTGCACGTTTTAATTCAATTTTTATCTGAAATTTATATATATATATCAGTCAAACCCTATTGGGTACTTCTGTTTATAATTTACATACTATTCTGAAATTCCGAACCTTCCAAAACTCTAACTTGGGCGTTTCGCGGGCTCTTCTGGTATGGGTGCGGCCACTTCCTTGCAACACATCCCAGCATTTTGCTGCGACTGAGGGAAACGTGGAAACCTCAGCCACGATGAACACTATAGTTTTTATCAATGAAACGGAAGTGCAACGATTCAAAACAAGATGGTGGAAAAGCGCAACAAGTTACCCCTAGGTGGAAAACGTGTTTTTTTTTATACCTTCCACTTCCTTTCGTAATCTCACATTTGTTGAAGTGTTGATCAACAATACAAATCGCTTTTATTCAATTTACAATACCCTGGAAGGATCGGGGTTGTGTAGAAAAGTTTAATTTTCATGTCTGCACCGCAGCTTAAATATTCTGAAAGAGTTTTGAAACTAACATATAACGGGATACACAGTCGTCTGGCAAGCGCGAGATGCGAGGTTCGAATCTCCCCCTAGCCGATCTATCTTTTTAAACATGTGATCTGTAGTCCGAAATCATTATATTCAATCTCTAAAATTGATCTCATACCGGTATTACTTAAAATAAATACTTTTAGGAATTTTGTAAGAAATGACAATGTAAATACATTCAAAGATAAACTTGAAAATATTTTTTTATCATATCTCCGTCTAATTCAATGTTTGAATGTTTTTAAATACTTTTACTTTTTATTTAACTTTGCATTTTTAACATTTATTATTAAGTCAAGTGAGATTCATCTTTAATTTCTTTACTACTACATTTCAAAATTAAAATTCGTGATACCTCTTGGCAGCTAAAAATGCTAACAAAAACTTTTAAACTTTGAAACCGCATTGTTATCAATCACCCAAAAGTTTTTCCTTTGTCTCCACCAAGCGAAAAAAAAAATCAATTTTTTCTTGTAAGAAAAATCCAAATTTCGTTATATTCTAGCGACATACATGATCACATTAACCTACCCAGCAATGCTATTTTTCAACTTTCGCGTGTCTAAAAAATTGACGAACACATTTTATGCGTGGCAGTATGAAGGAGCCATGCAGGGTACTTGGTTTGCAGCTATGTGATTGCGAGTTGAAGTCTAGACGCAATGTGAAAAGATACTGCATTTTTAATTACCGACCATCCTGGTCTCAACCGTTCAATTTGGCTATTTGATAGCAGCTGCATGAGGTATGACTGTGAATGTTTCTTAAAATAAAATTTTCTGCTATGAGCAGTCAAAGCATGATTAGCTCCTATATTTTGAGCGTAAGGTGTGCTCAGTGATAAAAAATTCTCACATATGAAAATTATGAAACATAATATCCTAAAATGTTCTCTTCCACATCTCCTATCAGTAGCTAAAGTATCGGGTGTATTAATTCGATATAGTTTTTGAGTGATTATTAGGGCTGTAAATAACCGAGTAAAATGTCTAACCGGTGACCGTCAACTTTTAACCGGTTTTTAATCAAACTGAAATTTGATTAAAAACCGCCAAGAATTCTGAAAATGTTTGATCGATTAAATGTCTAATCGCTATCGGTTAATTTTATTCGATTGGTTAATTAATTAAATTTATTTGAACCGGTTAATTCTGCGTCATCGGTTATATTTTGGCAAATATTACGTTAAATTAAGATAGATTTAAAACAAATACCATTACTATTGCATACACAACTAAATATAGAATATATTATTTTTCCTTTATCATCATCATACAATAATTTAACAAATTTAAAATTAAAATAACATGTAAGGTTTTTTTTTATATAATTTACAAAATAACGTTATAAAGCATATAATAAATATATTAAATTGATTAATGTTGTTAATATTGATATTGTTTAGCTAACATGCATTATTGAATATATTAACTTTTCAGTGTCACAATTGCATTATATTTTTTGGCGGAGGGGGGGTGGATGAATTGAAACATTTTCTGAGCTGTTCTTTATATAACATAGTATATATTTTTGTGAAGGATGGTCAAAAATATTACCTTAAACATCCTTAATGGAATTCATTTAAATTTTGAAGTCCAGCAATATTCTATGAATAAAAATATAAATTGTAATATTTATGTTAAAGTATCTGCAGGTAGTTAAGTGCGAGCTGGTCTCTTTGTGCTACTTATTAATTTTGTATGATATCAATGTCTAATATTTTTCTCCTCTTTTCGCCAGTGACAAAACGATCACTCCCTTCGCATCTCATTTCTAACAAACTAATCTGAAACGTTCGCCTAAAGTTTTTATTATTTTAACAGATTGTACGTGCTTCATTAGTAATCAGTGCAATTATATTTTAACCTAACTGCAAAAATTTACTCGCAGTTCACGTGTCAATTAATTTTTTTGCATTTATTAAAATTAATAAAAAGTATTAACCGCGGTTTAAAGTGCTTAAAATTATGACACGACTAGAAACGGTTAAAATTGACTATCGGTTATTTTTCAATATTAATCAAAGTTCGTTTAAATGGTTAATTTAACCGTAACCTCGAGTAACAGTGTTTTATGAAAACGATTAACCGTTGTATTTTAACCAGACGGTTAATCAACTGGATAAAATTTAGAGCCCTATTATTAATTTTTCAAGTTGGGTAATATAACATGGAGAATAGGAACACCCATATATATTATATTATTCAACTTTTCAAATTCATAACTCAATAACGATTTCCAAGATTTTTTAAAGAAAATTTGATTCGAAAAAAAAAATACTTAAAATTTGTATGTGGTTAAAGCTCTTTTCATAAAACATCGCTATTTTTTTTTCATACCACTGAACGCCGTATTTTTTCTACATAATCAAGGGTCTTTGCCAAATAAGGCCCAATGCTAAGCGGCGCACTCATTCATACTTTAGAATTTTTTTCTGGAATTCAAACTTAATTAAAATGGAATTTTTTTTAATTTCAGTTTCAAATGAGGACCACTAGAACTATTTTTAGATGGCACTAACTCATTTTTTTTTTTTTTTTTGTGCGCACCTTACTTTAATTTACACCCCATGATATCACAAACGTTACCCCTGCTATGTTTGTGAGCGTCTAAAACTTCAGCCACTCTTCACCAAGACCACATTGTAACATCTTTTATTATTTTGTTCACAGAAGTTGCAGTCTCACTTCACCTGAGGAAGATGGACAACAGTGTCAGGTCATACTTTCACTTCACCTGAGGAAGATGGACAACAGTTCGACGTTAAATGTCACCTCAGGGTGCCCAGCCCCTCATCAATTCCACTCGTCCCTTCTTGACATGGACCTTGCAGTGTCACAATGGGAGGCTACCCTGACAGCCCTGACCTTGACTTTGATAATCCTACTGACCATTGTTGGAAACGTGCTGGTAATTCTCAGTGTCTTCACCTACAAGCCCCTCAGGATCGTTCAGAATTTCTTCATCGTATCTTTAGCTGTAGCTGATCTGACCGTCGCAACTTTAGTACTCCCTCTGAACGTTGCTTACTCACTGATAGGACGCTGGGTGTTTGGAATACATGTTTGTAAAATGTGGCTGACATGTGACGTGCTTTGTTGTACCGCCTCTATATTGAACTTATGTGCCATAGCTTTAGACAGATACTGGGCGATCACAGACCCTATAAACTACGCTCAAAAACGGACATTAAAACGAGTGTTAGTTATGATAACTGCCGTTTGGTTGGTAAGCTTGATAATTTCATCCCCTCCCCTGGCGGGGTGGAACGACTGGCCAGAGGTATTTAGCAACAGCACCCCTTGTCAGCTGACGTCCCAGCAGGGCTATGTCATATATTCATCATTGGGCTCGTTTTACATCCCCTTGTTAATCATGACTTTAGTGTATATTGAGATATTTATTGCAACCAAAAGACGATTAAGGGAGCGCGCAAAAGCTTCAAAATTGAACGCGGTAAAACAGAATATTGTTGCCACATCTCTCCCAGCGCCTCAACCATCATCTTCACATGGTGATGGAGAGTCAATAAGTAGTGAGACAAATCATAATGATAACACTGTCGTACATAAGAAACGAAAGAGGAGACGTAAGAAGGGATCGATTGAAAGAAAAAGACAATTGGAATACTTAGCTCCGCCTCTTGAGCGAGAAGATTCAAATACAGAAATCAACCCTAATAATCACACTGATTGTCCGACTGTTATTACAAGTGCTGGTGGTTCCCCAGCCCCTCTGGATATAAAAACGTCTCAACAAACTGCCACCCAGATCGCCAAGAAGAACACCGTGTACCAATTTATCGAGGAGAAACAACGTATTTCTTTGTCCAAGGAGCGACGCGCGGCCAGGACCCTGGGGATTATCATGGGTGTGTTTGTGGTGTGTTGGCTGCCGTTTTTCTTAATGTACGTCATTCTGCCGTTTTGTTCGTCCTGCTGTCCCAGCGAAAAGTTGATCAACTTCATCACCTGGCTGGGCTACATCAACTCGGCCTTGAACCCGATCATATATACCATTTTTAACATGGACTTCAGAAGGGCCTTCAAGAAACTGCTACATCTGAAACCTTGAGAGGTCCGTGAATTGAATTATATAGCTGAACATTTTAAAGTTTACCAGCGGAAGAAGCAAAAAATGGAAGCATCTTGACTGAACTATCAACAAAACATTTTGCAGATAAATTAATATAAATTTTCAGACTTAAAACTGCATGAAATTTAAGTTTCAGATACCTCGCACTTCCGGCTATTTCCGGCATAACATTTGTTGGACATAATTGAAAATATATCATATATTATAAATAATAATAAAATAAGTACAACATATCACTTCTTTATTTGCTTAGAAGAAAGAGGTTGAATGATAACAATAAATTTTATTTGATTTCTTAATTAACTACTTTATCTTGTTTGAAATGTAGATTCAAAATGGTCACATGACATTATAAAACTGTTGGGTCTAACAAGCGATCAACTATATAACGTTTATAAGCAATCAAATCACGTTGCTATGGAAACAATAAATATGTTTATTAACGTTGTATAATTATACAACGTCTGACCGAACATTCCAAATACGTCACAGGCATAACGAGCAAGTCACGTAACCTCTTTAAATGTCCATTACAGGCAATATTTTGTGCAAAAATAATAATCTCGTTGTATTTAACTATTTTTAAATGTTACAAGTTACAACACAATATATAAATTTAGCACAATACATATGTAATTTTCTTAAATAATTAGCTCTTTAGTAAAAAGTTGTAGTTCCTTGCATGGTATTACAAATGTTATTAATTAATAAAATAAATAAATATATATGAATTTAAATAATAAATGGTAGAAAATCTATTCCATATTCAGTAAATTTGGAATTAAAATAGATTTTCTTGCAGCGAATGCTTATGTTTACTCATGGTGTAATATGAATGTGCTTTCTAAATATTCAATATTTTGTACAATTATTTTGTATCATGATATTTAGATATGTATCATGTACAACAAATTTGCTCAATTGAATACTCAAGATAGTAATGTTATTATGCTTTCTGAGCCTTTAAAAAAAAAATGTAAGTCCTAGAATACATGAAAGGAAACCAAAGCTTTCTCATCTTATTACAACTTGTGTTACATGACAAAAAAGTATCTAGCTTTTAAATCCATAATTATCTGAAAATATGAATCTCAAAATGTATTCTTAATTCACTTTCAATTAAATTTTTAATCACCAACATAAATCAAATCAATATGCAATGTAAGGATAATTACATAATCATAGTTCTCTATATAATTAGTACATTATAATGAACAAGAAACGGAAAGTTTTTAAGTTTTTGCTGTAATCCGTTTGTTATTTTTCCAACTTTTATAAATTCATTGCACTAGACTCGTATGTAACTCTCTAATTTTTATTTTCTAACATGAACAATGCATAGGATATTGTCAGTTGTTTCAAACTAGAGTCTATAAATACATCCCAACCTTGCCTAGCTGGAAACGTATTTTGAAAACCCCAGGTAGTAAGCAGCAGATAAATGATTCAACTATTTTGATACTACAGAAAATTATAATTAAATTAAATGAAAAAAAATTATCAAATTAGATTAAGTACACATTGTAATATAATAGCATAAAATAATATCAAATACCAACCATCCCGATTGGAGTTTCAAGGGTTCCCCTAATAAAAACAAGGCAAATGCTGGGATAGATTGCTAGGCAGTGACTATATAATGACTACTCAAGTTTAAAATGAAACCAAAATATCTTAAGCAATGTCATAACAAAATAACAAAGTTCCCTACATAGCCGATGTTAATTCTGTTGTTCAGAAAATATGTCCTCTCCTCAAAATGATGAGCCTCATTTTGTCGTGACGTCATATCGAAACAATAGAAACCTTTCTTGAAATTATTAATCCTTAGCAGTCCAAATGTAAACTTATTACGTATTTTTCCATCATTTTAAATTTCTTTCTTGCTTAAACTAAGGATGTTATGTAAACGTATTCCCCCTATATAAGATGTCTTCTCGTTTTACATTTGAAATAAAGCATCACAGGACGAATTAATACCAAAAAGTCACAATTTATTAAAATGATTATTTTCACTCCGGTTGACTTTTAATAAGTGTACACCTTGGAATATTTACCTCTTGAAGACACTTAACTTGCCCTGTGTCGATTACTGAAAAAAGAAAATTTTCAATATGACCACTGCATATTATATATATATATATATATATATAAATATATATCTGTATATATGTGTGTGTGTGTGTGTGTGTGTGTGTTGGCACCCACAGCCGAATTCTGCCCAGGGCCAAAAAAATTGCGCAGAACTAGATTGGAGCATCCCGGAATGCTTCACACCAGAAATGTATTCGTTTTTTGTCATTGGGTCCAAGCACGATGCTCCATTTTAGTTCTTGTCAAATCGAAATGCTCCAAAGCCGATGGAGACTTTTACCTCGGTTTTGGAACATTTTCGTTTGACCAGAACTAGATTGTAGCATCGTGTTTTGACCCAAAGCCAAAATGAGATTTTATTTCGGGTTTGGAGCAAAATTTGTCCACATCTAGATCTGCGCATTTTGCACAGTTCACGTTACATTATTATATATTTTTATTAGGTTGAGTACTTCATGTTAAGATAGTGCTTAATTACCACATTTTAAAAGAGATGGATTATAAATGAACAATTTATTTATTAAATATATAATTTATTTTTTTTTTAAATAAAAGTTATACTACAAGCTTCTAACTTCACTGAAAATTTTAAATTTCATGGCATTTATTAGTCATTAATTTAATAGTTCTTGAGAACCTTGGCATATCTTCACAACGAAGTAATATTTATAATATAAAAAAATAAATAATAATAAAATAATTGTTCAGTTGCCATATGGGATGGTAAAGTTAGAATGAATGTCATTTCCCTAAATTTATCATATTTTTTGCTTAAGCCTATGTTTTTTCTCACTTGGATCAGCATTCATTATAAAATAAAAACATGATGGCAGTTTATTCAATTAGACCCTAACAATAAATTAAAAATAATTGTGGTCGTACTTTTTTTTTATTAAATTAATAAATACATAAATAAATAAATGAATAAATAAATAAATGAATAAATAAATAAATGAATAAATAAATAAATAAATAAATAAATAAATAAATAAATAAATAAATAAATAAATAAATAAATAAATAAATTAATAAATAAATAAATAAATAAATAAATAAATAAATAAATAAATAAATTAATTAATTAATTTATAAATTAATAAATAAATAAATAAATAAATAAATAAATAAAGTACTTTTAAAAAAAATATTGTGTTGCGCACTTATAATGCGTCTTTTGAGTAAATGTGGTAAGCATCATTTTAATGTGAAGTACTCAAACTGATCAAGGAGTATAAATAAAGTAACGTGAACTCTGCGAAATGCGCAGAACTAGATCTGGGCAAATGATGCTCCATAACCGAAATAATATCTGCAGATATCATGATTTCGACTTTGGGTCAAACCACGATGCTCCAATCTAGTTCTATATATATATATATATATATATATATATATATATATATATATATATATATATATATATATATATATATATATATATATATATATATATAATATATATATATTATATTTGATATACATACACTTTCATACTTGCATATAATCATGCAGTATATACAGTACAGAGTAAAGGCAACATACCATGAAATTACCCACTCCCCACATTAATTGCAAAAATGTGACAAGTGGCGAAACAGTGGCAGAATCTTGAACTGAAGTGTACTATGATTGCAGGTGAGTGTATTTTAATCATGACTTAACATTGTACTCAAATTTACATTAAAAAATCTTGTATATTCTTCTAACATATTGTCAGCTAAATAATACGAATTATAACAATATACTCATAATATATTCATTAGTGGGAGGTGTGGCGCAGTGCGCTTGACCGGGTCTCGTCAGATCACCGAAGTCAAGCAACGCCGCGCGTGGTTAGTAGTTGGATGGGTGACCATTTTCAACAAAAACCACGTTTCCCACCCAGGGGTAAAACGTTGCGCTTTTCCACTATGTGGTTCCCCTGGCCTTGGACCATTGCACTTCCGGTTCATTGACAAAAGCTGTAGCGTCCATCCTGGCTGAGGTTTCCACGTTTCCCTCAGCCGCAGGCAAATGCCGGGATGGATTTGCAAGGCCGTGGCCGCCCTCGTTCCAGAAGAGCCCGCGAAACGCTCAAGTTAGGGTTTCGGAAGGTTCGGGGTTTCAAAGTAGTATATGTAATTAGTAAATAGAAGTACCCAATAGGGTTTGATTAAAAACTAAAAAATATATTCATTATGTAATAAACATGTTTAAGATATTGTTTAGGATACCATTGTCAGCAGTATTTCAATCTCATAATATGTCAAATATTTGGCAATAATGGTTGCATATTTTTGTTTCATAATTAGAAAAATACCAAAACTTAAGCTTTTCTGAATTGTTTCAGAATTTTTGGAGTGCGGGAACTAATGTTAAAAAAATATTTAAAATATCTGAATTCAGGTGGTATATCTGACGAGACAACCATGACGTCATCAATAGCCAATCAAAATACGACAAAATTACGTCCCAGTTGTCCCTTCAGATGCACCACCATAATTCAGATATTATAAATTATTTTTAATATTAGTTCCCGCACTCCAAAGAATCTGAAAAAAATCAGAAACACATAATTTTAGGTATATTTTTGAATAATGAATTAAAAAATTGAAGTCATTATTCATTATTGATGTTTATGGAATATATATAATTTAATGTTACCTAACGAGTTTTTGTATTGTAAATTTGATTCAGAACCTCTATATATTATTTTCTGGTTTCTATAAAACACTTTTAATCTTGCTGAAAAACACAGTGACGTCATAGTCCTGCAAATATTTAACACGCAAGCATGGAGAAACATTACGATGTCACACCGTTTCTGTTAATGATTTTGAGGGTGATTCAATGTTAGCTGGAAGAAATGATATTTTTTAATGATAATAATTATATAACAGTATCAGGCGAAGTAAACATAATAATCTATATAGGTCCACACTCCACTCCACGATATCATTGACTTTAATAATTACATAAATAAAGTACACACGCATATGCTTTTTTGATAATAATTATTCACACTATCGTACAGTTATGCACAAAAATTCGATAAATTTGAAGTTATTACATCAATTTTTTTTATTACTGAATTAAAGTGTGAATAATTATTAAACTATCAAATAAGCATAAATATGCATATGCGTGTGTATTTTATTTTTGTAATTATTTAAGTCAGTGATATTGTGGAGTGCTGCATAAAATTAAAGGATCGGCGAATGTTGCCCTACATACACAAAAATTATAAACCTATCTAGTTTATGATTTTTTTTATTTCTTCCAGCTAGTTTTGATTAATGTTGGCTTAAAGCCCGAAAAAAATGCGTACACCTATGTGTGGCCCTAGTGATTTGAGCAAACTCCGAAATTAACAAATATTTTGGGCTTGCTTTGCGCATTTAAATTTTATCATTTCTGGAAGTAATCCAAACAGAAAAAGCAAAGCCCAACAAGAAGTTATATTTCATGGTTTGATCATTTAAATTTGATTATTTCTAGAAGTGCTCAAATCGAAAAAAAGCATAGCTCAAATTGAGTTATATTTCGGGCTTTGCTCACTGTTATGATCATTTCCAGTTATGTTCAAAGTGAAATGAAAAATGGTGCTGTTTTAAGCAGTAAATAATAAATCAATAAAAATATATTAAGTATACCATGCATTTTTTTAATAATTTATACAAAGATATATTTAACATAACCAAGTGTATTATATGCCATAGTATTTTTTTTAAACACATTTCGTTCTGTATTATTCAAGTCATATTGAAAAATACGAATTTGTCAGAATACTATTAGTTATGTTAGTATTGTATGCTAATTAAATTGGATAAATGTATTAGAGCTGATATATTATAAAAACATTTTAACTTAACTTATAGAACTTGGTAATTTGCAAAAAGATTCTCATAATATTTAAAAAAAAAATAATTTATATATAAGCTGTAAATTAAATTATTATTATTATGGCTTTTTCTTGCTATCTTCTTCATAAGCACTAACACCGGGCTGCTGATATACAATGTATGCTGAGGGATCGCAATCGAGGGTGGGGGAGCGTCCTGGATGGCTCCGCCACCAGGTGGCACCACGCCCACTTTCAAATTAACACGTATGATTGAATGCTTGCAATATAGCGCTAAAAGACTACAATCGAAATTGAATTACGAGTTCTTTATACTATAATATACTATTATATAATGTTACGCAACTTTAAATTTGATTTATATATAATTTTAAATCTTTAAGCACGTATATATTAATTACTGTTGAAATATTGACGAATAATTACAACGATAATAACGTATAAATAATGAAAACTGTAGGCTCATTTTGTAATACATATTTACTATATAAATTTAAGCGTTTATTATAAAAATTTGTAGGACTTGTTGATTTAAGTCCAAGAGACATACAGTTTTATCTGCTGAATTGTTTCTTTCTCGTGATTCACACTGATTACGTGCACTTTGGTAAATTTGAGTATATAGCTTTGTCATTCGAATACCGTACTTCCACAAAAGCATTTGTGTTATATAGAAACAGTGCGTATAGGAGTTCTGTTATTTTTAAATTCTGCTCGAGCTATGGAATCTTTACTTCCTCAAGATTTTACATATAATATTGTGCAATCTCATTTGAAAGCTGCGACGCTTGGAACTGTCAGTTAAAAGTAAAAATAAAAAATAAAGAAGAATTTAGTTCGTGGCTTCAAATTTTTCAAAAAAACACAAAAACTCAATAGACTGTTAAATTTTTAACAAGTACTACTACCTTCAGTAAGTTTTATTTCTCAAAAGATTTTGTTTGCCAACACGCAATTTTTAACAAAAGAGAAAATAGTGAAATAGTGTTAGGGATCAAAATTGTAAGGCAACCTTGCGAGTACGTATAAAGAAAGATAATCCAAGTACTAGGTGTCGCAATGTTGTTGTGAAAAGTGGATTTTTGTGTTTTTTATTACGGTTAATTTTGAGCATTCCCATCGTCTGCACAACGCTGAGGCGTGAAAGTATCTACGTATTTCAGAAGAAACAGAAGCGACTTTCTTCACGTACTTTCAACAAGGTAAATTTATATGCAAATTCAACAATAAAGTAAAAAATATAAATTTTTGCAATATCTTTGCTATAATGGCGATGGCTTTGTTTCAAACTTATAATATAAATTTATCTCTTTAATCTTTAACCTTGAAATATGCAGGTCAATTATTATAATCAGAAGATAAAATAGGCAGCTGATATTTTTTAAATTTTCAATGCATGCATAAATTTGATTTAGTTAATAATTTAAAAATAATTAGTAATAGTTTATTATAATTGTTAAATTTTTCTTTTACATATAATATAATAACTATGCAGTAAAGTATTATTTAAGAATTCTCTTTATTAAATTTATGATAAATAAGAATTTCATTTACTGAAATATATAATATCATATAATATGTAATGACAAATGATGAAACTCATCAAGTTTTAACATGTAACATCAGTTTTAAAAACTAATTGACTTTGGTAGAATCAGCTGCTGAATTTTATGTTAATACAGGTCTCAGCCCAGCAGCAGCCAAGCATTATCACGACGCACTGGTTCAAGGAGAGGAGGGCGTCGAGCAGGCCGCAGACAGCGCGAAGAACCCACCACTCCAATGGATATACTACAAGTTCACCGAGTGGAGGACAGCGGAGTACGGAAGTGTCAAGCATGACGACGACTTTTTTCGGTGAGATAAAATGCCCCCGATTTTAGTACTAAAATAAATGAATGAATGAATGAATGAATGAATGAATGAATGAATGAATGAATGAATGAATGAATGAATGAATGAATGAATGAATGAATGAATGAATGAATGAATGAATGTGAGTGAGTGAGTGAGTGAGTGAGTGAGTGAGTGAGTGAGTGAGTGAGTGAGTGAGTGAGTGAGTGAGTGAGTGAGTGAGTGAGTGAGTCAATGAGTGAGTGAATAAAAAAAATTAATTAATTCATAAATTAATAAAACAAATATTTAAAAAAAAAAAAATTAAGATGATGTTATTCTGTTACAGAGCTGCAGAGAACAAAAAGGCAGAACTCGAGGAAGCTGGGTGCTTAGTTTCCATATCTAAAACTCCAATGGCCATAGGCATTGTTACTCCTTTAATGCAACGAGTAATAGAGACATTACCAGACAGATCGTCTTGTAATATTGATTCCAGCGCATCCGTTGATTAGACTAACAGTTTCCTCACCCTCGCACTTGCTGCCACCAAAGCTGGTGCAATACCAGTCAGTATTTCAATACACGACAACCAAACAGAAGGATCTTACACAACTGGATTTCGATTGTTTCATGATATTTGGGCTACCATTAAGTCTCCAAACATTTAAAATTTTATGACGGAGGACAGTACATTTCTCCGTATTGCTTTAAGAAATATTTGGCTAGAAATTCAACAGCTTTTATGTCAATTCCACGTTCCGCAAGCCATGTGGCGCTGGCTTTGGGATGCTAAAAATAGTATTGAAAAGGATGATCGTCAAATTTTTATGTTGGAGTTTAGAAAAATCATGTAAGCTAGGACAAAAACAGAAACTCAAGCATTGTATGATTTAATGATTAATAATCATATTGCTCTCAATTATAAAAATTTTATTGTTGATTTAAAAAAAGTATATGATAGAATAGAAGAATGGTGATTTTCTTACAGAAAAAATGTATTAAATCGAAAGAACAACACAAATAATTGTTCGGAAGCCTCAGTTCAGAGTTTTAAGGATGTGGTGATAGTACGATTAAAAGCAAATAACCAAATAATCTACTTGACTTCATTTGCATTGTATTGGAAAAATATTATAAAAAGAGTTTGCCAGATCATGCTTTCGGTAGAGTAGCCAAACCTCATCTCTTATTTAAGAAAATTAAAGATAGAGGACAAGAAGTAAAGGATATTGTTCAGCGAGATACTTACTTATTTGACGTACAGTCAACCAAAGATGCAACAGTGTACTATAATGTAGATAGTGGAATTGGATTATGTTCTTGTAACTCAGGTGTGCAGGGTGCCTTCTGCAAGCACCAAGCTGCAGTACACACCAAATATGGCATTTTGTTCCCATATAGTCCAGAGTTGTCTACTGATGATAGAAATTTATTGTTTTATATAGCACATGGCACTGGTCAAAATCTTCCTATTTAAACTTTTTTTAGCCTATGAGCTATAACAGTCAAACTTCTGCCCCTTCCACTGCAATTGTTTCCTCTGAAACTCCTAAGACATCAATGATATCTGATGTCACAGAAGCAGTGTTTGCAGGAGACTTAGATAATCCATCATACTCTGAAGGATTAATTGCTTCTGAGAATACAATTTGCAAAGTCGAGGAACAAATGTTACAATTAAAAACATACATAGAAGCAATGTATCTGATGAATATTTAATAAAACCAGTAAATCATTTTGTTACAAAAGCAAGTAAGGTAAAAATAGAAATGCAGTTAAGTAGTTTCTTAAATCATTTCAATAACATTGCTGGCATTGGAAAAGGAAGAAAAGTAGGATTAAATGCAGAGGCTATAAAGAGAAGAAAAAATAAGTCAGGGAGTCGATCAGTACAAAGGGTTGGCAGACCCCTCACAGGTGTAGTAAAAAACCAAGCAAACAACCTAGGTCTCTAAGTTTGAGCCTTATTCGTAACAGGGAAAATGCAAAGTCCCATGGTGTGGGCCATTAATTTATAGCTGGATGATAATGTGCCATGATTGTTTTCTGTTTTGTATTTTTATATAATATATATTGTATTTAATTTCAATTCAGTTATGATAATTTATTCCTGCTGTGTGAATGTAATAAATTGTTTCTGTACAGCTTATAAAGCTTATAATATAATAATAATATAGATTGATACTTCATTGTTTTGAATGCATGCTTTTTTCATGTGCATAATATACGACACTCAAAAATAACATGTGATGATGGTAACAGTGTAAAAGTTGCCGAAAGTGGTAATGTGATTTTATATTTTAACTGTGCACGTGTTTTTGTGTGTGCCAGTGTTTTAAGTGTATCGTGTTAAAATTTTAAACTATCAGCGAGGGTGATATATATACTTGACTGAGCATGTTTATTCATGTTCTACTTTGGAATTAGTAAAAAACAATTTCTATTGCTATAATTAATTTAATTTTGACCATTTTGTTATATAACTTTAGTCTTACATATATGCAAAACTTGTTAATACAAAAACGTGAGTAGAATGGTAACTTAAAATAATTATATTGTAGTAACATTAATTTATTTATTTATTATATTTCCCGATTGTTACATAAAATAACGGTTGGCCGGTGATACTAAAACAGTCCTATGTACAGAACAAAACGCAACTGGTGAGTCACGCATAGTATCCCTTTTAACAATTATTAATAAAAAACAAAGAAAAACATAAAAAAATTACTTGTAACAAGACTATAAATAAAATATCACGTGTATAACACAGTTCAGTCAAAAAAAAATTGTACATTATTTACATTTGATGACTCAGCAAATAAACTTTTAATGTTGAATAAAACAAGGAACCATTCAAAGATATAATATTCAGAGGCTATTTGTTCCACAAATGACAAACCCTAATATAAAAAGACTTATCTTGAGCCTCTGAATTTGCAAAAGGAGGTTTGAACAACAAACCTTGCTTACAACCTCTACCAAAATGAGTTGCTTTCATCTACAGCAATAACATCCAGCTATTGCAGGATGTTATTGCTTATTTTATTATACCAATAAAGGTATAATTTTGGTCCTGAAGTTGGAAATTTATAGAAAAATCAACAAACCTCGATATAAAAAAATTCTAGGGATCAAAGTATACGTCATGCTGCTTACTGACACTACACAGATTGTAGAAAACATTTTTTTTTTAATTTGCCAGGATAAAAATTTCAATAAACCTGATGATTAAGTTATAATTTTGGGCAAGGAGTTGGAAATTTATAGAAAATAAATCAATGATTCTCAATTTAAACCAAAAAATCTGGGGAATGATCCACACGTCGTGCCAGTTATTAACACCTTACAAATTGTAGGTAATAACAACTTATAAATATATACGTAAAAAAAATTCCTGAAACCAGAGAAAAGGTACTCTTTCAGGTCTTGAAGGTGAAAATTTAAACAAAAATCAACCATCCTCGATGGGAAAAAATAACTAGGAAACAAACTAAATGTCGTGACAGTTACTGACACTACACAAATTGTAGTTATCAACATCTTTAAATATATTTATAAAAAAAATTCAAGAAATCAGAGGATGAAGGAACAATTTTGGTCCTGGAGATGGAAATTTATAGAAAAAACTACGATTCTTGATATAAAAAAAAAAATCTATAGTACGAACTATATGCCGAGACGGTTACTGATACAACACAGATTTTAGGTGGCAACATCTTTTAAATATATACGTAAAAAAAATCGTTAAACCAGAGGATGAAGGAATTATTTTGGTCAAGATATTGAAAATTTATAAAAAAATCAATAAACCTCGATATAAAAAAAATATAGGGATCGAATTGTAGTGTAGCTCGAGCTTCCGAGGGAGTAGCACGCATCGTTGCTCGCTCTTCCGTGTTGAGCTACGGTTTATCATTAACATAAAGTTCTCTATACGTTTTTCTTTGAGATATAAGTTTTATTTCTCTTCTGTGTTATAATATATTAAAATTAACAAAATGCAGTGCATCTAGTGTGATGAGGATATTACAAATCCTGATGACGTAGTTTTGTGCAAGACATGCAAAGCTCCTGCCCACGGAGAATGTGCAAAAAAGTTTGCAACGTGAGGCCGCCCGGCGAAACAACTCAACAAACTAACTTGGGTCTGCAAGGGGTGCCGCGAAACGCAAGGGTCGCAGGGCTCTGAGTTCTCTAGTAATGTGGGTAGTGATGTGGGGGATTATGATATCAATTTAAAATCTATTCACGCATTATTAACTCGTCTAGAAAAAAAAACAGATTACTTATCAGAAAAAATTAAAGACCTGCTTGATATTAAAACTGCTATGGATTTTCTGTCTACAAGTTATGATGATTTCATTAAGAAACAAGAGGAGCAGGATAGAAAAATGAAGGAAATGTCAAAGAAAATTAACGCAATAATTGAGGATAGTAGATTGAAGGACAAAGTGATTTGTAAACTTAGTAATAGAGTGTGTGATCTTGAACAAGAAAAATTAGTTGATAATGTTGAGATCAGTAGAGTGGAAGAAATTGCTGGTGAGTCGTTAAATGATATTGTAAAAAAATTGCTGTGGCACTAGGCGTAGATGATACTATGAGTAACATTGCTGAGGTGCGTCGCACGAACACGCCTCGGCGAGGAATGCCTGGAATTCCTCCCACTATTGTGCTGCAGTTCAAGTCAACATCGGCTCGTGCTGGCTGGCTCAACAAAACTCGCAATCGTAGCTTGTCCTCCAACTTCAATTTCAAGGATGGCTCAACGGACAAACTTTATATTAATGAACAACTAACACCATTCAAGCTCCTGTGGCTTGCCAAGCAGAGGGGTAAGGAGAGAATATATAAATTTATATGGTCAAAGTTCGGTAAAATTTTTGTCAGAAAATCAGAGGCTCATGCTATTGTGAGAATTCAATCCGAAAATGATGTTCAATGCAAGATTGTGTAGTGTACTCTATTACATAGTAATGATCATATATTTTTATTACAATGGGTTATTTTCAACCTGACATAGAAAATTTTATTTGTTTTAAAGAAAAAAGCCTGTCTGATTGGATTGGAAATTATAGTAACAATACATTTATTTCAAATTTTGGAATAATCCATTTAAATATTAGATCGATTAGGAAAAACTGGAACCAATTTTTGTTATATGTTGATACTAATTATTTTAATTTGAAATGTATAATCTTAACAGAAACACATTTATTTGAAGGAGAACAAAATAAATTTAACTTACCTGGTTTTAAACAAATTTCTAGAGCGTGCAAAAGTAAATTTAAACAAAACAGGAGGTGGTATTATTATTTTTATCAAAGATACAGAAAAACTTCGATTAATTTTTTGTAATACCTCTGATTATTATGAACACATTGGTAATAAAGTAAACGATTTTAGTTTATATGCTATTTATAGAGCACCTGATATGAATAAAAATATGTCTTTAACAAATTTTTCTCATAACATTTTAAAAGATTAAAGCGAAAAAAATGGTCATAATTGGAGATATAAATATAAATTTGTTTCACATAAATAAAAATTTTGTTAAAAATATATGAATAAAATGGCAAAAGCTGGACTAACAAATGTAATAATGCTTGCTTCTAGGGAAGAATTCAATAAAAATAATATTTTAACATCAACTTGCATATATCACTTGTTTGTTCGACACCCGACTCTTGAAATTAAATAACGGATCATTATATAATTGGTGCATTGTCATATGATACTGTGAGTGATAATAATAATGTTAAAATATATATAAATCAAAAGAAATTATGTTATGAAATTATTAAAATTCGTTGTTTTTTTTTAAATGGTTAAACTAATACATAAGAAATTAATGATAAAATTAAAAATATTTAGGAACACCTATTTAAAATTTGTACAGTCACACGCAAAGATAATGATACAGTCATAAATAATTTTCGTAAACCCTGGATGACAACAGAAATTAAATTATTAATGATTGAACGTGATAAAATGTTTCGAAAAAAGAAAAATAATACAAATAATTTATTCTATGCCAATGAATACAAAAGATTAAGAAATAAAATAAACTCACTAATAAAAAAAGAAAAATTGAAATATGATAAGACTCAATTTTCGTACTTGTGTGGTAATGTAAGAAAAAGCTGGGAATATATAAATAACTTGCTTGGTAGAGTGACCTTAAAAAATGATGATGTTATTATTAAATTTATGGGTGATGAAAACTTAATTGATATAGCTAATAATTTTGGTAAAAATTTTGATGAAGGGGTAAAAAATATTATTCATAATTGTGATATAAAATTTTCTATTACACGAGATTCTCCTGTCAATCAATCATTATATGTACCTAAAATAACTACTAAAAATATTGTCACGTGGCGGTTTAGTTAAAAGTAATAGTAATTTATTAAGTAACGTGGAAGTGCAGCTCTGTGGCTATGCACGCTATGCTGATGCGTTTTGTCACGTGGCGGTTTAGTTAAAAGTAATAGTAATTTATTAAGTAACGCGGAAGTGCAGCTCTGTGGTTATGCACGCAATGCTGATGCGTCAGGATGCCGCATCAGCATGGCAGTGCAATGGCCTGCAGGTATTGCTGACACTTCACGTTTGGGAGTTATATAAGCCGCCCCGTGACTTGGTCACTGGGTTCTCTGAAAGAATACAAATACTTTTAATTATTGTACTCCTTGCGGCCAGCCCTGCCGGGCTCGGTCGCATGTATTACTATATTAATTAATTAAAGTGGATCCACAAAATCATCGAGTCTGCATCCTTGTTCCCATCCACGGGAAGATCCCGTTCAAGATACACACGGAGTGGTGCAACCAGCCGCTCCGTGATATAAATATTTTGCAATAAAAGTGTTTAATGATTTGTCAATTAACTCACATGGCTACTTATTGTCTTATTGTTAGGTATTAACATTAACCATTGACAATAATTCAGTGCTGATAAGGTGCAATTTTATTTTATATTAGTTCAATTAATGTGAAAGCTACTATAAAGTTACAATTAAAATTTTACTTTACATTCAATAAACATGTTGTTTTGAATGGAACTTTAAAAAGGATAATTTAAATTTTTATGCCATTTTAATGTTAAATTATTATCAAGTATAAAATCAGTAATTACTCTTATTAATTATTAAATATCGTCACTCAATGATTAACTAAAATTAATTTAATATATTGAATATGAAAATAGAAATAATGTTCAAGAATACGGTTAGTATGTTGTATAATATATGCTGACTTGTTAAAGGTGGAATTCTCGTTATTTGTCATCTTGCAGTCCTGTCGATTGCAAAGTATAGAGCAGTGACCGGTAACGTAATAATTTGCATGCCATGCAAAGTAAATTTAAAATTTGCTCATATTGTAAGTAAAATGTCAAATTGCAATAATAAAAAATTATATATGACGAATAAAAGTAAATGTTAATTTTGCTTTAATGCTATGATGGATTGAATAAATGGTCTGTTTATTGCTTTGTAGGATATGGCCTGTTGATTTTTTGTTTTGTTTAGTTGTCTGGTGAGAGCTTCTAGTAACCACAAATTAACAAAGCAAATTTTGCAATGGGGAACCGCCTTTTGTACCTCCACCCGTGTAGAGCTCACTAGGGGTCTCCTACACCGGTCTGTTTGCCGAAGATTTGCCGGCTATTAATGAATATTATTTATCTTGCGGTTATGGATTAATTCAATTAAGTTTTTAGCATTGAATGTTTAGTGGCCACGAGCTTTTGATGTTGTAGAATCAAAACTTAATTGAGTGCTGCCATAATTTTGAGGCGCACAGTAGCAGGGAATATTAAGAGGGGTACTAATAAATGTATATATAGAATATAGTAAATAATGATGATAAAATATACGGCAGTATATAAATAGAAATGATGATATAAATGAATAAAAAATATATAATAGATTATGTTTTTTAAAGATGGAAGCAAGACGCTATATTAAAGGTATACAGGCCTCAAATTACAAATTAGACAGACATTAAGTGTTGCTCAAGTTTATAATCAACATTCGTATTATTTTTACCTGCGCGCGGTGCGTCTGTGCGAAGTCGCGCTGTAAAGAAAGTCCTTGCTGACGTCACAACTCACAGCTAGCACTGATTAGCATTGAATTGTGAAGTCATCAAGGACTTCGTGACGTCATCAAGGACTTCGTGACGTCATCAAGGACCAAATTTCTTATTTTGAACGGCGACTTCGCACGGATGCATCACGCGTGGAAAAAAATGATGATGCGAATGTTGATTATATACTCTAAACCCACTTGGTGACTGTCTAATTTTTATTTTGAGGCCTGTATGCCTTTAAAATTTTGTATACTGACTATTTACAAATAATGAACATTATGGTTTGCATGCGATAGTTTCAAGTAATTTAAAATTTGCCTTATCACCGTTCTATAGTACTTTTGTTTTTGCTTGAATTGTTTATTTGTTTGTTTTTATAATTGTGGGTTAATTACTTATTTCAAATTATTGAATTTTTATTTTCAGCACAATATTTTGCAATAAAAAAATGTCACTGTGAAAATTTTGTACACAGGTTTTGCAAAGTAATTTTTATAAGTTCCTTATATCTTATAGCACTTTCAATAATTTTTATTAGTCTCTTGAAAACTTGCACAGTAATAAGTTAATGAATTCAAACTTTAAATTTGTATAAGAAAGAATGCTTTAGTATATCAATATTTATAAAAAATTGTATTTAATACTTGATTTTAATTACAAATGTAATTTGGAATTGCACCTTGTCACTTTAGTAAATTTTTAAAGCACATTTACTTGTAAAAATGTTAATTTGTTTATGATATTTATAAGTCTGAGAAATATTTTGATACAATATATGTAAGTACGCATTGGTATTTTAAAAAAAAATTATACTCACAATTTAATTAATTTTATTATATTAATTGTTTTTTGTGACATTACGTTTTTTTAAACCCCCCAACCCCCCATATAATTTAAAGTTTGAATTTAGAATTTAAAATAAAAACTCTTCTTTTTATAGTTTCAAAAGTTTGTTAACCCATTAGCGCCCAGAAAATCTTTTGGTGAAATTTTTTCTTGCCACTATGAAATTCTTATAAAACTAAGTGAATGTAACCCAAATTTACAAAAAAAATTTTTTTCCTTATTGAATTCGAATTTTTATGTGCATTTGAAGTTTGTGTACCATATGGAGCCTCTGGGCGCCTACAGTGTCATTTTACTTTAAAATAGCAATTCAATATTAATTACTTTTTTTAATTATTGTTTTGCTGGAAAGGGTTAATTAATGTTTGAATTAGTAATAATTCCCCCTAACTTTCAAATTTTATAATTTTGGGGGTAGGGGTAATTGTTTTAAAATTATAATGTATTCTAATTTATGGTTTGAATATAGAAAAACCATACAAAAATTGATTTAAAAAATAATTTGGAAGTATTTTGGCAAAAGTCCCTAATTGGGGTTAATTTTGGGGTTGGGTAACACTATAGAATGTATTGTATATTTTCTCGAAATCTTTTCTTTCCTGTTTTTCATTTTATGAGGCATAATTGTTATTATAAAACACACTATAGGAACAAGGTTACGCTAACCTATGACCTTTGTTAGGGTAAATTATATGTTACAATAAAGGCTATTATGACAAGTTCAGTGTCTATGTTTTCCTATATCATGAGCTCTTATTACCTTATAAATTATTACATTTTGAGAAAAAATTATAATTTTGGTGATGCAGTTTAGATTTGATTTGTCCGATAATGAGTGTTTCTGAGCAAGTTCATATAGTTTGTGGAAGAGAATAGTAGTGTGGAGGTTCATGCGGAAGGCCACGGTAATGGTGTTTTGTTATGGATTATCCCGTAAGGAAAATGGCATCGTTTTTATGTACTGTAAATTGAATAAACTTTTTTTTTTGGTTTTCACTTATTGATATAAATAAATGGAATGACGCAGGTATGGTCATTGCTAGTTGCAGCTCTAGCGCGATTCTATTTTTGTGGGTGCTTATAATTGTTCTTCTCTTGGACAACATTTTATTTTTCTACATAAAAATTTTGAAGAGGGCTTCAATATCTACAGAAGGTAAACACCGTCGCCAAGACGATGAGTGACCCCACAAATGTACTCCACTGGAGCGCAAGCATTATAGCTTTCTCCGATGCATATTGTCCCTTGTCCGGAATAATTAGCTATCTGCTAACCATGATTTCGTTGCAATAATGAGCTATCTGCTCTTTCATGAGCCGTAAATTGGTATAAAACAAAGCTCATTGTTGCGCTCATCTGAAAAAGCAGATAGCTCATTATTGCAATGAAATCAAGGGAAAGCTGATGGCTCATAATTGCGGAGCAAGAGCGATATATTGACACAAAAAATCCTAAACTATACGTAAAAAATTACTACTGTTTTCAGTTTTGTGAAATAATCTAAGAAGCTACAGAAATAGAACAACCCGGCCCTTGCCTTTACTATAATTATAGCCTTTGTGTCATGATATTTACACCAGCAAGGTACCCTGATTAGGGATACCTTATTTGTTCCTAATAGTGTCTTATAAAAATAATTGTCTATGCCTTATAGGATGAAAAGCAGAAAAAAATAAATTATTTAGTAAAATATATTAAACATTCTATAGTGTTACCCCAACCCCAAATTAACCCCAAATAAGGACTCTGACAAACTGACAAAAGTACTTTCAAATTAAATTTTAAAACCAATTTTAGTACGGGTTTTCTATATATGAAACGAAAAATTAGCAAAATTTTGATATTTTCAAAAACTACCCCACCCCCAAAAGGATCAAATTTGGGGGTGGGGAAGATTTTTAATTAAATATCATTCATATTAACCCTTTTCTGGAAAATGCGGGGTTAAAAAATGTAAATATGATGTTTTATATTGGATTTCTATTTCTAAGCTATATGATACTGTAAGCGCCCAGAGGCTCCATACGGGACATCTATTTTGAATTGCCTTTTTAATGCCCTTAAAAAAAATTTCACCCCAAAAAAATTACATATCCATATTCTGAGTTCAATGGTTGATATGGAAATGTAAGTTTTGTTCAAATTTTTTTATATTATATAATATATTTTGAATGGTAAAAAAAAGTACTTTTTCAAAATGCCATTCAAAAAAGTTCAATAATTTTGAACTATCCTTGTAAGTTCAAATTTTGGTTTTTGATCAAAATTTTTTTTTCATTATGATCCCCATACTATTTACTTTTGATTACAACCATCAGTTTTGCTCTTACTCTGAAAACCGAATTTATAATTATTTTAATTCATTAACAAATTTTGCAAGCCCACATGGAGCCTCTGGGCGCTAATGGGTTAATTTAGTTTGACATTTCATTGAGAGACATAACTTTTGTTAGCTTATTTTAAGTTGAAATTGAAATGATCTATTTTACATTTTTATCAATTCAAAAATAACTGAGCTGTTGTTTTTTAATGGTTGTCGGAATGTGCAATGTTGAAGTATTCAATGTGCAGATGACGAGAAATTTGTTACTTCAAACAACGATCAAGGCGATGTTTGTGGGCGAAATCGAGGAGGCGCCTGTCATCCTCCGTGGTCCATGGGCGAGAGGTTACGGGAGCGAACGCGGGTGCCTCTCCTACATACGAGGGCACGCGTTGCTGCTACAATTTACGTCGCGGCGCGCTACGCTATTACGTCGCTGCTCCCTGTCAATTCACTCTGAAACAGAGTGGCCTTTATAATAGAGACCCAAAAATAAAAATATTCAAGCACTGAAAGAGATTTAAGTCTCAAATAAGCAAAAAGCACAAATTGACAACATTATGTCCTAGCGATGCCGTATGGCATCGCACTTAAATTGCCAATTAAAAGGGCAATTAAACTTCAAAAAAATTAAAATTGTGATTTTTCTTGTTTATAGACATTATTCTTTCACCTTATAACAAAAAAACAAAAATTTGAAACAAAAAATTAATTCAGTCCCTAATGGGTTAATGCTATGATGGATTGAATAAATGGTCTGTTTATTGCTTTGTAGGATATGGCCAGTTGATTTTGTGTTTTGTTTAGTTGTCTGGTGAGAGCTTCTAGTAACCACAGGTTAACAAAGCAAATTTTGCAATGGGGAACCGCCTTTTGTACCTCCACCCCTGTAGAGTTCACTAGGGGTCTCTTACACCGGTATGTTTGCCGAAGATTTGCCGGCTATTAATGAATATTATTTATCCTGCGGTTATGGATTAATTCAATTAAGTTTTTAGCATTGAATGTTTAGTGGCCACGAGCTTTTGATGTTATAGAATCAAAACTTAATTGAGTGCTGCCATAATTTTGAGGCGCACAGTAGCAGCGATTATTAAGAGGGGTACTAATAAATGTAAATATAGAATAAAGTAAATAATGATGATAAAATATACGGCAGTATATAAATAGAAATGATGATATAAATGAATAAAAAATATATAATAGATTTTGTTTTTTAAAGATGGAAGCAAGACGCTATATTAAAGGTATACAGGACTCAAATTACAAATTAGACAGACATTAAGTGTTGCTCAAGTTTATAATCAACATTCGTATTATTTTTACCTGCGCGCGGTGCGTCTGTGCGAAGTCGCGCTGTAAAGAAAGTCCTTGCTGACGTCACAACTCACAGCTAGCACCGATTAGCATTGAATTGTGACGTCATCAAGGACTTCGTGACGTCATCAAGGACCAAATTTCTTACTTTGAACTGCGACTTCGCACGGATGCATCACGCGTGGAAAAAAATGATGCGAATGTTGATTATATACTCTAAACCCACTTGGTGACTGTCTAATTTGTATTTTGAGGCATGTATGCCTTTAACATTTTGTATACTAACTATTTACAAATAATGAACATTATGGTTTGCATGCGATAGTTTCAAGTAATTTAAAATTTGCCTTATCACCGTTCTATAGTACTTTTGTTTTTGCTTAAATTGTTTATTTGTTTGTTTTTATAATTGTGGGTTAATTACTTATTTCAAATTATTGAATTTTTATTTTCAGCACAATATTTTGCAATAAAAAATGTCACTGTGTAAATTTTGTACACAGGTTTTGAAAAGTAATTTTTATAAGTTCCTTATATCTTATAGCACTTTCAATAATTTTTATTAGTCTCTTGAAAACTTGCACAGTAATAAGTTAATTAATTTAAACTTCAAATTTGTATAAGACAGAATGCTTTAGTATATCAATATATATAAAAAAATTGTATTTAATACTTGATTTTAATTACAAATGTAATTTGGAATTGCACCTTGTCACTTTAGTAAATTTTTAAAGCACATTTACTTGTAAAAATGTTAATTTGTTTATGATATTTATAAGTCTGAGAAATATTTTGATACAATATATGTAAGTACGCATTGGTATTTTAAAAAAAAATTATACTCACAATTTAATTAATTTTATTATATTAATGGTTTTTTTGTGACATTACGTTTTTTTTAACCCCCCCAACCCCCCATATAACTTAAAGTTTGAATTTAGAATTTAAAATAAAAACTCTTCTTTTTATAGTTTCAAAAGTCTGTTAATTTAGTTTGACATTTCATTGAGAGACATAACTTTTGTTAGTTTATTTTAAGTTGAAATTAAAATGATCTATTTTACAATTTTATCAATTAAAAATAACTGAGCTGTTGTTTTTTAATGGTTGTCGGAATGTGCAATGTTGAAGTATTCAATGTGCAGATGACGAGAAATTTTTTACTTTAAACAACGATCAAGGCGATGTTTGTGGGCGAAATCGAGGAGGCGCCTGTCATCCTCCGTGGTCCATGGGCGAGAGGTTACGGGAGCGAACGCGGGTGCCTCTCCTACATACGAGGGCACGCGTTGCTGCTACAATTTACGTCACGGCGCGCTACGCTATCACGTTGCTGCTGCCTGTCAATTCACGCTGCCCCCTGCCACGCCACGCTTATCTCTCTGCAATGCACCACATTACCCCATTTCACTACTGAACAACGCCAAATTTTACCCTGCCACGTCCCCGCTACAAGTAGTACGTCATGGACGCATTTGGGGTTCCGGAAACACGCACACTTGACTGTCTTCAAGATGCTGTTGATGTTATTGTTTTAATGTCGATTAAATATGTTATATAATATTGTAGAATGTTAAAAAAATCATTTCAATAATTTTTGCTTTGCATTAACTGATTAAGTTTTACTTTATAAATTAAATGTTTAAGCTCAAATTTTTTTTGGTTTACTATAAATTTTTGCTTTTAGACTTTTGCTGTTATTGTTTGTTTAATTTTTGTCATTTTAAAATTTTAGACACTATATAAGGATTTAAAGTAATTTTTAAATGTTTTATTTATTTCGGTTTTAAGTTTTCAAGTTTCAAATAATTTTTTCTTTTTTTTTTCAATTATAGTAACATTTTTTAAAACATTGCGGGGGCAATGTTTTTTTCCTTGGGGGGAGTATTGTCACAAGCAGGAAGTAGAACAGTTATAGCTATTGCAAAATAGGTTGGTAAGGTGCTTGCTAGGAGAATGTGCAGAGTGTGTTGAGCGGGCGGATGGCTGAGAGCCCACCGACCGCTGGACACCTCACGGCTACTTCCCATTGGTCAGCACTTTAGCACCTATATAGTTGGTAGGGCTGCAACTGTCTCGCTCTCGCTCTTACTGGCTTCTGGGTCTCCGGGTCATCCCGGCCACTGTATGGAGGGTACGCGGGCTGGCCGGCTGGTCCAGTACAGCCGGCCAGGCCGGGTCTCTCCCGCGCTGGAGCTTTGTCTGCATGTATGTGTTGTGAGTATTCGACAATAAAAGTGCACTAACCTTGTTTATGCTTCGCTTTTATTCAATACACTATTAGGCCCTAGCCGATCCCCCAATTCATAGTAAACTCAATTAACCTCACAACTGGACCCTCAGTCTGGTTGTGACAATATGGAAAAGCTTATACATGAACTAAAAGATAATTATGCACCTGGTCATGATAAAATTACTTCGAAACATATTAAATTAGCAGGTAAAGATATGGTTAATGTGTTAACTAATTTAAATAATCTATGTTTATCTCAAAGAGCATTTCCAAGTGCCTTAAAAAAATCAACTTGTAGGCCTATTTATAAAGCGGGGGAACATTCTAATTAAAATAACTACCGTCCTATTGTGTTACCTTCTACGATAGACAAAATTCTGCAAAAATATTTGGCAATAAACTTGAATCAATATTTAAAAAAATATAATATCATAAATAAGCAACAGTATGCCTATCAAAAAGGAGGATCAACAAATGAACTCATTAGTGATATGTCTGAATATATAAATGATGAGTTAAGTAATAACAATCATGTACTTGCTTTATTTGTAGATTTTACTAAAGCATTTGATAGTCTAAATCACGATATTTTGTTTCAGGAACTAGAAAAGGTGGGCATATGTGGTCCTACTCTTGATTTAATCAAAGATTATTTGTATGATAGAAAAATGACTGTTGAAATTTGTAATATAAAAAGTAATGAATGGGAGATAAGATTTGGCACCCCGCAAGGTGGAACTCTTTCAACAAGTTTATTCAATGTTTATGTATATAGCATATTTTCAGTCCTAAAAAATTGCAAACTTTTCATGTTTGCGGATGATTTAATAATTTTAGTTGCAAGTAAAATATTTGATGAAGCGAGAAGTATGTTACAAAATAATATAGACCACCTTACATATCGGGCGCATGATTATGGCCTGATTATAAACACTAAAAAAACGAATGTAATGCACATTTGTAATAAATATCTAAGAAAGGGAGAGGTAATTAATGTCACAATTCACTCCAACTCATGTCTGCATGCTTTTCGACAAAATTGTATGTGTGATGAAATTGAGCAAGTAACAAAGCATATGTATTTAGGAGTGATAATTGATTATAATTTTCAGTGGCAAAACCATATTTTTAAAATTATAAAAAGATTAAGATAATTTTTGTCACAAATATTTAAACTTAAATCTATAGTTAATGAAAAAACTTTAGGAAATATTTATTTTGCTCTTGCCTATCCCTTTCTTTTATATGGTAAAACAGCGTGGGGGTTCACTGAGTCTAGGGCTATGACTAAATTAATTAAAATGCAAAAGAGGTTGTTAAAACTTATGAAATTCGGTGATAAATTTAATTAATGAAAAATATTATGATGATACTTATGGAGATCTAAGAGTTCATTCTCATCAAACACGAAGTTATTCTTTAGAACCATTATTAACTCCAAAAAGTATAAATAGATTTAATGATAGAACGTGGAAATTTTTAATACCTCGTTTGTGGAATGCTATGGCTACTGCATTAAAAAATTTGGATTGTAAAAGAACGGTTAAAACAAAAATCAAAGATTGGTTACTCTCAACTTCATAAAAACAAAAGCAAAAATAATAATTATAGAAAAAAATATATAAAAATAAGTAAAAATTTAATATTAAAATAATAAAAAAAAAAAATCATTCTTCACATTAATATAAATTTCAATTTTCTTAAAATTTGCTCTTTTTTATACATATAAGTGAATTAACATTATAAGTGAAAAATGATGTGTTAAATTTATCTGATAATTTCAGGTTCAAATGCTGTAATTGACTTATGTTGAATTAGTTTGCTTATCTACTGCATTTTATTAGTCTTAAATTACAGGCTAAAACTTTTGTTTATTAGTGTTTATCTTGTTTTTAAAATATTAATTATTATCTTGAAGAACCTACCTACCTACACTAACTACACGAACCTGCATTCCTAACGCAAGAGCCATACGCACGCTTACAAGAGGAGGGGTAAAATTTGTATATATAGTAAAATATATGTAGTAAAAAATAGCAACTATAGTAAAAATAAAAGAGAATTGGATCTTTTTGTTTTATATAGATCTCCGACTAGTGCTGAGAGTGATTTTTTTGAATTATGGACTGATAAACTGCTTAAATCTAAAAATAAATTTTTACTTGTGGGGGACTTCAATTTTGATCTTCTAGATAAATATAAGGGTAGAGAAATGAGACAATTGTTAGAAAGCTCCAATCTGTCTCAACTAATTAATGTCCCGACAAGAAAAACCAACCATAGCGAAACTCTTATTGATTACGCAGTCACTAATCCTGACTTATTTAAAGTTAATGAAATTATCTTTAATGCAATAGATAATATCAGTGATCATGAATTTTTTAATATAAATTTGTATGAATATTTTCTACCTACTCTAAGAAATGTTAATATTAAGAACAACACTAAGGCTTATAAATATAATAATACCAAAAAATGTAATATTGAATTGCTTCGAGAAAATTTATCTGAATTTTCTTGGAACAATGATTTACTTGAAATAGATCAACTTGCAGAGGAATATGTAAATAATATAAAAAAGAAGATTAATTTATGCAGTTTAGCATATAATAATAGGGTTGATGTGTGATCTTAGAAAGTGAGAAAATAAACTTCGAAAAAAAAAAGTGTAATATTAAAGTAGAATGTTTATTTATAAACTTCGAAATGTTAAAACATAGACACGAAATTTATATTAGAATAAATTATCTTAGCAAAGTTTAAAATAATTCTGTTTATAAAGAAAATGGTTTATCTTCGAAGGGTTTTCCTTAGAAAAGTTTATGACTGAAGTTTTTGTTACCACGACGGGGTGAATGTGTCGTTCAACCCTCTGACCATGTGGCGCGCACAGCTCAGGAAGAGCGGCAATTCGTCTTGATACAGATACAGGCAAAAGAGATGAGAAAAAAAGAATAAAGTCGAGAGAAAATAAGATTTGCTGCTCGAGATAAAATATTGTAATAATAGCAAAAAAGTTGAATAGAGAAATAAATATAATTATAAATGTTGATAAGCATGGATAATTATAAAAATATAATATAATAAAGATAAAAAGAAAAATTCAAACCTATTTTTAGTATGTAGAAAATTTAACGTTTTAATATTATGTTCGCTACACGTAATAATACACGATAACACGAACAATCGATTGTGTTAGTCCAATTTGATTAAAATGTTAATCTTAGCAGCCTCATAATATTTTTTTTTTTTTTTTTTTTTAGACGCAGTTCTTAGCAATTTCTTAGTTTAGGTCTCCGGCATGGGGAAGCCCTCCATACTGAAAATTTAAAAAATTAATTTAACAAAATTGAATCGTCCGATTGTTTTTAAATTTTTGCACATTTTTTTGGTGCTAAGAACTGTCTCTAAAAATAAATTCAGAATTATTATTTGGTTGCTAAGGTTTACATGTTAATCAAATGGGACTACAACAATCGATTTTTCGTGTTATATCTTACCCTTAAGTCATATAAAAAAATTGAAATTTAATATTTAAATATTACGTAGTAACTATAAAGTTTCGAATGCCATTCTTTTCAAATCTTTCATGAAGATGCTTTTCAATAAATTTAATTTTTTTTAATTCAATGGACAGCCAGTCTTAAGTCGGAGTATAATATAATATATATTATTTATAACAAATAAATCGAGTATAGATTATGCTTGAATATTATATATATACACATATATAATATATATAGATGAATAATACCTATAATAGTTTTGATGAGCTCGATTTGTTATAGAATGGTATTAAAAGGCATATAAGCAATCGTATATATAAGGTAAGTTATCTAATATAAAATGTGTATGAAGTGCAACCATCGGCTCGTCTAGCAAAAAAATTATGTACAAAATTTTACATACGATAAAATAATTTTAGGGTGTTTCTTTTTAATTGCCATTTTTATTCAAAAATGTTATCTTTGTTATATTATTTACAATATAATAAGTTTAGCTTTGTATCATTGAAAAAAATTAAAACATATTATATTGGTGGCAATATTTCAGCATACACACTTTATTTCAAGATTTTGCGTAATAAATAAATATTTATATCTTGAAATTTAATGTTATTTTATGTTTCGTCATTACTTTCTAACAGCCACGCGCGTCCAGATATATTTTTAATAATTAAGGCAACATTAAAATACAATATTACGTTATATATGGCAGATAGTCTTACTTCTGTCCTTAGCAAATATGAGAGGGACCTCATATTACAAATATTAAATATAACAAACATAAATTCTGTTGTTAGACTTGTGTAATGAAAATTCAGTTTTTTGATGTTAATTGATATTATGAATTATTTAGAAATCAAACGATTAATTATACTCTTTTAGGGTCGCGCGGTCTGGGCATATAGTTCCCTCCGCGATCGCCCCAGTCTTATTTGCAGGCCCCCATAAAAGTGGCAAAAGTTAAAATATCCATCCCCTTATATCCTGAAAATATATATTGATAAAACTTTTAAATGAAAACTGCTTTAAAAATTCATAAAAATGCAGGAATGCAGCCGCAAATATATAATGTGGAAATAATATTTCACTCCTTGGGCCTTATATAGTTGGAAATCACTGAACTATTTTTTCTTAAGACAATGAAAAACAGGGTCGTTCTGACCCTAATATAGTTAACTATTATGCAAATGCAAAGCGGGCCCTCTCACGGGCCTCATAGAAATTATGAAATTTTACTGACTGTCCAATCACGGGTCAACAATTTTATAAAGTATTCACCACGCTCAAAAAATATACAAAAACTTCTAATCACGTGTGTATCAAGGAATACTTTATGTAAGATAAAAAGGACACTCGCGTGACTTCGTACGTGCATTAACTTACTTCTTTGGAGGGGGCTGCCTCCATAAAGCCAATATTAAAAAAAAAATGGAGTAAGAAAAGTGCCTATATTGCCCATGTTAAATCCGAAATTTCGGGAGATGGGGATGGGGATTGCAGCCTCCCTAGTCCTCCTGGTTTGTATCGAATTTTATGGCACCATCCAAAAATTCTATTTCACATATTATTATAGGTTCTCCATTGCCATTGCATGTTCCATAGCTCAAGCTTTTTAATTACCCAAAATTCTTGAAAAATATATATGTTCTCGAATCTCTGTCACTTCCCACCAAAAAATAAAATATTATATTTATAAAGGCAAATATTATTTATTATGGCAAATATTTAATGTGGCAAATTTGTAATACTGTGACATTTTAGAATGAGAAAAAAAAAATAATAAGAAAGCCATGCCCCCTTTTCCACAATTTTTGCTACTCCCCCCTCCCCCCCGCCCGCTCCACGGCTGGTACCTTCGATCAGGCTCTCCCGTGGATTGGGCCTTCAGCCCCCACACTGACCCTGACTAGTTTGTTAAATTATTAGCATGATAAACATATATTATTCATATTTTCTACGTTAATAAAATTCTATAATTTTCTGAGCATGTGTAACCAATCACAGTAGCTCACAAACCGCCAAATTTGAATGTGTATTTTTCAACGCTGTATGAAGGTATTCAGAGACTTCATGATGCTGAGTTCAGATTCGAGTTTCAGAGATATACGCAACTCTAAAATGTGTGATGCCACAAAACAATTCAGATTGTTTTACAAATATTTGACTACTTTTTATTATTTGCATGTTAAAAGCTATAATATAGTAGTTGCATTTATAATCTAGTGTTTCCTACAATTCTCCTGTATATTACATTTTTAAAAATATATGAGTATATCGTATCGAGTCAAACTTCACACAGAAATTTAAGTTGTAAAATATAATTTGATATACTTTTCTTCAATTGCAGTCTTAATTGTTTAAATGAAAATGAAAATAAATAAATAAATAAATAAATAAATAAATAAATAATTAAATAAATAAATAAATAAATAAATAAATAAATAAATAAATAAATAAATAAATAAATAAATAAATAAATAAATAAATAAATAAATAAATAAATAAATAAATAAATAAATAAATAAATAAATAAATAAATAAATAAATAAATAAATAAATAAATAAATAAATAAATAATTAAATAAATAAATAAATAAATAATTAAGTGAAAAATACAGGAAGAATTCTGACGTAAAAATTAAATCCAACCAACTTCATAATTTATACTAAGACTTAATGGGGGACATTCACAAAGCACTTTAACCCCCACTTTAGCCCCAATTTTTAACCCTGGTACTAAACATAGTACTAAAAACCAGGGGCTAACCATGTTAAGCTCATAGCTTAGCACCATGTTTAGCACTAGGGTTAAAAATCGGGGCTAAATTGGGGGTTAAAGTGCTTTGCAAATGTCCCCCATAATGTACTAGATATAATTTCTTTGATTTATAGCATATCTAACAAAACTGTATCTAATTAATGTTTTCAAAAATTTCTGTGCATGGCCAGAAATTATGTCAAGAAATGTTCCTTGACTTCAAATTAATCTAAAAAAAATATATATATAATTGCATAGTTAACCTTATCCTTTCTTCAATATATTCATTTTTTCTTCACCACTACATTAAAGACTTAAAGTAGACGAGCGTGGCACAGTGCATTGACCAGTTCTCGCTAGATTACCGAAGTCAACCTACGTCGAACGCAGTTTGTAAGTTTGTATTTATATATTGGTGACCGTTTCAAGTAAAAATTATGTTGCTTCCTCCCTAATAGGGTAAGTTTATCTTGCTTTCCATGTACCTTGTGCAGTGATGCACTTGTATCAGGCTTTGGAATGGAAAAACATTTCGATTCATTGATAAAAAGTAGAGGTGTCCGTCATGACTGAAATTTTCCACGGTTTCCTCAGTCTCACCTCAGCGAATGCTGGGTTGCGTAAATAACTAACGGACCATGGCCATCATATTTTTCCTACCTTATCCTTATCCAGTACCCTCCGCGAGGTTAAATCTTATATAGGGGTGTATCCTTGTAAAATAAATCAATCAATAAAGTAACAAAAAATTTAATATTTGAACTCCAAACTTTGATATTATATTCATAAAATATATCAAGATAAAATAGTTCATTAATTAAAATTTATAATTATAATTAATTGATTAATTATCTCAAGATTATATTAAAACATATATACATTAATTTTAAATTATTTCAAGGATTAATCTCAGTTAATTGATTGAGATCTCACAATTGTTGCGTCTAAATATTATAACAAAACTTGCAACAGACATTAGACTTGGAACTCTCCAGCAAAAGGTGGCATACAAATTAGAATCTGTCTCATATGAGTTTTGAGGAACTAAGGTAGAAGTTTAACATTAACTTTCAGGACGGAAACCGGAAATGGTGCCGTTGTGAGAAAATTTGCAGATTTGATTTGCTCAAACCATTTGATAAGCTATTAAATTTTACAACATTCACGATTTTTATAAATTTATTTCATTCTCTTCTCCATCGTAGAAAATATTCTTTAACTCGCAAAGTAACTGAGATTCAATCGTTAATCAAAACTACACACTAAATATATATAGATACTATACTAGATACTTTTTGTTCTTGTTGTGTATAACTATATGCCAACATCAGCTTTTGTATTTTTGTCAACTTGGCGCCTTTTATTAAGTGCGCATTATAATAATCTGATCTTATTTCCTATTATGCTTTTCTGGTTTTCTGTTAGAAGAATCATGACTATTATCTAGCCTTCACGGAGTTTCTGATACTCCAGTTCTGTACAAGTTATTTAAGTAATGTAACTATCTCTGCGTGTAATAAACTTGTAAATATGAACTCAAATCTTCTCATTTCAACTTAGATCTAAGAATAACTCAAGTGGCGGCGAGGATAAAGGTAAAATCGAGTGAGTTTTTACGGCCACGAGGCCTCAGTGCACAGAGCGCGGTATGCATACAAAACCGCGTGTACGCTCAAGTTCGTTTTCTCACTAAAAATGAACGAGTTCGAGACAACTTTTAACGACGGGACATTGGACCAGGGAGAGAGGCCTGTGGAGCAACAACAGCCCAATCCTGCGGAGCCGGGTGCCGGCTTTCCAGGAGGAGGGTTTGTACAGAATACCACTACGGTTCCGGGGGTCACAACGCCAGTCACAGGGACTCCTACCACTATGGATGCTCAACTGCAACAGGTTTTTCTTTTCTCTCCTCAGGTCGGTGAGGTACCCAAGTTAGAGTTTCAGCAGGGAACAGGTCTCCCAGCAGAAAATAAGGCAAAATGGAGACGCTTTTATACCAGGTTGCAGCATTTCTTTAACGCAAATCCTGCCATTGCCAACGATGATAAGCGTAAAGTTGGCATCCTGCTTTCCAGTGCAGGTGATGATGTCCTCGACATTGTCGAGAAGAATTGTTCCCCTTCCAACTCACTTAGCCTTACTTACCAGCAAGCTATTGAAATTCTAGAGCATTATTTTTCCCCTGTCGAGTGTGTCCTCAGCAATCGTCATCATTTCAGACAGAGGAAATAAAAACCGAACGAGTCAGTCAAGGACTTTCTGGCAGATCTCAGGCGTCTGTCAGAGCATTGCGATTTTGCAAATCTAGAAGAAGAAATTAGGGATCAGCTAGTTTCTAACTTATCAATCCCTAAACTCAAAGAAGAATTTTGGTCTGCTGACAGGAAAACTCTAACCCTGCAAGCGGTGTTTGATAGAGTTCTAGCTTTTGAATCCGCAAAAGCTAACATTGCTGAATTGCAGGTCCAACCCAGCCAAGCTGTACACCGTACCCAAGTTCCTGCCGGAGGTCATCAACAACATAACAACCAGTCCGAGGCTTCGTCCAGAGGTCGAGGTTTCTTCGGTGGTGGAAATCGTCCTCAAAGCCGGGGTGGCAACCAGCGTCATCGGCAACATGGACAACAAGGTGGTCGTAGTCAGCCCCAGCAGCAGTACGGTCAGTCGCATCAAGGCGGATCTCAAGGTCAGTTTGGGGGAAGGACGTCATGGTGCATCGGGTGCGCAGGCAATCACGACAGGTCTCAATGTCCATACAAGGACACTGCATGTGCTTACTGCAGCATTAAAGGACATTTAGAATCAGTCTGCCGCAAGCGCAGACGTGACACTGCCAACTTTGGCTCAGCAAGGAGTCAAGGGTGAAATGCTCGTGGGGGATCCCAGTCTTACAGTCGTTCAGGGGGTTCTGCCCACTTGCTTGTCGAGGCTGCACCCACTTCCACATCTCCAAAGGCTTACACTGGTGAACAACGTTTCTTGTTCTTCACCTCTGCTTCCAAAGCTCAGCCTGCACCACCTCCTGTCTACGTTACGGTAGAGATAAAACACGTCCTGCTCAAAATGGAAGTCTACAGCGGTGCTAGTCACTCCGTAATTGGTATGCGTACCTACAAGGAACTGTTTCGCACAGTCAAGCTCATTCCTTCTGATGAGTCTCTCGACTCTCTTAGCACTTCGTCTCATGAGAAACTTCATGTAGCTGGTTCAATCAGTGTATCAGTCAAGCATCTATGCTTCTCAGGAAACTTGACCCTGCTAGTGTTGTCAGGTGATGGCCCAGCTCTCGTAGGTCGTACATGGTTTTCAGCTTTGGGCATCAAGGTTAGTGGCATCTATTCCATGTCTCATTCAACCTTGCCTTCACAGATATCTGACTTCGCTGACGTGTTCCGTGGACATGGAAAATTCACGGGCCCTCCAGCGCACATTCCATTGAAGCCAGACGCAGCTCCGGTCTTCAGTCGGTTTCGTCCTGTGCCTTTCTCCTTGGTACCAGGAGTCGACGGTGCCCTCAATGACCTACAAGACAAAGGTACGCTAGTTCCTCTCATGCATCCAGTAGCAGGGTGGGCTGCGCCCATTCACTGGGTCATCAAAAAGGATGGTACGGTCCGCATCTGTGGAGATTACAGCGGAACGGTCAATCCTGCTTGTATCCAAGATGTTCACCCTCTTCCCACAGTAAAAGAGGTCCTAGGCAGACTTGCTGGGGGCAAGGTTTTTGCTAAGCTGGACAAGTCTCAAGCATTTCTGCAGATGATGGTAGACGAGGAAACGTCTCATCTGCTGGCCGTCAATACACACCGAGGACTGTCCCGCATGACTCGCTTGAGTCTAGGTCTGTCCTCGTCACCTGCTATTTTTCAAAGGACAATGGAGAACCTTCTAGCTCGGATCCAAGGAGTCGTGGTGTACATCGACGACATTTTGGTATCAGCGTCAGAGGAGTCTGAACTGTGGGAGCGGCTGCGAGAAGTTCTTAGCCGCATCAAGGAGGTAGGTTTCCGTCTCCGCCCAGACAAGTGCCTGTTCAATGTTCATTCTCTTGACTATGTTGGCTACCATATTTCAGAGAATGGCATCGAGCCCACGGACGAGAAAGTCCAGGCACTGGTCGGGGCTTCTTCACCCACAAATTTGAACGAGTTGCAAACTTTTCTAGGCTTCGTCAATTACTACGACTTTTTTTCCTGACAAGGCAAACGTCTTTCATCCCCTGTACGAGTTGCTCAGGAAGGGAACACCATGGTCTTGGGGTCCCAAAGAAGAGGCTTGCGTCTTATACGTCAAAAAGGTTATGTCATCAGGTCAGGTTCTCGCTCACTACGATTCTACGCTACCTCTTGTGTTAGCCTGCGATGCTGGTCCCCATGGAGTTGGAGCTGTGCTCTCACACATCTTTTCGGACAGGTCAGAAAGGCCGGTGGCTTACGGCTCTCGCCGTTTGCACCCAAGTGAGCGGAACTACGCTCAATTTGGGACTCAATTGGACAAGCTTCACCCTGGGTCCCTGCCCGAGGCTAATTCAAAGCGGGAGGAGAAAGCAGTTGAGGCTACGCTGGCACAGAAGAACAATTTCGTCGTGGGAGACTTGGTGTTCTATCGTTCTTATGGCTCAGGGAAGAAGTGGTTACCAGGTACGGTTTCAGCTGTGGATGGTCCTCGCAACTTCGAGATCACTCGCCCTGACGGTGAAGTTGAGCGTCGCCATCTCGATCAGCTTTCTAGGCGTCCAGGCGCAGTAGTCGCTCTCCAGCAACCTGATGCTGTGCAGCAACCCATTCCTGACCCAGTTTCAGATTCTACTGACCAACCTATTTCTGACCCAGTTCCTACTGTCAGCGACCTCATTCCTAGTGCTAAACCTGACACTAATGTTCCTTTTTCTGTTGAGGTGCATCCGTTGTCTAATGTGAGCACACAGGCAGTGACTGCTGGCTCAGTCAGCCCAGCAGCCGGAGGTGGCCCAAGTCCTCCACCAGCGGCCCCTGACCCTGGGGTTGCTGCTTCGAGGTTCTACATAAAGGCGGCCAAACGAGGTAGAGGCCGTCCGAGAGGTAAACCCAAGTCATCGGCCCCAGATTCAGTCATGGTCCCTCCAGACCGTCCTAGGGGCCGCCCCAAGAAGTTGGTCCAAGCTGCGGTGCCAGTCCAGGCCCCGCCAGCTGCAAGAAATCCTCTAAGGCTGAGCAAGGCACCCTCTTACCTTTCTAGTTACGTCCGCCCTTAAGGATTGTTCCTACTTGTTTTGTTACAAGACCGTTAGTATCTTGGCCCTTCTGGCTTCGGTCTTTTTAACGTAACGTGTTCTAAATTAAAGGGAGGAGGATTGTTGTGTATAACTATATGCCAACATCAGCTTTTGTATTTTTGTCAACTTGGCGCCTTTTATTTAGTGCGCATTATAATAATCTGATCTTATTTCCTATTATGCATTTCTGGTTTTCTGTTAGAAGAATCATGACTATTATCTAGCCTTCACGGAGTTTCTGATACTCCAGTTCTATACAAGTTATTTAAGTAATGTAACTATCTCTGCGTGTAATAAACTTGTAAATATGAACTCAAATCTTCTCATTTCAACTTAGATCTAAGAATACCTCAGTTCTAATATATTATAAGTATAATTACAACTTTTAATGACTGTTTATATTGACTGTTACTGTTTAACTCGCCAGGCTGTTCACGGCTTCCACCATCTAATTTGTAAATCTTCTGGTTATCATAAAGCTGAACAATCTTGTGTATGTAAATTATGTAATGAATATAGCCAATATCATTTAAATATCTGTAAATCTAGAATTAAGCCTATTAGCGATTATGCCAGGGGAGATTTCATATAGTCTATAGATTTTGAATAGCAATGAAGCAATAAGTTTTTTATTCTACACGGTAAAAAATTTCATCCATAAAATTAAAGAAATCCCTCGCAATGTAATGCAAGAGGGTACTTTAATTCTTCACTGTATCTTCAAGTCATTTCCAAGAGGCGACTTTAAAACTGAGGGGGCTGGACAGCAGGTATAAAGGAGGACTGTATTATATTTTAGGGTCGCCTCTTTATTGTCGGTGTATTTCTTTTTGAAACCAAAGAAGTAACTTTACTTTCATTTAGAGTTATGCCTTTAATTTCTGGCATTGTTATATTTTTCTTCTACTACTTTCTTTTTTCTTCTATATTATAAAACTTAACTATATTTGTATAAAAGTGTGTTTTTATGCATTATTATTTTATGATATAAAAAAACTTAATCGTTATCAAACTTACACTTTACTCATCAAATGACAAGACAAAAATATAATTTTAAAATGCAATAATAATGCAAGTAGTAGATGAACGTGTTGTGTGGGCTTGGGGTAGGTTTGGGGCATCCATCCTATTTTATATAAAAACATTTTCATTCGTATTTTTTCACAATTTTTAGTACGTCACACACGCATATGTGGTGGCTATTTACTATTTTATATGGTGTTAAAAAGAAGAATGATGAAAAACGAGAACGACACTTCAATAATTTTTATGTACATTGTATATAAATTAGTGTTATTCGGTAGCTTTATTTCATTGAAGCATTTTGGAGACATAATCGGTCTGTATGACCAAATTGCTATTAAAATTCAAGTTCAGTATAACACCTTAATCAACAAAATGTATGATTTAAGTTAAAAAGATAACGAAAATTGATAGAAAAAATACGAATTAAAAAATATTTTATCACTGCAGCACATCACAGTAACTAGTAGACACCTTACAGCAAACACTTCTCAATCTCTACTGCCAAGCAACAAGCCAAAAGCCAAGACGACTTCCTCTGCTACGTCACTAACCGTCGTTTTTCTAAAGAAATCCCTATGGTGGGGGTGGGTATCGTAAGGGCGTCTGTACCATCGCTACAAAAAAAACAACCCTCCCATTGTCGGGAGGCAAGAACACGGGGGAGGGGATGGTCCGAGGCCACTGTATCTCTTTCTTGTTTTAAAGTTCACCTCTTGGATTTAAAATAAAGAATATTGCTTTAAAAATAAGGCTAAAGAGGCCCACTATTATATCATTTCTCATATTTACTTTAAACATAAACAAAAATGACTAGTTTTTGTTACCGTGTATCTATTTTCTATGTCATATTTTGTTTTATATATGTGATTATATATATGATATATTATTATTATGATGTAACAGGCTGTTAGTATCATCTGTTATTTTATTTTATATTGTTTTATTATCATTTTCTATTGTTCTATTATTCTGTAACTATTATATATGTTTTGTATGTATGTTTTATGTGTTCTATTGTAATGTTTTTCTATAATGTATGTTTCTAGTGCTGTTAATATGTACACTTTCTGTGTTTAATAAAAGACTAATAATATTGACTGTTTAATCACAACACGAAAATGTATTGACAAATTCAAAAAGTACTGGAGGTAATTACTAATTAGGTTTATTTATTACAATTTAATATACTGAATCCTAAAAATACCTACTTTGTATTGAAGATGAAATGACAGTAATGAAGACCCATTTAGTTTCTAATATTTAATTGTGATATGCACCTAAATTGCAAAGTCAGAAGCACGTATATGTCTTTCTTTTTAGTACTTGTTCTAAGTATACAAATTTGGCACTGAAAAAAGAGAGTACAAAAGAAAAAAAGAAAAAATATCAAAAAATTAATTAGTTCACTGCAGCTTCACACCATTAATAAATTTGAGATTTGTTTAATTACACGTAATATTATAAATAATTTAGGTATAAAAGTGACTGAAACTAGACAAAAAAAATTATATACTTTATCGCAGCGTTCAACTTATGTCATTTTATATTTTATATTTTTGTTACTTTATATAATATAATATACAATAATACCAGCCCTCTATTATAGTTCAAATTATTAAGTTTATGGTTGAAATATTTTTTCATTCTTAAGAATAATCTTTATTCTTATAATAATCAAATAAAGATTAACTTACATTACACGTGTTTTTTTTCTTTTTGATATAATTATATCAAAAAGAAAAAAACAAGTGTAATGTAAGTTAATCTTTATTTGATTATCATCAGACTTTAAACCATTATTTCATCTTTGAGCTATATTATATAGTGATTAATTTATACTCAAGAGATTTATAGTTATAGTTTATAGTATATAACAAGATATAATAAATAATCGGCGTGAATGAAAGAAAAAAAAATCTGGAGAAAGGAACGCGCGTGTTTAGTTTGGGCTGAAGGAGCCATGGAAACCTCATTCACGATGGACGGTAAATAAATAAATATAATATTTATTAATAATGACGTCTAAAATGAACTGCACTTTAGCTTTTCTTACCAGTCTTACCACCAATGAGGAGAATTCAGAGATGCCTGCTCATGCAAACTCACGTTTTTTTGGTGTTCAATTAGGAACCGATCCTGCGCGAGGACTTCTTATATTTATATATCGTCCCTCGTCCGCAATAATCACGCAGCTATAATCTGCTAAATCAGGTGAGTGCAGTTAAAAGCTGGAAAACGTTATAAAATTAAGCTCATTTTATTGCGCATATGCACCTGAAATATTATGGGCAGACAGCTTATTATAGTCGAATCATTATTGCGGACGAAGTACGAAGAAAAATAATAATATACTGCGTGCTTCTGTTAATATAATATGACTATCATAAATGCGCGTCTACATTCGTAAAAAACAGTTTATCAGAGAGAGCTTAATTATAAATATTGATAATTTAATTATATCATTATAGCATTATTATTTTCAATTTGAGCTTTCCTTGAGTAAAAATTGAGCTTAAAAATTAACTTATTTTATGAGAAATTTGAAAAAAAAAAAAAAAAAAAAAAAAAAATCAAGCAAATAAAGCAAGCAAGAATTAATTATTAATTTTTTCATTAAGAATATATTATGAAAATATTCAATTATAATATTCAAGTGAGAAAAGAAATTGTGCTTGAAAATATAGTTTTTGCTTGCGTTCAGATCTATAATAGCATGGGATTAATAATTCAATGAAAAAAAAATAATTGCGTTAATTTGAATTAATATATTACTATAAGTAGCTATAATAAGTGCATCGAATTTTGTTCACAATATTTTTCAGTCTCGGATGCGACTGCATGATAAAATATGTGTGTTAAGAAAATGAATATATATATTATATAATAATTAATATACATATATAATATAACCCGGGCCTTTTATTAAACCATGCATGCATGCATTCACTTCATTGCAGAAGCTATATATATAACACAATAGTTGTATAATTGTTTTGTTGACGAACAAAAAATCAAGATGAAGACCAGTGGTTTTACATAGCACCGTTAGCCTTGAGATCCCCCTACTCGGCTTTGTCATTCCTCCAGATGCCTGCGGTCAATCTTCCGCCCTCACCATCCTTAAAAGCTAAATATACGGCAGCGCCATCTAGCGTCACCTGAACAAACGTCTAAGGGAGTTTCTAAGATTAACTTTTCTATTTCTATCTTAAAACCTTTTGATGCAAAAACTTCTCTATATTTTACAATTCTATAAAAAGTTATTAAATGATAACTAGGTAACAATTTTCTATTTAAAACATTCCTGCGTTTTCGTTTACCATTTTTATTTCTACTTTTAACATTGACTTTTCTATGAAGTCACCCACTCCCTAATAATAGACCATTTAACTACAAACCATGGCTATTTAATAATAAAAAAATTATGAGAGCCAAAGTAAATAAAAAAGATGCGTACAAGGTATATAAGTCAAGTAAATGTAATAACAACTGGGAATTGTACAAAAAAGCCAGAAATAAATATTCAAAGATTTTAAGAAAAGAAAAAACTATTTATTTTCAAAATAAAATTGATAAACAAAAAAAAAAAGTAAAGAAATGTGGAACATTCTTAAAGAACTCACAGATAATGATAATAAAAAAATCAGAGGATGTCAAGATTTTGATAAAGTAATTTTTCCAAATAATGATAATAATCAAAATTCGAAAAATAATACTGCTACTAATTTCAACAACTTTTTTATTGATAGCATAACAGATATTATTTCTACTATTCCAGATATTGAAAATGATTGTATGCTTTATAAATTTGCAAATAATATTCCTACACAATGTAAGTTTAATAAATTTAAAGTAATAAATTTTCTAGATTTAAAAAATATGGTTAATGGACTTAATAGTAATACATCCTCATTTGATGAAATTAGTATTGACATTATTAAAAAAACTTTTGATATTGTTGGTAAACAACTTCTGAATATAATTAACGTATCACTCAGGACCGGGAAATTTCATAAAAACTGGAAAAAATCATTAATTAAACAAATTGCCAAAGTAAAATATTCTACTTATCCTGCAGACTATAGACCAATTAATATGCTACCAGCATATGAAAAATTACTTGAACTTGTAGTTAAAGATCAATTATATCATTATTTTGTATCAAATAATTTGTTTTATAAGCATCAGTCTGGATTCATGAAAAATGTTTCAACTAAATCTTCACTGCAGTTTTTACTGGCAAATTGGCGTGATGATTTAGATAAGAACAATGTTATTATATCTGTGATGATTGATCATAAAAGGGCTTTTGAAACAATTGATAGAAAAATTCTTTTAATAAATTTAAAATATTACGGAATTGACGGTATAGTCCTACAATGGTTTCAAAGCTATTTAGAAGATAGAGAGCAATGTGTTGTAATTGGTAATGAGTCGTCGGAATATAGAACTAACAATGTTGGTGTTCCGCAAGGATCGGTTTTGGATCCTTTATTATTTATAATTTATATTGGCGCGGTCTACTTTGACCGGACATACTTATTATGGGGGGCTTGTTGAATTTACTATTATTTAAATAAAAACTCATATATCCTATGGTCACTATTTCTTTTTATTCAAACTTTAAGGGTCGACGAAAACATACATTACCAAACTCCTCGGAGGGACGGCACGCTCCTCACAGTTTCCTCTCCAGTCCCGGTCTGACACCCTGGCCTGGCCCGCTCCTACAATTCTCTCTTGCTGCGTCAGCTATCCTGACACAGCTCGAGCGAAAGCGAGGAGGTGACAACACCAAGAAAGCCTTACCTTTGAACTGTAAAGTAAACTGCACAATAACCAACACCCTCCTTCTGTGACATTACCCCATCGACAAACGTCGCCACCCCGTAGCGACGACAAAATTTTGCCAAAAAATTTAAAAAAAAAAAAAAAAAACATCCATCAATAAAAACAAACATTAATTAAAGTATTTTAAGTAAAACATGACATCATTTTTTTTGGAAAAAAAACAGAAATCCAGGTGTTACGTAATTTATTTCCCTTATTTAATAGTATTATGTCTACTTGTTTTTTTTTTTTTTTTTTTTTTTTTATCATTAGCAACTCTTAACTTAAAACGAAATTTGTTTGCGCGCTAAATTTATTATGCAACTTACTATTATTATTAATCACCCATATATTATTTATTTCTCCTCGTATCATTTATCAGTATCATAATGCCACCAAAACACAAAATTATTTTAAGTCAACTACAGCTTGAACTTAGAACTGTGGTATAATAGCATCAAGAGGTGAATAATTGGCCAAATTTCTCAACCTCCCAAAACTATCTTAAATACCCTCATATAAAGTATATAAAGTAACCCATGAACCCAGGTACTAGCACTCTCTCCCCAAGTTCAGGATTAAACTACTGGCATTTTTATTTCTTTAACAATTACTCCTTATTTCTTAAATAATTATTCTCATTAAAATCTCGCCAACAGTGTATCATAATCACTCACTAACCGGAGTACTAGCACTCTCTCCTCCGTCCTGAGCAACTATTTTACACCGTTTTAAAACTTGTAGCTCATATTTTTCATTATTGTCCAAGACCAATATTCCCTTTAATATTATATCATTTTTTCCTTTCCCCTTTGACAAACAATAAGTGCGCAAACAAATAGCCAATACCATAAAGAAAAAAAAGACAAATACTGCCGCTGCAGTATAACTGAAAGTTGCCAACTCATCATTTGTTAAAGCTGCCCGAGCAGCCGGAATTTGTCCGAACCCCAGCAAATATGGATTTCTGAAAACAATGTAAATTAAAATGAACCAAAACACTACATCTACTGAAAATGACACCACATGCGGATGAATAAAAACCTCATCTTTAGCCAGTGTACTATCAGGAAAATCAGGGGTTCGTGAAATTTGAGATAAATTTAGAAGAGGTGACTTAAGAACCAAGATTCATCAAAAATTTCTGAAATATTTTTCTGAATTAAATTTCGATCAAACTGTAATGATACTGGTGAGAATTCTGGTAAATTTGTCCTAATTGCAGGAATATGATGTATTGCCGAAAAATACTTAACAGCCAAAGGATCACAAGGATAAATTGAGGAAATTACAACTTTGCTACCATCCATCAACTGACAATTACATGGTAAATCAATTTTAATTGTACCTGGTAACATAGCAAATTTATTTAAATGAAAACTCGTATCAGGGCAGCCAACAAAACGACCTTTACTCGGATTTGTAACAAAATATGAATCAGAATATTTTGTGTAATAACTATTCTGTTATTTTTTTGACATTTAAATACACAATTTTCTTGCAACAAAGTTAAAGATGCACCCTGATAAATATTTACCGCACAGTCTGTACCATAAATGGAATCGGACGGAAAACGTGGAAGGTAACAAAGTCAATCATCATTTGGTTTACAGTGTGTCAACTTTTCCCCCGATAACCCGTATATTAGATCCACTCACAGCCATAACTGAAAAATCATGTAAAATCACACAAAGATTATTTTTCCACTGAAAAGGAATAGCCAAAAATTCATTTTAACGATCGGAACCTCAACCAATTCTATAAGATTAATATCGCTTTGAGTGCACTCTGCTATTTTTAATTGATAATACCTAGTTAGCTGTTGTATCGGAATAGCTAAGTCATAACCATCTTTATTTAATTTTCCACGAATTTCAAATAATTGTTTCTTTAAAATTTCTACTGGAACCGCCAGTACTGACAACAAATTATTTTTACATTTTGACAAAATTTCATACTTTTCAAACATTCTTACAAAATTAATATTCTGTGTAATAAGAGAATGAAACTTTTTAAATTAATCTGAATTAAACTCGCATAACCTTCATCACGTTTGTTATTCTCCTCGTGCATTTCAATAAAATGCTTATTAATCGATTTTATTTTATCACTAATATTATAAAAATTTGCTTCAACATTTTTACTTAAATTAATTATATTTTCATTATTATGAGAGATTGTTGCAACATTTGAATCTAAACTTTTCTTTAACAATTTTACCCTCTCATTTAACTGATTATCATGCATATACAAAATATCAAGTTTCTTTGAAGCTGCGACACCACAACAAAATTCCAGTGTATTAGATACAAACTCCAAAGCAAGAAGGTGCCGATTAAACAACATTGAAAAATCATCTTTCTCTGATAAAGAAAGTCTATTTAATTCAATTTGCAATATCTATCTCTAACACCTTTCACTGCTTCACAATCTTTCACCCATTTGCAAAATCCATTAGTGAAGAACACTACTTCATGATCAGGCACCTCAGGTAGCCAGGGTAACTCAAACAAGGTTGGGACGGTACCCTCATAGGCCAAGGCTGCAGGCAAGTGTCTCCACAAGGCCACGGCTACCGTGCTCACTCGGAGCTCGACGCTGACGCCAGCCGCCGCGGCAAGAAGCAAGCTTAGAACCACGACATATCTCGCCGCACGCGCCATGCAGCCCAGGACGACCTTGCCCCTTCCACCAGCTGCATATGACACGCCGCTCTGAACCGCAAACTCGATCCATGCAGCAACACACACCATGAATTTATCATTGTCAGCATCTGTATAAGAAATAATATTTCATCACATAAAATTAAAATATAAACCCTTTATTATATAAAATAATGTTTCCCTTTTTTTTTTTTTTTTACAAATTTACAGCGGTATATTATACATGATGGTTACACGAGAGCACCCCTGAGATGTACCTTGAGTTAAGAACATGATACGAGTGCTAATAAGATTTTAGTCATCGCGCTCTACATATGGTTTCATGCGAGAAACATGAGCCGTGTCAACCTTTGATTTTGTTCCAACTCCTTTTTTTATCTTGTAATTAATACTTGATAATTTCTGTACAATCTCATACGGGCCATGGAATTCATGTAACAGCTTATGATCTTTACCAACCTTCCTGGTTGGTGTATAAATCATGACCTTTTCACCAACTTGAAAATCGACATCTTTATGCTTGCTATCATAGCGCACTTTTTCGTGGTCTTGCCGCTGCTGTAAATTTTTTGCTGCAATTTCCCTTGCTTGCAGAATTTTGGCCTAAATATCAACTACTACATCATTCTCCACCTGTGAATTTAGCTGTGCATCAGTAGGTTGAACTGGTAACCGTCCATACAACAATGGTATATAGGCTCTCCTGCAAAGAGTCTTGCTTTGATGTATTATAAGCCCAAGTACAATGAGGTAGAAACATATCCCAGTCGTTTTGATCCACGCAAACATATTGAGCAATCATATCAATTATAGTTTTGTTCATTTTGTCAGTCAGTTCATCGCACTGAGGATGAAAAACGGTCGTTCTACGGCTATCTGTACCCAAAATTACCAATAATTCTTGTACTACTTGTGATAAAAATTCAGTACCTCTATCACTAACCATAATTTTTGGAGAAGAATTCCTGCAAATAATTTGCTCTACTAAAAATTTTGCTACCTCCACAGCAGTATCATTTGGCAAAGCTTTTGTTTCTGCCCAGTGTGAATAATAATCCGTCGCTACAATAAATTGAGTATTACCTGAATAACTTTTTGGAAATTTCGTAACTAAATCAATACCAATTTTCTCGAAAGCTTGATTTGGCATAGCAATAGGTTGTAATAACCCATGTGGCTTGGTGGGGGGGGGGGGGTTGTCCTTATTTGACAATCTCTGCAACTTTTTACATATTTTAAAATATCATTTCTCATGCCTTCCCAATAATACCGTAATTTTATTTCATCATAAGTTTTTGTGAACCCAAGATGGCCGGCCACAGGCTCATTATGGTTACTGTAGAGAATATCGTTTTTCATTGACTCCGGAATAACTAATTAATATACATTGCCCCGTGATGACGTACTTTTCCTGTATAATACATTTTGCCTTAGCTCATATGATTTTGCTTGCCTCGTAAGTTTAGGGCTTGCTGAATCTGGTTCTTTGATAGCCTTGACAATCTCACAAATGCGCTTATCTGTTTCCTGGTGGACTTGTAACTCCACCGGTGAAAGAATGTATGTCGGTATTTGTAACAAATCATCATAATTTGTGACCTCGCTGACCGGAAGTGGATGCCTAGACAAACAATCAGGTGCCGCGTGTTTCTTACCGCTAGTATTTACAATTTCATAGTTAAAATCTTGTAATTTCAAGGACCAGCGTGCTAATTTGCTACTCGGATTTTTTAGTTTAATCAAAAAACAAAGAGCATGGTGATCAGACACAATTTTTATATGATTACTATATATGAGGTGACGCCAGTGCATAAGTGTCCAAATTGTACCCAACATTTCTAATTCTGTAGCACTCAGATTTTTCTCTGATTTTGTAAGAGCACGCGAAGCATAACATACTGGCTTCTTGCTACCATCTGGTTGTTGTTGTAATAAAATAGCCCCAAATCCTAACCCACTACTGTCAACATGAACTTCCGTGTCAACTCCAGATCTATAATGTGCCAAAACTGGCGGGTTGATGAGAGCATTTTTTAATTGTAAAAATGCATTATCATGTTCACTAGTCCAAATAAATTCCCTATTATTTTTCTATCCTTTTATGTGATTTCCTAACAAATTATGTAATGGTCTAGCTATAGCTGCATTATCCTTCACAAAACAACAAAAAAAAATTGTTAAACCCAGCCATTTCTCCAAGTGAGCCCTATTTCAAGGGGTTTCAAACTCCTCAATTGCCTTTGTCCTATCTTTTGATAATGTTATTCCTTCACCAGTAATATAATGACCTAAAATTTTTAACTCATAAAATGCAAATGATGATTTCGATGCTTCTATTTTTAAATTTCCTGCTCTAATTCTTTCAAATAAATGCCGTAATCGCTCCAAATGACTACTAAAATCCACACTCATTACGACCAGGTCGTCCATATAGCATAGGACCTTCCACCATTTTAGATCTCCTAGTAAACTTTCCACTAAATTTTGCCAAGTAGCTGGACTATTACATAAACCAAAACTTAAAACGTTAAAATCAAAATGACCCGAGCTACACACAAATGCAGTTTTCTCCTTGGAGGACTCCTCTAAAGGAACTTGCCAAAATGCACTGAATAAATCTGCAATACTAAAATATTTGTTGCCCCCTAAATATGACAAAATATCTGAAATTAAGGGTAGGGGGTAGGAATTCTTCTTTGTTACGATATCTAATTTTCTATAATCACAAACTACCCTAAAACTCCCATCAGGCTTACGTACTAGAATGACTGGACTCGCCCATGGACTCGAATTTGGCCTAATAATTCTATTTTTCAATAACTCTTTTACCTCCTCGTGAATAATTTCTCTTTCTTTTTGACTTACTTTATAATGATTTTGCTTAATTGGAAACGCATTGCCAGTATCAATTACATAATGAATCAAATGTGTTTGCTTCACCTCACTTAATGACGCTGCAAAAATATCAGAAAATTCATTTAATAATAATTTTAATTTTTTATGTTCATCTTGGCTCAATTCTGGATTAAAATTTACACTATCTACAGCTCAAGGTTTATTTTTACCATCACTTTTTATATTATCATTATTCTCAGCATTTTCACCTTCATTATTTATATTAGTTATGCACACAGGATCAATAGTAGCAATTTCTATTAATAAATTTAAATTACCCAACTGAGTTCCCGCCAAAAAAGTACGAGGAATAGCATACATATTTGTTAACTGTATTTCACGCGGTAATATTTTACCATCAACTACACTATTTTCTACCAATTAATGATTTTTATACAATATATCCTCGGAACCGGATATCCAAAACATGTCGTTTGTAATATGCCCAATAATATTTACAGGTAACTTCCTAGACGTAAACGGCGCTATTTTGATATCAGTTTCTGACAAAACTTTAATCCTAGACGGCTTAGAATTAAAACTAAAATTATATGCATTTTCCATATTTGCAAAACCTTACATATAATGTGAAATTCTTGACTCAGGGCTAATAAAAGTAATATTCTCCAAAGTAATTGTGTGATTTTTTAAATTTAAAATTGCATTACTAGCCTTCAGAAAATCCATACCTAACAAGACTGGAAAACAAAAATTTTGAACAACAGCTACATTATGTGAATTTTTATAATTTCCGATTAAAATTTCTACTTGTGTGACACCTTAAACGGGAATAATATTTCCAGAAGCTGACTTTAAAACAACCTATTCGAGGGGTTTTAATTTAAAATCTTTAGCAAATGAATAATCTATTATACTAAACCCTGCACCAGTATCAAGTATAACATCTGTTTCTATTTCTTGAATTTTACCTCGCACATTAAGTGGTTTTATAGCTCCTTTACACCTAACTGCCAAACAACATCGGCTGGAGTAGCGACTGACGGCTGAGCAGCCGCTACTGCTGGCCGTTTCCCGCATTTCCCTTGGGCTTCAGTTGATCCACCTCCTTATACAAAGCTTCCATACGCTTATGGCAGGCTGCAGCCACATGATTTGGTTTAATACAAAAATAACAAATTGGCCTACCATCAAATGTACGCGTCGCACCACCACCCCGCGTTCGTGGTGCGAAACCACGGAACCCATAACCACTACCCCTAGGTCTGAATGGAAAACGTGGTGTATAATATTGCAAATTTGGATATGCCTGTTGTGGACTAAATGCTGAGTTCAATGGATTTAAAACAGCAGGAATATTCTGAGCACCATACTGTACCCCCGTGCCATAACCATGCATTAAATTTCTACTAATTACTGAACCTGAAAAGCCAGGAAACTGCGATGGGAATCCGCCCAGCGACTGTACACCAACCATGGGTCGCTGACCTTGCATGTCAGCACTATGTACAGCTGCCACAAAATTTTGTAACAGCTGAGCCTCCGCCTTCAAATTTAATTGTTGATTATAAAGATCACCAGGTATTTGTGAAATATAATTTTGTTGTGGAACATTATTTTGTTGTGGGACATAATTTTGCTGTACCGCCGCGATAGGCACTTGATTTACTGAATTTATATGTGACTGCGTATACATGTTTGACGGCAACGATGCCGATGTTGTCTCTTTCTTGGACTCCATTTTAATATCTTTCACCTCCTTCACTAACTCGCGCATAACTTGTGCTAACTCAGAATCACTCGATTTTTGTTTAGCCCCCATATCTAGTCGCTGTTCTATCATAGACCTAGATAACTCGTACCTTTACACGTTCCTTATTAGCTCATCAACTGTTTTTGACTCCAAAATCATCGCCTTACCTAGTAAACTAGGCTTCAATCCACGCACAATATAATATATTTTACGCTCTTCTTACATATTTTTATCTACCTCCTCACATAAATCTAAAATATCATAAATTTACTTTTTGATTGGCTCTGAATCTAATTGAATACGAGACATAATTTTTGTTTCCGCCATTTGTTGATGGCCCTGTTTTAAAAACGATTTTTTAAAATCATCTTTCATTATTTGCCAAGTAACTGTATTCATATCATGCTGTTTTTCAACTCGATTCCACCACGAAATTGCTATTCCTCTCATTTAACACGGAAAATTTTTTAAACGCTCCGACTCCGGCCATTGATTTGCCTCTGCAACTCGATTAAATGTAGCTACATAATGCTTACGATTCTCCTCTGGTTTTCCAGAAAACAACCCTGGATCTAACTTATGCTCCAGAGCTCTATCTCGAACTGGTTGATTTTCTTGATTATCGTAGGGTGGCATATTTTCAGTAATTTTTTGACAATTACGATGAATTTCGTCCCTCAAATTATTTTCTATACCCTCATGACCCAAAGTTCTGCATTGTACAATTTCTAAAGTTCCTTGTAACATATTGAATAATATAGAAAATCATTATGACCATAGCATATAAGATAAAAAAAAAATATGTGTTTGAGTGAGTAAAAAAAATATATTTATAATTACAAATTAATCCCGAATGTTTTCCAAAATTTCTCTTTAATTTTTAATTGGTACCATGAAAAGAACCGGCGTCTTCACCACTATGTCAAGGTCTACTTTGACCAGACATACTTATATGGGGGGGGGTTGTTGAATTTACCATTATTTAAATAAAAACTCATATATCCTATGGTCACTATTTCTTTTTATTCAAACTTTAAGGGTCGACGAAAACATACATTACCAAACTCCTCGGAGGGATGGCTCGCTCATCACAGTTTCCTGTCCAGTCCCGGTCTGACACCCTGGCCTGGCCCGCTCCTACACTTCTCTCTTGCTGCGTCAGCTATCCTGACACAGCTCGAGCGGAAGCGAAGAGGCGACAGCACCAAGAATGCCTTACCTTTGAACTGTACAGTAAACTGCACAAGAACCAACACCCTCCTTCTGTGACAATATAAATGATGTGTATCTACATGTAAAATATTCTCTTAATAATCTTTTCGCAGACGATACTCTAATCTCTATTTCAGGTAAAATGTTTAAAATCTTATGCGACAATTTGAATAAGGATTTAGAACATTTTTACTATTGGTTTAATTTAAATAATTTGAAACTGAATGTAAAAAAGACAACCTGTATGTTAATTGCTAATTCTAATAGAAAAATTAGTAATATACTAAGTAATAATCCCAACGTGAATGTTATTCTTGACGGTGAAGTTTTAAAATTTGAAGAAAGTGTTAAATATCTTGGTGTAGTAATTGATTCTAATCTAAATTTTAATGAACATATTGAAAAAATGTCGAAAAAGATTGGGATAAAAATTGGTTACTTATGCAGAATTTCTGGTTTTTTAAGCCAATGGTGCAAAATACTAGTATATAAGACTATAATTGCTCCGCATTTTGAATACTGTGCTTCTTTATTTTTTAATGCCAGCAAAAGAAATTTTAATTTATTGCAGAGACTACAAAACAGAGCAATGAGAATTATTCTTTGTTGTAAAAAAAGAACGAGTACTACTATAATGCTAGATATATAACAATGGCTAAGTTTTAAACAGAGATTTGGCCTGAAAATATTGCTATTTTTTTATGATATAGTTAATGAAAATTTCCAGAACATTTTAAAAAATATTTAGTAAAAAATAGTGACTTGTATTCCTACAACACAAGGGGCTGTAATAACTATTTTAGAAATTCTGTAAGGAATCAAAGTACTAAAAAATCTATTTATAATTGTGGGAAGTCTTTATTTAATAAATTATCTGATGATATTAAGAATTGTGAAAGTAAAAAACAATTTAAAAGATATTGTATACAGTTTGTAAAACACAAGTTTCCTTATAGCAGGTAAATTATAATAATAAAAAAAAATAAATAATTATATATTTTAATTAGACTGTATGTAATAGCGAATATAATTTGGTCGATTTATTTGATGGTCTAATTATAATTTGTATTTAGTTAATTTTACTGTAGGCATATCGTTGCCTCAGAATGCAAACCACGTAACTACGCGTTTTCCCAAACTGAGAAAATCAAGATTGAAGTTTACGAATTTATTTGATTTTTTCGTATCATTTTCTGTAAAAGTTAACTTCACACATCATGTCTTTATATTATTCTTAGTTAGACTTGATAATATAAAAAAAAAAATCCCTTGCCAAGTGTCTTTTTCACATGCAAATTTTGTACTTTCGTGTTTTGCATTCCGCAAAAATGAGCATGCTTTTAAGAAAACAAAACACGTAACTGTATTATCTATAAAATTTGAAGGATATTGAACTAAAAAAAAAATAAAAATACAAAGGAACACCTTTATTAACATATTTCAAAGTAGTATCATCAATTAAGAACAGACATTTTCATTAATTAATAATTATTTAATATAGTTAAAAACTGCATGTTTTTGACGTTCTTCATCTTTTTACCTTAAATTGAAAAGAACTGCAGCATATTAGTGCTACTTGCTTAAAACATTAAGAATACAATAAGAAGGACTATATTTAAAAACAATTAGACAGGTATTATTTTAAAATTGAATAAAATTATTAAAAAAAAAATGTTAGAACACAGTTTTAACATCATGTTAAAAATTGATAGCTTGTTTGTGAACTTTCTATAAAATTTAAGGCGTTATTTTGAATAAATACCTGTACATTCTTAACAGTACTTTAAAAAAATTGCTCTTTTTATATGTACACGAGTGTACCTACATATTTTTTATTTTCAATATTATTTTCAATATATTCTACAGTACAATTTTGTATCATATGCAACAAATTACAAGGAAATTTTACATTGTGAAGAACTATAATATTATTAAGTATATACTACCTTATAAATAAGTTGAAAAAATATATTTTTTTGTTACTTTAATAAGTAAGAAGCAACAAGTAATCAGTATTATTTTATGATTAAAAGTATACATAAGTTTTATCAGAGTAAAAAAGTTACAGTAAAATCTGATTCTATATTATAAAATAATATAATAATAATAATAATAACCACCCCAACTTGGTTGAAAGTTAAAAAAAAAAAAATAATAATAATATTAATATTATTATAATATTATAATAATATAATAATAATACTAATTATAATATTATATTATAATAATAATAATATTATAGAATGTCTGCTTTTTAATTACAGACATGGTAAATATATATAATGATACATATATTTTCTGAGGAAAAAAGTGTACATTAAAACTTTTAAGCTTGTAACATTGAATTTGTTATGCAATTATATGGATATTCATTTATGCTTTTCAAATAAATCAATATAGAATATCTTGTCTGCCTCTGCAACTGCATACTTTAGAATAATTGATTTTAAATCAGAAATTTTTTCTTTTGATAAATCAATTTTCTTAGATAGTGTATAAACATGAGGTAGTTCCTTAAGAGTGTTAACTTGCTTTTGTGTTGTATCTTTGGTTCTGCGCTGTGTTACAGGTCTTACAATTTGAGCTTCCACAAGCTCTTCAGAAAACATTTTCTTATAATAAATATGAAAAGGCTGAGACCTATCATAAACAAGATGCTTAACTGATATATAAGGTACATCTTAAAATAACAACAGCTTAGATGGTGCAGAGTAATTGAAAAAGTAATTTTTTTTCATTTCTATCACAACAAGTTTTACTTTAGGTGTGTCTGGAATTGCTTTAAGACAGCTATAGAGGGCAGGTGGGCTGTAGATATCCCTGTACCTTAATTGCTTTTCAATTTTACTATGAACAGAGTCTATTTTTTGCACTGAACTATGTCCTGGTTCACAATATTTCTGTTCAATACATTGAATATCATTATCTAATTGGAATTTTTTCAGTGCAAATGACATAATTGAATTTCTGTTCTGAGGAACACAAGAGTCTGACCATAAAATTATCTTTTCAATATTAGGACACTCTCTTACAATATAATTAAGAATTTTAACCATCCAATTTGCTATTTCATCTGCTCCACGCCCTGACATTGATTAATCCCATACTGCACAGTAAGTAATGTCATTTAATAAACTATGAGCTGTAAGGTTATAGCAAGTTAGTTTTCTTTTATAATAAAATGAGGATACAGTTGCTTTTGGTAATGGAAAAACTTTCTCTAAGTCAAAGGTTACAACACAAATATTATGATTTTCATAAGTTTTATCTTCTACTAGCACTTAATCTTTTTTTCATTCTTCTCGTGTTTCATTCTTATTTTGAGTGTGCTGTAAAAATTTGTCTGTTGGTTCAATATTTTAAAATTGATAGCATAAATCGCATTGATCTTTACGTTGCTTATAAAAAGCTAAATTAAATTCCTAATTAAAGATATCTCTATACACATTTTGATATTGCAACCTGGATGTTTTTCAATAAATAACTTAAACATTGCAGAAATAGATAAAGTTTCTTCTAAGTACTCTCTCTCAGTTGTCTTTCTGCAGTAATGGGACTCAACTTTATTAAAACTAGTAATGTGTCCCCGAATCAAAGCTAAAATTGGTTCTAGGGTTTTCTTATTTTTAGATTGACCATTTTTGGAAGATCTAGGTAAATTAACATCACTATCTACCATTTTATTAAAACAGTTGTAGATTCAACTCTCATCAATATCTAATGTTTTCAGAAAAAAACGTTTGCATACTTTTGTCCTTACACCTTTACACTCCATAAAATAATTGTAACTATAGGACATCTGTTTAGAACTATTTTCTTGTTTTTTTTGTGTTCCTCTTAATGTCATTTCTCTCTATATTTTGTGTATAATACAAGCTTTTCTTTGAATCACTTAACTTCCAGAAACCTGTATTAATAGTTTTTCTATTCTCCTTTGAAAACATTTCATTACACTTTAGCCTGCATTTTTCTGTACATCCTGGCTGAAATTGCCTTTCTGCATGGACTTTATCATCTCTATCTGTATATTCTAGGCCATGTGCACTTTTGTCTTTTCTAATATAAGCTTTCCATCGCAGCTCATCTCTAGTTCTTTTGCGTGTTTTTTTCTTTTCTGTGTCATTATTCAAGGAGGTGTCCTGCCCAGGCTCAGAAGTTTGGGAAATATTATTGTTGGAGGTTGATGTCTCAAAATGTACTTTCTGGGAAGGTTTTGCTACAAGGACTGTAGTAGTTTACTCAAAATTAAACTGTTGGGGGTCAGTGGTAACAATTACTGCAGTGGTTTGCTCCAAATCTACTTCTTTGGGGGTAGTGTCAACAATGTCTGCAGTAGCTAGCTCCAAATGTACTTCTTGGGAGACAGTAGCTACAATGAGTGCAGTACCTGGCTCATTATGTATTTCTTGTGGTGAGGGGGTCACAATAATTGATGAATCTGGCTCAATATCAATAGAATCTAGCTGCTGAGAATGTTTGTCCAGTGACACAATTTCCAGATCAGAGGGTGATGATGCAGAACTGGGGGCCTCTGTACTGGGGGCCTCTGTACTGGGCTTGGATATGTCATTCTTATGAGAGTCAATATTCAGTTGTCTGGCACAGTGTTTAGTAGTTTCTAACTTACTTTTAATGAGGCGTTGGGGTGGTTTAATGCGTCATAGCCTGTCAGCTGTGCTAAGTCTGCGAAATTTTTTTGGTGTCTTTAGCAGAGATTGAATTTCTAGTGAGGTTTTGCAGCGTTTACTCGATTTCTTGTTGCTGAAAATAAAAGTAAATATTAGTATTTAACATTATTATTACATTAAGCTTGACTTACTCGGAGTCTGAGCTTTGATCGGATGAACATTCATAATCGCTAGAATCCGATGACCGCGAGGACTGAGACATCTTCTGAAATATCATAAAAAATGACACTTTGTCCGAAATAAAGTTGTAAATACTACGTACCTTATATTAAAGATATCAATCTTCTGCTATTTTTATACCATTAGCATCAAACACAAATATTATTAGTAAAAAAAGCACAAAACATATCACGTAAGCAGACACGATGAAAAGACCGCGAACATGTGTGCAGAAAGCCGTCACGTGACGTATTTGAAGCATTCTTATTGGTTGAAACAATTACATGTTTCGCATTCTCCAAAAAAAACTTACGTGTTTTGATTTGTTCGATTTCCATAAAAATGGTGCAGCTTCTGTCATCTATGAATAGTTATTTGAACTAATTGAAAAATCTAGAAGCGGATTTACTTAAAATCTCAAAATATGATATTTTGCGAGTTACGTGGTTTGCATTCTGAGGTGACGAGTATGTAATATGAAATTATCTAATATGATATATACATATAATATGTGTGTATTTTATTATTGGTTATACTAGAAAATCAATAATAACAAATTAATTATGAATAATGTTATTATTTATGTCAATAATATATATTAATATGTCAATGTTAATTTTAAAGTTATGTCAATTTGTAAAAATATGTAATCTATTTTATATTCTTGTATTATTAGCGCAAGCTAAAATAAAGAATATTTCAATTTTCAATATGCTTCATGACTCCGTGACAAGCCGAGCCGAGTTGTAGAGAATTATATGTTAATTATTAAATCAAGTAATTCACGCTTCGCAGTGAAAACATTTTTGTTAAAATGACCCCTACTGAACAAGTAAAACTGATGCATTGTTCATATTAAAAAAAATTAAAACATATTCTGACTGACAGGTTAAGAGTTCATGATGCCAGCTCGCATTTATCAAATTGAAGTGTTACTATATGCATACGTAGTATAACCTAATCAATTTTATTATCTGATAATTAAATAAAACCTGAATTTCCCCCAATCTCAAACAGATATTATAAATATAATTTATCTTTTAAACCTACAAAATAGCAGATATAAAGGTAGAATAAGACTTCATAAATAATTATAATATATAAATAATCAACATTTCTGTCATATTTCTAGTGTTCTATTAGAAGTCATTAAGATCATGGAAGTGCCATAATAGAGGTGAAATAGTGGTTTTAAATTGGTTAGAGACAGCTAAATTTCCTCTAATTATATTATAAGCATATAGAAGCGATAGTTATCTTTAAACCTATAATATGGCATGAAAAAAATGTTAGGTTGCTGCTTGTAAGTTCCAATAATTTTGCTTTACTGATATACATACATTTAAATTGCCTCTATTTTCAATATAAGAATATTGCTTATGTCATATATTTTAAACTAATTATAAAGCATGTATAAAGATAGGAAGTAGTACATATGTACCAAGTATATATTTCCTCTATCTTTAGTGTTACCTAAGATAACCATAAACATTTTTCAGGTGAAGTAATATTGGTAATATAGTGGTTGCAAATAGGTTCAGTGACATCTAAATGTCTTCTACTTTTAATATAAGCATATATAAGTATATGTAACTTTTATACCTATATAATGGCATAAATAAATTAAAGGTCTCTCTGCTCTATATTACCAATATTTTTACATTATTGGTAAAGAAAATCTCTATTCCTCATAAACATGTATTATATAAAGAATACAGGTTTGATATAGGTAAAAGTATCTTTATATATAATTTTAGATATTTATATTTTTTGTTTAACAATATGTGTAATATAAATTATATTCATAGGCCTTTTATACGTTTTTTTAAAGAAATATCCTCTCAATATATTTGCTTTACCAATAAAGATCTCCTCTTTCAGCATAAATGAAAAATAACGTAAAAATAATGATTTTATATATATTTTCTCATCAATATTTCTCATTTATATAAGCTATATCGTTATATGAAGTGGTTATAGGAAATACAAAGATTATTTAAAGTTATGTTAAATGTAACGACCTTTATCACTTTTCCCCAATTTCTTCGCATATAGGTTGGTATAGGTTATATATAGGTTATAAAGCAAAATTTTGGCACATAAACTTACAATACAGGTGTTAAATATATTATGTTTTATTTAGGAAACTTTTTTACTCTGGTGGGTAACAAAATTTTTCTAATAAATTTGTAAAAAAAATTAATGAAACCATAAAGGAATAAAGATAAAGGTAAAGGAATAAATTTGGTCTTGGAGTTGGAAATTTATAGAAAAATCAACGAACCTAGATATAAAAAAAAAATTCTAGGGATCGAAGTATACGTCGTGCTGCTTACTGACACTATATAGATTGTGGGAAACATTTTTTTTTTAAATTTACTGGTAAAAAAATTTCATAAAACCAGAGGGTTAAGGAATAATTTTGGGCAAGGTGTTATTGAAAAAAAATGAACTATCCTCAATTTAAAAAAAAAAATGTAGGAAACGATCTATACGTCGTGCCAGTTACTAACACCTTACAAATTGTAGGTAATAACATCTCATAAATATAAACGTAAATAAATTTCATGAAAAATAGAGAAAAGGAACTTTTTCAGGTCTTGGAGGTGGAAATTTATACAAAAATATACTATCCTCGCTGCAAAAAAAAATCAATAGGGAACGAACTAAACGTCATGACAACACTGACACTACACAGATTGTAGTTAACAACATCTTTAAATATATTAATAAAAAAATTTCATGAAACCAGAGGATGAAGAAACAAATTTGGTCCTGGAGATTGAAATTTATAAAAAAATCAACGATCCTCGATATGAAAAAAATTTTATGGATCGAAGTATATGTCTTTCCGCTTACTGACACTACACAGATTGTAGGTAACAACATTTTTCTAATATATTTGTAAAAAAAATAATGAAACCAGAGGATAAAGGAATAATTTTGGTCCTGGAGTTGGAAATTTATAGAAAAATCAATGCACCTCGATATAAAAAAATTCTATTGATCGAAGTATATGTCGTGCTGCTTACTGACACTATAAATATTGTGGGAAACAATTTTTTTTAAATTAACAGGTAAAAAAAAATCATAAAACCAGAGGATTAAGGACAAATTTTGGTCAAGGAGTGTTGGAAATATAAAGAAAAAAAATCAACGATTCTCATTTAAAAAAAAAAAATCTAAAGAACGATCTACACATCGCGACGGTTACTGACACTACACAGATTGTAGTTAAGAGCATCTTTAAATACGTAACAAAAAATAACGAAACCAGAGGTTGAATGAATAGATTTTTTCAAGGAGTTGAAAATTTATAGAAAAATCATTGATCCTCGATGTAAAAAATGTCTAGGGATCGAAGTATATGTCGTGCCGCTTACTGACACTACACAGGTTGTAGGTAACAAAAGTTTTCAAATATATTTGTTAAAAAAATAACGAAACCAGAGGTTGAAGGAATAATTTTGGTCCTGGTGTTGGAAATTTATAGAAAAATAAATGAACCAAGATATAAAAAATTCTAGGGATCGAAGTATACGTCATGCTGCTTACTGACACTACACAGATTGTTGGTAACAAATTTTTTTAAAATAACCCGTACATAAATATCATGATACCAGAGAAATAAAGATTAATTTTGGACAATTACACTGTAAAAAATGAAACGCTCGTTTTAGTAGAAAATAGCTACCTATACGAAGTGAACTGAGATGGGTAGCAATTTTAACCTACAATAGGGGGTTTCCTTAACTTCCTATTGTAGAAATCATTACATACTTAAAGTAAGGTATTATTGTGCCTAAAACGGGTAGACTAATCTACCTACTTTATAATATGGCTGCTTTGATATTTTAAATTAGGGGCTTATTGTTGCCTAAAATAAGTAATTATTTACCCCTTCTTATTAGAAATTGTAGTTCCTAAAATGCGTATGCAATTCAAGATTAGGTAGGCTAAATTTGATGCATTAATTAAATAAACAAATTTGTTTTTATTTTAAATTTTATTTAAAAATATCGTTTAAAACACAGAATAAATATTATATACAATTAAAACACAAATAATTTACACATATTCCCTTTCATTTAAAAAAATACTGGCATTAAAAAAATCAATTGAACTGATTAATTTATTATCATTTCTTTCATTGAAAAAGTTGATAACTTAAATCTTTTTAGTGCCTCATATTGTAATATCATATTTGAAAAAAAATACACGATTAAGCCAACAGTATTATTTTTTCTATGAAAATATTAAAAAACATTATATGAAATGAATAAATTATAATTTTAAAATTAAATTTTTTTGAAATTTCTTTCAAAACAAATATACCTTGCAGCTTCTTCTTCTTCTTACAATTGTTGGAAGGAGCCTAAATGGCTATAATTCCACGTACTGAGTAACTTGGATCAATTGTATAGTTGAACTGTTTTTTGCAGGGTCTTGTAAAGGATAATGGACGAACAATGGATAGGATCATTATGGAATGTGGGATGCAAGGTGATGATGGAAGTGGTACCTATATGCCCACCACGTGTTACCGTGGGTGAACCAAAACCACACAAGGAATTGGTTGGATTTTAGGACATTGGGTTGACGGTGTGGTGTGGGGTGGGGTGATGATGCAGGCGACAACATGCAAGGAATGGCAGGAATTTGAAAGATTCTCAACGTGTCGCCTCCTGTGGGCCGACCGAAGAGCAGGGTCAAAGTAGGATTATGTTGATGCGGTGAGACGAGATGATGATTATGAATCAAATTGACTGGGGATAGGAGTATAGAAATCAAGACGATTAATATATAGAATAGGATAGGGATAGTTACCAGGAGAGGACAGACAATTTGAGCGGAGAGTCACGTTGGCGTTGCTCACTCTGGCGCGCCATCTTGATTCCCCCTATACCTTGCAGCAAACTTCTATTTTTATTAAGCAATTAATGATTATGAATACTGCTGCATGTAAGTGTTAGTTATAATTTTTTGTCACTTAACTCATTTTTATTTAATTTTGATGGAGACTTGCGTATCTGATGAATCTGTGAATGATTGTAGGAGATCGACTCACTCGAGTAGAACGATGTTCAAGAAAAGAAAAACTGACACAGAGAGAAAAATATATTTTAAATTAGGAGCTATAAAAATTATATTATAATTAGATTGGAGTGAATGATGCTAAAAAAAGTCAACAAATTGGCTAAATTGTATAAAAAATTTTAATTTAAGAAATAAATAAAAGATGCAAAGATTAACGATTTTTTAAGATTTTTTTGAGACCAAGAAATTTCTCGAGTTGAAATAAATTTCTTCTTTTTTCGCTGTTCAGCTCCCAGCTCATCTAATTTCCTCTTATGATGCACCATTGTAGAGAGAATAAGAGGAAATAGAAGAGATTACGTCTTTTTTCCTCTTCAGATTACGTCTCTTTTCCTCTTCTTTTTTCTTAAACAGGGCAAAATGAAAGGAAATTAGACGAGATGGGAGCTTAACAGCTAATTAAACATGACATTTATTTTAACTATAAATTTCATAAGAAGAGGAAAAAAGACGAGATTACGTCTCTTTTCCTCTTATTTTCTCTTAAATAGTGCAAAATAAGAGGAAATTAGACGAGATGGGAGCTTTACAGCTAATAAAACATAAAATTTATTTTAACTCTATATTTCATAAGAAGAGGAAAAAATACGAGATTACGTCTCTTTTCCTCTTCAGTTTACGTATTTTTTCCTCTTCTTCAGCACAAAATGTTAGAATTATTGTCATTTCACCCTCACTTTGGGTGAAGAGAAATTAAGATGTGTTTTAAAGGCAATAAGATTAGGTTTACACATGTAAAAGATTAATTAAAGTAGTAATTTTATGGTTAGGGATTGCTAAAAAGTGTTGCGGAGATCGGGTTTGAACCTTCGTCATTCGCTTTTAGTTTTTATCTTTAATTTTTTAGCTCTAACAGCTATTAGCTTTATTAGCTCTATTAATGAGCTTATTTGCTCATTTTTCTGATACGATACTATATATAATATATTTATGAGTTCTACTGTACAATTTTCAGATTTAAAAGTTATTTCATTCATTCAATACAACAGTCACAGCAGATATTATAAGCAGGATTTCTACTTCAAAACGAATTGATTGCAGTGAATTATGTTGGTCTAAAGATGTAAAATAGCAAAAGACAGAAAAATAAAAAGATATTAACTAAATATAATTAAAATAACCTAATGGTACATACCTGGGCAATAGAATATCACTGTGGAGGTTCGGTTTTAGTGCTCCTAGAGCACCCTGCAGGCCCCCGTGAGATCACATGGCCGCCCGCGCCAGCCTTCAGCACAGACCGCCGCCACGGCAGCTCGACGCAGCAGCGTTGCTTGTGCGACGTATATTTTCTGTTAAAAAATGATGCGTTAGACACACATAATATGCCTATTGAGCAGCATTGTATGTTTAATACAATGTATGTTCATGACTTACCATACAGCCTTATAACGCTTCGGAGGGCTTAAATACTGCATCATTCTTGATTTCTTGGAGACACTTACAATAGAGGACTATAAAAACAATGCTATTGAAAGGCGGAGTTGCCAGATAAATCTTTGCCGTCTAGCGACTCACATTTGTTTTTGTTTGACCTAATGTTTTTTTCTTGTATTAACTCATTTCTTGTAAAATTTTATGTTTTAATAACTCCCACTTTTATATTTTCATCAGTTAAATTTCTTGTGTATCCTAATTAGTGTTCTTAATGCATCAACAAGATTTAACAATAAGTTTTTGACACTGTGGCTAATCAACGGGCTTTTTAAAATTTAGGTACCATAAATCCCCTGATCTGGGTATGTTATTTTATTTTATGTACCTAAATTTTATATTGCATGGAAAACAGGAAAACATTATTCTAAATGAATTTACTTTTAGAAATATGTAATTTTATATTTAATTAATATTTATAAAAATTAAATAGTACAATTTTTATCTAGTTAATTAAATATTACTATTTTGGATTTTTTTAGCTTATTTATTTACAACGCATATGGCACTAAAATTAGCACTGGAGGAAAAAAAAATGCTGCATCTGTAATTTTCTGTCTCCCTGTCGATCTTCCTTTGTTGAAAGATTACGTCTTTAACTCATCTTTTACACGTCTAAACTAATATTTTTACCTCTAAAACACATCTTATTTCCTCTTTGCTCAAAGGGAGAATAAAATAAAGACAATATTTCTAACATTTTATGTTAAGGAAGAGGAAAAAGACGTGATCTAGTCGTTTTCACCTTTTTTTTTCTTTCTCTAAAATGGTGCAAAATAAGAGGAGAAAAGACGAGAGGAGAGTTCAATAAAGCGAAGAAAGAATTAAATTTATTTCAACTCGGGTTCCCTTTTTTTATCATGTCTCTTTTTCTCTCTCTCTCTCTCTTTCTCTCTCGCTCTATCTCTCTAATATATATCAATTGATGAATTGATATACGAATATGAAATAATTTTATTCTGTAATAATAAAATTATTTGTTAAAATTGATCTGGAAGTTACATGTAAAATTATCTTTTAAATTAGAATTGACCAATTCATGCCTAAACAACTTATGAGACACATTAAATTTTTATAGTTACTGCATTAATTATTGATTACGTTAAGAATTTTTAGGTACTTAAATAAAAGTACCTAAAACTAGGTAAACATACTGTAGGGATATAAATTCAACCTATTGTAGGGACTTAGAGCATATATGTACCTCAAATTTTAGGGGTCTTGTCAATAATTTTAGGTAGTTTTCATATTTAAGGGGTGATTATTTCAATATAGGTACTTTCCTACCTACTTCAGGTATGTTAAGTCAACATTTAGCTATTAAAAGCACCTAATTTAAGTACAATGGCTATTTTAGCTCCATAAACCCCTAAATTAGGGAAAGGAGAGCTACTTAATGTATCTCAAAATTATATTTGGCTACCTAATACAGGCAGGGGTTTTAACTGTGTAGTTGGAAATTTATTGAAAAAAATCAACTCTCCTTAATTTAAAAAAAATTCTAGGGAACGATCATTCTACATGCCATGCCAGTTACTGAAGCCTCACAAATTGTAGGTATCAACATTAATAAATATATCCGTAAAAAAATATAATGAAACCAGAGAAAAGGTACCCTTTCAGGTCTTGGAGGTAGAAATTTAAAGAAAAATCAACTATCCTTAATGCAAAAATATTCACTAGGGAACGAACTAAACGTCGTGACGGTTACTGACACTACACAGATTGTAGGTAACAACATCTTTTAAATATATTTATAATAAAAAAATTTCAAAAAACCAGAGGATGAAGGAAGAATTTTGGTCCTGGAGTTAGAAATCCTAGAAAAATCAATGATACCAGACATAAAAATTTCTAGGGATCGAAGTATACGTCGTGCTGCTTACTGACACTACACAGAGTGTGGGAAACAATTTTTTTTTTAAATTTACTGGTAAAAAATTTATTAAAACCAGAGGGTTAAGTAATAATTAATGCAAAGATTTGGAAATTTATTGAAAAAAAAATCAACCATCCTCAAATTAAAAAAAAAATCTACGGAACGATCTACACGTCGTGCCGGTTACTAACACCTTACAAATTGTAAATATATACAATATACAATATATATATAGATTTATATATATCTTATAAATATATACGTAAAAAAATTTCATGAAACCAGAGAAAAGGTACTCTTTCAGGTCTTGGAGGTGGAAATTAATACATAAATTATTATGCTCGATGCAAAAAAAAATCACTAGGGAACGAACTAAACTAAACGTCTTGACGGTTACTGACACTACACAGATTGTAGTTAACAACATCTTCATATATAATTATAAAAAAAAATTCAAGAAACCAGAGGATGTAGAAACAATTTTTGTCCTGGAGGTGGAAATATATTGAAAAACCATCGATCCTCGACATAAAAATATAAAATCTATTGTACGAACTATATGTCGTGATGGTTACTGACACACAGATTTTAGGTAGCAACATATTTTAAATATGTACGTAAAAAAATTCGTAAAACCAGAGGATGAAAGAATAATTTTGGTCAAGATGTTGAAAAACAATGAAACTCTATATAAAAAAAATTCTAGGGATCGAAGTTTATGTCGTGCCGCTTACCGACATTACACAGATTGTAGGTAACAACATTCTTTAAATATATCCTTAAAAAAATCATGAAACAAGAGGATAGGTACTTTTTCAGGTAATGGAGGTGGAAATTAAAACAAAAATAAACTTAAATCGATGCAAAAAAAAATCTAGGGACGAACTATATGTCCTGCCGGTTACTGACACTACACAGACTGTAGATATGAACAACTTTTAAATTTATTTAAAAAAAAATCATGAAACAGAGGATGAAGGAACAATTTTGGTCCTTAAGTTGGAAATTTATAGAAAAATCAACGATCCTCGATATCAAAAAATTTCTAGGGAATGAACTATACGTCTTGCCGGTTACTGACACTACACAGATTTAAGGTATCAACATCTTTTAAATTTAATTATAAAAAAGAATCATGAAACCAAAGGATGTAGGAACAATTTTTGTCCTGGAAGTGGAAATTTATAGAAAAATCATCGATCCTCGATATAAAAAAAAACTATTGTACGAACTAAACGTCGTGACGGTTCCTGACACAACACAGATTCTAGGTAGCAACATCTTTTAAATATATGCGTAAAAAAAATCGTGAATACAGAGGATGAAGGAATATTTTGGTCAAGGAGTTGAAAATATACACTGTAAATCTACACCTTCTTAAAATAAGACGAAAAAGTGTCCCCTTAATTCTTAAAATAAGAACCTATATTCTTAATTTCAGATATGTATTGTACTTGATCATAGGTTCTTATTTTAAGAATGTATTTACTTGTTTCAAGACAAAAATCTCTTAAAATGAGACTTTCTTAATTAAGGGGACACTTTTTCGTCTTATTTTAGGAAGGTGTAGATTTACAGTATATTGAAAAATCAATGAAACTCGATATAAAAAAAATTCTAGGGATCGAAGTATATGTCGTGCCGCTTACTGACACTACACAGATTGTAGGTAACAACATTCTTTAAATATATCCGTAAAAAAATATCATGAAACCATAGGTTAGGTACTCTATTATGTCTTTGAATTGGAAATATATAGAAAAATCAACGATCCTCGATAAAAAATATAGGGAACGAAGTATACGTCCTGCCACTTACTGACACTACACTGATTGTAGGTAACAAAATTCTTTAAATATATCCGATAAAAATCATGAAACAAGAGAATAGGTTATCTTTCAGGTCATGGAGGTGGAAATTAAAACAAAAATAAACTTTAATCGATGCAAAAAAAAAAAAAAAAAAAAAACTAGGGAACGAACTATAAGTCTTGCCGGTTACTGACACTACACAGACTGTAGATATGAACATAATTTAAATTTATTTAAAAAAAAATCATGAAACAGAGGATGAAGGAACAATTTTGGTCCTTAAGTTGGAAATTTATAGAAAAATCAACGATCCTCGATAAAATAAAAATCTAGGGAACGAAGTATACACAGATTGTAGCTAAAAACATTTTTTAAATATATCCGTAAAAAAATTTCATGATAGGTACTCTTTCAGGTCTTGGAGGTGGAAATTTAAACAAAAATTTACTTTAATCGATGGAAAAAAAAATCTAGGGAACGAACTATACGTCTTGCCGGTTAGTGACACTACACAGATTTAAGGTAATAACATTTTTTAAATATATTTATAAAAGAAATTCATGAAACCAGAAGAAGAAGTAACATTTTTGGTCCTGGAGGTGGAAATTTATGGAAAGATCAACGATCCTGGTTAAAAAAAAAATCTATGGAAAAAACTATACATCGTGCAAGTTACTGACACTACACAGATTGTAGGAAACAACATCTTTTAAATATATCCGTAAATAAATCATTAAACAAGAGGATAGGTAATGGATAGGTAAGAAGAAGTAACAATTTTAGTCCTGGAGTTGTAAATTTATAGAATGATCAATGATCCGCCCTCGATATAAAAAAAAAATTCTATGGAAAAACTATACTTCGTGCAAGTTACTGATGCTAAACAGATTGTAGGTAATAACATCTTCTAAACATGTCCGTAAAAAAAAAAATCAAGAAAAATAGGTTAGATACTCTATTATGTCTTTGAGTTGGAAATATATAGAAAAATCAACGATCCTCGATAAAAAAATTCTAGGGAACGAAGTATACGTCCTGCCACTTACTGGCACTACACAGTATGTACAAAGAAGCCGGATTTTGAGGCCTTAAACTTCAAAACTGTGAAAACGGCAAACCTTAACAATACCAAAATTTCTAATTTTAGCTCGATCATGCTGAAAACACCTGACGTCTTGTAATTGGACCCTACGAGTTCTAATATGAAGGAACTTTGAAGATTCAATTACATACAAAAAAGCCGGATTTTGAGGCCTTAAACTTCAAAACAGTGAAAACGGCAAAATTTGACAAAACCACAACTTCTAATTTTAAAACCCGTCATGGGTTGCGTGGGCTCAATATGACCCCAGTCATTTTAAAACCATTGCTATTTTATCAAACTTGATAATTATAATTTGGGACTTCAAGTAATCCTCAAATACATCTTGCAGTACATGAATTCTTGTAAAAAAATTTTTTTGCACTTATTTTTAATTTTTTAGAAATTTAAATAACCATTTGGGGTCATATTGACGCCACGCGACTGCTCACGTTATAAAATTGTGTTTTATAATTTTTGAAGGAAAAAGTTACTGGTTTGCAATATTTTTCAAGTTGCATTGGTTATGTCATAAAAAATTATATTTTGACTTTAACAGGATTTCATCCCCTAAAAACCACCCTTTTCATGTATTTTGCCTGTATTTGTATTCAAGAAATTATTTACACTTCAAAAGAATGTGTTATAAAATTCCGTAAAAATACAAAAAAAGTGTAGGTTATTCTGAATAGAAATTTCAAGGTGTCTAAAATTATCTTTCAACCCCCATAGTGACGTCACGCACCCCTAAATTCCATATTTCTTTTCTACACAAAAATTTGCATGCAAAGTATCGATTCCCACTATCTTGATTGTGAGGATCTCAAATATGGCAATGAAAATTTTTTACATTCAACCCCTAATGAATTACTAATGAAAAACATCCCCTATGCAAGTAATGGCTTTTGTCTACCATAAATTCATAATAAAATTTTTTCTGTTGCTGCCAATCAAATTGTAAAAATTATTTAGAGTCCTATTATGAAGTGGTTGACTTGCAGGATAAATTTACAATCCCCAGGTGCACCCTGAATGACGTTCATTCATCCCCAATATATGATTGAAGCATCAACCGTCTTATTTATAAGTTGTCGTCATATAGGCGTATTCAATGATTTCAGTGACCGAAATCAATACTAATTATTTCTTCTCACCATCCCCTTTACATAATCATATCATCCCTTACTAAATACGCTTAAAATATAATATTTACAGCAACACCTTTCAGCATATGACGTAAATCAAATTCGATTCGCTATAAAGAATTTTAGCTGTGGTTTCTTGAGTTGATTTACAAGCCCCAGTTGCACCCTGAATGATGACGTAGTGACATCAATCACCCCAATACAGAAATTCGTACCGTCTCATACAGTTTTGATAGTAACCGTGGATTTCTCGGGGGGATTTATATCTTGAGGAAACCAGAATGTACCAGTCCTGTAAATAAAAAATTGAAGCGACACACAAGAATAGTAATTGACGGGCAATTTGTATAATATTTTGAAGACAAATTCCTCTATAATATCATAAGTCCTTTTGATGACAAAATTTTGAAAAATGTACTGCAAAAACTGTTTATTTATGTGAATATTGTCTATTTACGAGAAAAGCAACTGGTGTTTAGAAAGTGTAATGTGCCATGATAATTATAATTTATTCAATTATTTACATTTCTATAAATGTAATGTCATCATTTATATATAGCTACATGAATTATATTTTATAGGGTACTAGAGAGAGAGAGAGAGAGAGAGAGAGAGAGAGAGAGAGAGAGAGAGAGAATGAGAGAGAGAGAGAGAGAGAGAGAGAGAGAGAGAGAGAGAGAGAGAGAGAGAGAGAGAGAGAGAGAGAGAGAGCTATTTACGAGAAAAGCAACTGGTGTTTAGAAAGTGTAATGTGCCATGATAATTATAATTTATTCAATTATTTACATTTCTATAAATTTAATGTCATCATTTATATATAGCTACATGAATTATATTTTATAGAGTACTAGAGAGAGAGAGAGAGAGAGAGAGAGAGAGAGAGAGAGAGAGAGAGAGAGAGAGAGAGAGAGAGAGAGAGAGAGAGAGAGAGAGAGAGAGAGTGAATGAGAGAGAGAGAGAGAGAGAGAGCGGGAGAGGGAGAGGGAAATATTTCAAATATACCAAAAATTACCATGCAGGTACAAAAGCATCCTCTTTGAGATTCATATTTTGTAGACACTACAGTTTTTCATTGGGGAAAACGAATAACACCTTTTAATGTAAATCAGTTGTATATGTCTTTCTACTGCTATCTGATATAAATTAAAACTCGATGAACAGTGGACAAGGATCACTACAAGGTAATGAATCTTAGTTTTATCCAAGACAAAATAATACTAAAAATTGTTGCCAAATACTAAAACTTGAAATCTTGTAGGAAAAATTTATAGTAAATATTGAGGCGACTATTATTACGAAACGAGAATCTCACAGCTAGAGGATGTTTTTAAGACATGCTAGTCTACGTTTTTTGAAATACCTCTGTCTGTTCTGTCTGTCTGTCTACTTTCTCTTTCTCTCTCTCTCTCTCTCTCTCTCTCTCTCTCTCTCTCTCTCTCTCTCTCTCTAGTACCCTATAAAATATAATTCATGTAGCTATATATAAATGATGACATTACAATTATAGAAATGTAAATAATTGAATAAATTATAATTATCATGGCACATTACACTTTCTAAACACCAGTTGCTTTTCTCGTAAATAGACATATTTCACATAAATAAACAGTATTTGTCAGTACATTTTTCAAGATTTTGTCATCAAAATAACTTTTGAAAATATAGAAGAATTTTTCTTCAAAATATTATACCAAATTGCCCGTCAATTACAATTCTGTGTGTCGCTTCAATTTTTTATTTACAGGACCGGTACATTCTGGTTTCCTCAAGATATAAATCCCCCCGAGAAATCCACGGTTACAATCAAAACTGTATGAGACGGTACGAAATTTCTGTATTGGGGTGATTGATGTCACTACGTCATCATTCAGGGTGCAACTGGGGCTTGTAAATCAACTCAAGAAACCACAGCTAAAATTCTTTGTAGCGAAATCGAATTTGATTTACGTCATATGCTGAAAATTGTTGCTGTAAATATTATATTTCAAGCGTATCCAGTAAGGGATGATATGATTATGTACAGGGGATGTTGAGAAGAAATAATTAGTATTGATTTCGGTCACTCAAAACATTGAATACTTATTTCAAATGACGCATATATGACGACAACTTATAAAAAAGACGGTTGATGCTTCAATCATATATTGGGGATGAATGAACGTCATTCAGGGTGTACCTGGGTGTTGTAAATTTATCCTGCAAGTCAACCACTTCATAAAAGGACTCTTAATAATTTTTATAATTTGATTGGCAGCAACAGAAAAAATATTATTATGAAATTATAGCAGAAAAGCCGTTACATGCATAGGGGATGATTTTCAAACAGAAAACATTAGAGGTTGAGGATAAAATATTTTGCTTGGCATATTTGAGATCCTCACTATCAACTTACAGTTAGTGGGAATCCATACCCAACATGCTAATTTTTGTGTAGAAATAAAAAGTTGAATTTAGGGGTATGTGACGTCATTCAGGGTGTACCTGGGGGTTGTAAATTTACACTAAAAGTCAACCAATTCAAAAAAGGACTCTAAATTATTTTTAAAATTTGATTGGCAGCATCAGAAAAATTTTTATTCTGAAATTATAGCAGAAAAAAGCCATTACATGCATAGGGGATGTTTTTCAAGAGAACTTCATTAGAGGTTGTATGTAAAAAATTTTCATTGCCATATTTGAGATCCTCACTATCAATATAGTGGGAATCGATACCTTGCATGCAAATTTTTGTATAAAAATAAATTATGAAGTTTAGGGGTGAGTGACGTCATCATAAATTTAAAAATAGGGATGTAAGGGTTAAAAAAATTAGCCTTAATATATTCACCATGCATTACAATTTTTTAAACATTTTTTATGAAATATTATGCCATTATATACAGGCGACGCATAATAGAGTATTGCATGGGGTTAACTTTAATTTATATTATCCACCCCCGTATAAAAAAATTATCTTTTAATTTTTTTACGCTTAATGTAAGTTGAACTTCTATGTGACAAGTTTTTAGGCTAAATAAATTTTTTAGAGGCCAATATTAAATTAAAAGCAGGCTGGGGTCAATATGACCCCACGCGACCGCTAACGTTACAAAACATAGCGAGCCCAGTGACGGGTTAAATCGATCACACTGAAAACACCTGACGCCATGTAATAGGACCCTAGGAGTTCGAACATGAAGGTATTGTGAAGATTTAATCATAAACAAAAAAGCCAGATTTTGAGGCCTCAAACTTCAAAACAGTGAAAACGGCAAAACTTGACAAAACTAAAACTTCTAATTTTAGCTCGATCATGCTGAAAACACCTGATGTCATGTAATTGGATCCTAAGAGTTCAAATATGAAGGAATTTTGAAGATTCAATATTAAACAAAAAAGACGGATTTTGAGGCTTTAAACTTCAAAAAAGTGAAAACGGCAAAATTTGACATATCCAAACTTTTAATTTTAGCTCGATCATGCTGAAAACACCTGACGTCTTGTAATTGGACCCTACGAGTTTGAATATGAAGGAATTTTGAAGATTCAATCATAAACAAATAAGCCGGTTTTTGAAGCCTTAAACTTCAAAACAGTGAAAACGGCAAAACTTAACAAAACCAAAACTTCTAATTTTAGCTCGATCATGCTGAAAACACATGAACTCATGTAATTGAACCCTAGGACTTTGAATATGAAGGAATTTTGAAGATTCATTCACAAACAAAAATTCCGGATTTGTAAGCCTTTAACTTCAAAACAGTGAAAACCGCAAAACTTGACACAACCACAACTTCTTATTTTAAATCGATCATACTGAAAACACCTGACGCCATGTAATAGGACCCTAGGAGTTCGAACATGAAGGAATTTTGAAGATTTAATCATAAACAAAAAAGCCAGATTTTGAGGCCTCAAACTTCAAAACAGTGAAAACGGCAAAACTTGACAAAACCAAAACTTCTAATTTTAGCTCGATCATGCTGAAGACACCTGACGTCATGTAGTTGGATCCTAACAGTTCAAATATGAAAGAATTTTGAAGATTCAATAACATAAAAAAAAGCCGGATTTTGAGGCCTTAAACTTCAAAACAGTGAAAACAGCAAATCTTGACAAAACCAAAACTTCTAATTTTAGCTCGATCATGCTGAAAACACATGAACTCATGTAATTGGACAATAGGAGTTTGAATATGAAGGAATTTTGAAGATTTATTCACAAACAAAAATTCCGGATTTTTAAGCCTTTAACTTCAAAACAGTGAAAACGGCAAAAATTGACAAAACCAAAACTTCTAATTTTAGCTCGATCATACTGAAAACACCTAACGCCATGTAATAGGTCCCTAGGAGTTCGAACATAGAGGAATTTTGAAGATTTAATCATAAACAAAAAAGCCAGATTTTGAGCCCTTTAACTTCAAAACAGTGAAAACGGCAAAAATTGACAAAACCAAAACTTCTAACTTTAGCTCGATCATGCTGAAAACACCTCACGTCATGTAATTGTATCCAAGGAGTTCAAATTAGAAGGAATTTTGAAGATTCAATCATAAACAAATAAGCCGGTTTTTGAAGCATTAAAATTCAAAACAGTGAAAACGGCAAATCTTGACAAAACCGAAACTTCTAATTTTAGCTCAATCATGCTGAAAACACATGAACTCATGTAATTGGACCCTAGGAGTTTGAATATGATGAAATTTTGAAGATTCAATCATAAACAAAATCCTAATTTTTAAGCCTTAATCTTCAAAATAGTGAAAACGGCAAAACTTGACAAAATCATAACTTCTTAATTTAAATCGATCACACTGACAACACCTAACGCCATGTTATTGGACCCTAGGAGTTCAAATATGAAGGAATTTTGAAGATTCAAGCATAACAAAATAAGCCGGTTATTGATGCCTTAAACTTGAAAACAGTGAAAATGCAAAACTTGACAAAACCAAAACTTCTGATTTTAGCGGGATGAGTTGAAATTGCCAAAAAAATTAAGTTCAATTCCTAAAAGGAAACTGTGTTCTAATAAAATTATAAATTTATTTCATAAACGTTTTACTTCAACATATATGACAATTGTAAATTATAATTTATTTTATATGTAAACATCTAATGTTTAAACCAAAACGTTTGAAAGTCAATAGATTTAAGTAAGAAAGCTTTAATTTCAAAAATGTATAACCTCTAAAAATTTAATCTCTAACATTTTCTCAACCTCGTGTGCTAGGCAGTGCTGCCATCTGTTGCATACGAAAGGGAGTTCTAAAATATAATACAATGATAATTATGATATATTATATATTCATCATTGGTGATGTGAATATCAAATTTAATATACAATATGTTATCGACTACTATATAAGTTTATAATAAATTGTAACTATTATATAATTTATTATTCGCTAGCTTATATTATGTTTATAATTTTTTCCTAGCTTGATTAATATGGATTATATATTTTAATATGTGTAATGGATAACTGAAAATGAATTGAGTATAAAAAAATTATGCTAATCCAATACCTTATTTTTATTAAATATTTTTTTACATTTAAATTTTATAGCCCGGGAAATAATGCTTAAAGTTGGGTGAAGCTTGAATTTATTTAAACCTACATCCCTTTCAGTCCCTATCTGTTTATTAAAATGTTAACTCCTGTATTGGCACCTAGCTCCAATGATCCATGATACTTTACTTTTAATAATTTATCATGAATATTTCTAGCACGGGACATAAAAAATTTTCGAAAAACCGGAGTAGCATATTATTTAGCCCTTTATTTATTTTCTGCATTAAAAATCATGTAAGTTGTCTGTTATACTTAACAATATTTTGTGAAGGTTTTACTTCATTAAATATTTTTATGTAAAAATTCTTTTTCCGATCAGAATTCAATAATATAATAAGTTAATGGGTCATGAATTAAGGCATACAATAGAACACTTTAGTTTCTTCTTTAATTATGTTTTTATTAATTTTTTTAAAGGTATAAAATGCAAAACATATATCAATAAAGAAAAATACATAATCTATCTGTAAGTATAATTATACTATTACTCTTTTCAACATATTTCCGTAGTTAATATATTTTTTTTAAATTTTGAATATTATTCAAGAAATATTTTTGCTTGTCAATTGCAAATTTCAGATTCCTGAGGGTAAGAATTATTGAACACAGGAATTTAACTTATAATAGCTGTAATAAAAGAATTTGTTCTTTTCATTGTGATACATGTCATGTACTGTACACATGTTTCATTAAAATGAAACCAAATAAAAAATTACGAATGATGGTTGCAATTAATCAGGATTACCGTAAAAAATTAATAATCCAATAATTGTTTTTTCCGGTGTTATTTATATAAAAAAATTTTAATTACGTACTTGAGATAAGATTGCGAATAAATTTCTAAATTGTTTATGTAGGTAAGTTTATGAAAACAAGTTCCTTATATACTAATATGTTTTCTGAGTACATTACAAAATACCACCTGTCAGTGGACTAAACGTACAGCTATAAATGTAACTATGTAAATAGTAATTATACTTAGGTTCCAAAACTTCTAAATACATAATTTTGTTTCCAGGACGATAGCCTGCTGCAAAATATCATTAAAATATAAATGTTATTCTACTTTATAGGTTCATTCACAAAGCATTAAAGGCCTCATTTAAAGTATCAAAATTCTTTAATCATTAACATATTGATGATAAAAAAAACTGAAATTTAGATATAAATCTTTGTGTATAACCGCTAAACCCTAAATATATTTAACAGCATACAATATTTTTATTAATTTATTTCATTTATTTTAATAAATAAATAAAAAATATGACACAGTCTTATTATATTATATATTATAGTACCGGTACAATGGTGTCAATAAAAAAAATTGTAATTAGAGTAATTATAATGTAGCATGATAATGCTTAAAATTATTTTTGCTCATTTTTTTTTAATTATAGTGTCTACACAATGATTGACGTTATGCTGAACCATACATATTGATGATCTCAAAACAAAACACAAAATTTAGAAAAAAGGTACCATTTACATATATATACAGACTGTGCCAGAAATGGTGTACCGATCGTACGCTAAATTTTCGTCGGGAGGACTTTCAGCTAGAAAGTTGAAATTTGGCATACATAAAGCCAAGGGTTGTAAATTTTTTTGAAAATGTGTTAGAATTTTTTTGAAATCACTCTTTCATGCCTTTTTAGGGGTGGATTTACGATTTGCATTACTTCCTTATGGGATTTCCATGTTAAATTAAGTTGATAGAAAAATTTTTTCCGCTCAGCATCAAATTTTATTTCTAGAGAGATAAAAACACGCTGAATCTAATGGTGTAATTTAAAATGTGTCAAAAACAACCCCTTACGAGATATTGACCCGTACTACATTAAAAATTAATGCATCCTAATTTTGACATTACCGCTGAAATGAGCTAATTTTTTTACTTCAGAAAACACCTTTGAATTTTCTAAATCGGAGTTACTTAAGGCTTTAATTTTTAGGGGTTGGTATTTTTACCCCTGATGTGGAAATCCTTAACTAACTCCGATTTATAAATTCAAAGTTGTTTTCTGGGGTACAAAAATTAGCTCGTTTCAACGGTAATGTCAAAATTAGGATGCAATCATTTTTTAATGTAATAATGGTCAATATCTCAATAAAGTTTGTTTTTATCACATTTTAAATTATAAATATATATATATATATGTATATATTTATGCATATATTTATATTTATATATATATATATATATATATATATATATATATATATATATATATATATATATATATATATATATATATATATATATGATCTACAAATAGTAACTGACATTAGTTACATTATTCACTAAAAATATTCGAAATTATGAGTTTTATTTCATATCGATTTACAGTTTATAATTGAGCTCACCTGAAATACCAGACAAATTATTATTAATTTCATCGAAATTGTGGTAAGCAGAAGCATATTGTTTCGGACGAGGAACGTTAAGTCCACAATTATGGTTTGATTAAAAAATATGGTCTATTTGCGAAAATAGTAACAATTGTTACATATAAATGAAACATTAGGTAGGAGTGAACAGTTGCGAGGTGTCCCGTACTTTTCTGTTAAATAACATTTAAAACAATAATGCCAATAGTACCAATACTAGAAATAGTAAATGATGAATTATTCAATTGAAGGTGTTACCGGGGGTGGGGGAGTAACTGAACCAGCTCTATTCCTACAGAAAGGACAAGTGAAAGGTCTATTTTCATCAGCTGCTACAAGAGACCAACCATTATAACAAATACGACAGCAGCTATGTTTGCAAGGTAGTACAGTATCTATCTTTCTAGTGTTACATATTACGCAATAATCTTCTCCAACACTGAAATCTGAACTTGGGCTTGCGGGATCTAATGGGTTATTTATACCCAATGTTTCATACACACTCACACCCACTCTGTCATCTTCAACAAGAATATTCTCATCAGCGTACATTTCAGCTGCAACTAAATCATGCTGTTCTTGAATACGTCGTTCGAAATCTTCTAAATCACTATCATCATCAGACAAAACGATGGCGGTGTGACCTGAAGAGAGTCCTTGTGAAGAGCGTATAGAGCGAGATTGCAAACGCGTTGATGTGGGCTCGGCTTGGTCTCCAATGGACGTAGACTGTAGCGTGAATGATGTTGATGGAATGGCAAGAGGTGGAGAAGGGAGTGGAGGTTGTGGTGTGGGAATATTTTGGGGTGGAGAACTGGTTGAAGGGGTTGTTGATGGAATAACAAGGAGTAGAGAAGGAATGGGAGGGGTTGGTGTGGAGCGATTATGAGGGAGAGAACTGGGTAAGGATGCTTCATTGTTTGATAATTGGTTCATTGAATGTACTGAAGTCATATGTAACACCTCAGTAAAATTAAGATTTTCAGTTAAACTGCGAAACGATCTAGCAAAGTTTCCGGTTCGGTAACTTGAAGCTCTCCTTCTTCGTGACCTTGTTTGTATACGAGTTATTTCAGGTGAAAGTAGTTGTAATTCATTTTCTATTGATTCTTGAGATAATGGGCGATGATGATTATTTTGACGAGAATTTCTTCCTCTATTTGCAACTCTCCTACCCCGCCCTGCCCTGCCTTGGGCTCCTGCCCTTGGTGTTGCTGCGATCGAGGCTCTTACCCTTGGTGTTGCATGAATATTTTGACGAGAAATCCTTCCTCTATTTGTACCCCTTCTGCCCCGGCCTGCCGTGCCTGGGGCTCGTGTCCTTGATGTTGCTGCGCTGGGAGCTCCTGCCCTTGGTGTTGCTGTTATCGGTTCTGCTAGTTCTTGGTCTCGAGTTAGCGTTATGCGTTGGTTTGCAGGTTCAATATTTTGAATTAGATTTTCAGAGTGAAGATTATTTGAATGTGCTGGCAGTAGATGAGAAGAATCGTTTTGCAATGGAGAACATATATACAGAGTATTATGAGTGTTTTCACTGTCGTTTGTCTGTCGCTCTGTAGGTCCAATTAAACGTTGAACTTCTTCATTGGTTTCGTTTTCATGCAATTGCTGCAAATCAACAATATTGTTAGTATTGCTATCAACATTTTGTGCAATATTATTTGACAAGATAGGTGTTTGTGTCAGTGACATTAATCTTCGTATTACAATCAATGAATGCAGTTCTATTGAAGGAGGTGATGGTGACCTACTGTTACAACGAATATTACATTGCGTGATGTCAGATGAAGATTGATTGCGATCACCTTCTGATTCACGAGGCATGACGTGACTTGGTGACCTTGAGCGTCGTCCTTGTGAGTCATGAGTACGTCGCAAGTAGTGACCTGTTGACTTCGAGCGTCGTCGATGTAAGCTGCGTCCTGTGACGTCACTTGGTGACCGCGAGTGATGTCTTCGTGAGTCACGTCGTGAGTAGTGACTAAGTGACCTCGAGCGTCGTCGATGTGAGCTGCGTCCTGTGACGTCACTTGGTGACCGCGAATGATGTCTTCGTGAGTCACGTCGTGAGTAGTGACTTGTTGACTTTGAGCGTCGTCGATGTGAGCTGCGTCCTGTGACGTCACTTGGTGACCGCGAATGATGTGTTCGTGAGTCACGTTGCATGTTGTGACTTGGTGACCTCGAGCGTCGTCGATGTGAGCTGCGTCCTGTGACGTCACTTGGTGACCGCGAATAATGTCTTTTTGAGTCACGTTGCGAGTAGTGACTTGTTGACCTCGAGCGTCGTCGATGTGAGCTGCGTTCTGTGACGTCACTTGGTGACCGCGAGTGATGTCTTCGTGAGTCACGTCGTGAGTAGTGACTAAGTGACCTCGAGCGTCGTCGATGTGAGCTGCGTCCTGTGACGTCACTTGGTGACCGCGAATAATGTCTTTTTGAGTCACGTTGCGAGTAGTGACTTGTTGACCTCGAGCGTCGTCGATGTGAGCTGTGTCCTGTGACGTCACTTGGTGACCGCGAGTGATGTCTTCGTGAGTCACGTCGTGAGTAGTGACTAAGTGACCTCGAGCGTCGTCGATGTGAGCTGCGTCCTGTGACATCACTTGGTGACCGCGAGTGACGTCTTCGTGAGTCACGTCGCGGGTAGTGACTTGGTGACCTCGAGCGTCGTCGATGTGAGCTGCGTCCTGTGACATCACTTGGTGACCTAAAGTGATGTCTTCGTGAGTCACGTTGCGAGTAGTGACTTCGTGACTTCGAGCGTCATCGTGGTTCACGTCGCGAGTAGTGACTTCTTCTTTTATTCAGTTCCGGTGGATTGTAGCTTTCCTCAAATAAGTCAGGAGTACGTTCACAGGATGTAGTGTACATTCTATGCAAAGGCGTTTCCTGGTGGCGTGGAGAACAAGAAGGTGAATTATTCTCAAGCATTCCAGAGTGTTGAAACTCTGATTCATCAATAGACGGCACTGTGTCAGGTATTTTACCTGCTGATTGGTGGGAACTGTTACTACTTGTGCCTGGTTGTGCATCCACGCTACTTGTATTTGTGTTGGTACCAGATGGAACAGTGGCTGTCTGGTGAGCAATGGTACCACTGGTACCTGGTTGCACGTCCATACTTGGCGTTGAGCTGGTACCAAATGAAGCAGTGGCTGTCTGATGAGCACTGGTACCACTGGTACCTGGTTGTACGTCCATACTTGGCTTTGAGTTTGTACCAAATGAAGCAGTGGCTGACTGGTGAGCACTGGTACCACTGGTACCTGGTTGTACGTCCATACTTGGTGTTGAGTTGGTACCAAATGAAGAAGTGGCTGTCTGGTGTACACTGGTACCACTGGTACCTGGTTGTACGTCCATACTTGGCGTTGAATTGGTACCAAATGAAGCAGTGGCTCACTGGTGAGCACTGGTACCACTGGTACCTGGTTGTACGTCCATACTTGGCGTTAAGTTGGTACCAAATGAAGCAGTGGCTGTCTGGTGAGTACTCTGGTACCACTGGTACCTGGTTGTACGTCCATACTTGGCGTTGAGTTGGTACCAAATAAAGCAGTGGCTGTCTGGTGAGCACTGGTACCACTGGTACTTGGTTGTACGTCCATAATTGGCGTTGAGTTGGTACCAAATGAAGCAGTGGCTGCCTGGTGAGCACTGGTACCTGGTTGTATGTCCATACTTGGCGTTGAGTTGGTACCAGCAGAAGCAACAGTGCATCTTTGGATAGTTCTGGTACCACTGCTACTTTGTGAGGAAGCTGCAAGCGATGCTAAGGCTTCTGGTTCATGACGGGGGATAACACCAACATTGATATCATGATCAGAAATGACATCCTCAACAGAGCCATCATTTTGATCCCCAGGCTCATCACGGAGATCAAAACGTGCTTTACCTCCCACAAGATATTTAGCTTTATGTAAGAATATTGGTAATTGTGACCTATCATGTCTGTTCCTCATGTAGGTGTCAATCAAGTGCCTAATTCTTTCATCCTGTTTGATGTTCTTCTTTGCCATTTTCCGTGACCCTCTTTCACCGTGTGACAAATGGAAGAGGATCTTTTCCTATGCCTTCTGTAGTTTTCGCAACTGAACTGTAACATATAAACATCATTTTAGCTAACATTATATTTCTTTAATTATATTATTATAATGTATAAAATAATTAAAGTTATTCATTCATTCATACTGCACAAAAACAAATCACAGCATTTTGATTTTGTTGTGCATAATACCGTGTTTTGATTCTAGTTCTTAATTATTATTTTTATTGCATGAAAGATAGGAAAATTTGTGCTATTAAAAATTATATGTTAAGTAGGAATAATGCATTCAATAGAAAAAATGTCATTATATAGTCGATACATTTTTAAAAATATAAAAGTGTAGAAGGTATATGTAAATATGTAATTTTTAAGTTTCATTATATATTTTTATAATTTCAAAAGCTATTCATCCTATTTATGACGTGGCTGCAAATTTTTACGATATTCATCATTATATCCCTAATTTATCAGCTGGTCATTGGTGTATCGGTTGCAAAAACTACAATTATAATTTTATATCATAATATATAATTATTTATTATTTTATAAAATATATATTATTTGATGGCAGTTATATTAATCAATATTAGAGTATTCGCGAACGCAACCAAATTCAGCCCTCTAGCGGCCAAAAGTGTGAACTACTAGAATGCGGCTAGCTGTTCATAACAGTATAGGAACAACATACCATTCCTGAGTTAATTTACGTGATTATATAATATTATCCACTTGCAAATTTTTAATTATCATAATAAAGTTAAATATTAGTCTTAATAAATAAAATAACAGATAAATGTGACCATACACCGTGTCATTTGCTTTAAATAGTCTTGCGCGCGGCGCGTGGTATATATGCATAATATGTATATGTCGATCCATATGATATTAAATTATTGTTAATTTTTCTTACTGATTGGGATAAAATTATGAAATTAATTTTCAAGGTGTAATCGACCCTCCTAAAAACTTGGAAATAATTTTAGATTTTCTCCCCGACGCACCCCTGAGGGTGGAGAACTACCCCGAAAAACAATCTTCCTTAAAAATTGTGCTAAAATTATGAAATTAATAATCAAGGGGCAATCGACCCTACTGAACTCGGAAATAATTTTAGATTTTCTCCCTGACGCACCCCTGAGGGTGGAGAACTACCCCGAAAAACAACCTTCCTTACAAATTGTGCTAAAATTATGAAATTAATTTTCAAGGGGTAATCGACCTTCCTGAACTCGGAAATAATTTTAGATTTTCTCCCCGACGCACCCCTGAGGGTGGAGAACTACCCCGAAAAACAGTTTTCCTTAAAAATTGTGCTAAAATTATGAAATTAATTTTCAAGGGGTAATCGACCTTCTTGAACTCGGAAATAAATTTAGATTTTCTCCCCGATGCACCCCTGAGGGTGGAGAACTACCCCGAAAATCAATTTTCCTTCAAAATTGTGATAAAATTATGAAATTAATTTTCAAGGGGTAATCGACCCTACTGAAGTCGGAAATAATTTTAGATTTTCTTCCCGACGTACATCTGAGGGTGGAAACCTACCCCTAAAATCCATTTTCCTTAAAAATTGTGCCAAAATAAAAAAATTAAATTTTCAAGTGTTTATTAACCCCTTTGAAACTCGAAAATAAATTTAGACTTATTCCCCGACGCAACCCTGAGGGTCAACGGCTACCCACCACATCCTTCTTTCTTAATAATCGAATTGAAATTGTGAATTAAATTTTTATTCGGGATTTATCGAAATTTTTCAGAGAAAAAGTATCCCAGACTCACTTCTTCACTTGCAGTATGATGATGGTTTCACTCAATGTGTTCAGCACCGTTAATTAACGTGATGGCACATGTTGGTCCATTCAACGAGGCTATGTGTGTACGTGCATGGCCTCTAACATCTGAGTTGTGACCAATTCCATGCAACGTCTTATCTCCACTTTCTGTTCGTCAATTGGTCTTAAATCTCTTCTTGTAAACCTTTTGCTTAAGAAAGAGACTTCATAACAATTTCATAATTCTAGCATATTTTTTAAGGAAAATTGATTTTCGGGGTACTTTTTCACCCTCAGGGGTGCGTCGGGAAGAAAATTTAAAATTATTTCCGAGTTCAGGAGGGTCAATTACCTCTTGAAAATTAATTTCATAATTTTAACACAATTTTTAGGGAAAGTGGATTTTAGGGGTAGGTCTCCACCCTCAGGGGTGCTTCAAGGAGAAAATTTAAAATTGTTTCCGACTTCAGTACGGTCGATAACCCCTTGAAAATTAATTTCATAATTTTAGCACAATTTTTAAGGAATATGGATTTTAGGGGTAGGTCTCCACTTTCAGGGGTGCGTCGGGGAGAAAATTTAAAATCATTTCCGAGTTCAGGAGGGTCACTTACCTCTTGAAAATTAATTTCATAATTTTAACACAATTTTTAAGGAAAGTGGATTTTAGGGGTAGGTCTTCACCCTCAGGGGTGCGTCAGGGAGAAAATTTAAAATTATTTCCGGCTTCAGTAGGGTCGATTACCCCATTAAAATAATTTTCATAATTTTAGCACAATTTTTAAGGAAAGTGGATTTTAGGGGTAGTTCTCCACCCTCAGGGGTGCGTCGGGGAGAAAATTTAAAATGATTTCCGAGTTCAGGAGGTTCAATTAACTCTTGAAAATTAATTTCATAATTTTTGCACAATTTTTAAGGAAAGTGGATTTTAGGGGTAGGTTTTCACCCTCAGGGATGCATCAGGGAGAAAATATAATATTTTTTTCTAATTTAGGAAGGTCGATTACCCCTTGAAAATTAATTTCATAATTTTAGCACAATTTTTAAGGAAAGTTGATTTTAGGGGTAGTTCTCCACCCTCAGGGGTGCGTCGGGGAGAAAATCTAAAATTATTTCCTAGTTTAGGAGGGTCGATTACCCCTTGAAAATTAATTTCATAATTTTAGCTCAATTTTTAAGGAAAATGGGTTTTAGGGGTAGTTATCTCTAACACTCAAGGGTGCGTCGGGGAGAAAATCTAAAATTATTTCTTAGTTCAGGAGGGTTGATAACCCCTTGAAAATTAAGTTTTATAATTTTAGCTCGTTTATTAAAAAAAGTGGAGAATACTAATAGGTCTGAATAACGGGGTACGGCCGGGTAGCACTCCAGGGTTGTGCGTGGTAGAGGTGGTGCCACGGGGGTGTGGTAATGAATATGTATTAATTAATTATTTCAGAGGTGTAAATTAATTACCTATTGTATGAAATTTTCTCCATAAAATTCTTATAAATTTTCAAATTGTTACATCTCGGTCATATTCATTGGAAAAACTTTTCGTATTTCCAATGGGGGAAAAAAAAAACACCCCTGAAAAGGCTGAAAGGGGTGCGATTGGCTCCAATAATATTGTAATGCCCCTGAATTTAATTTGACAGCTGGTGCGTCAAATTTTACGTTTGTATGTAAGCTTCTAATCGCACATTATCAAATTATTAACCTGCTTTTCATACTCCATATTTCTTTCGAGCCGCATTACGTCCGCCATTTTGTGACGTCATCACTCTGCAGACAGCGCCGCCATCGGTCATTTCGTTCGAGAATACACAATAACAAAATAGTTCTTACAAGATATGGAAATAGAGGTTTTTGTAACTAATAGATTTTTAGTCTGGTAACGTATGGTATTTCAAGTTGGTACACATTCATTTTCACTTAATTAATTCAATCATTAACTTTTATGCTTTTAATGTAATAATTATTAAAATTATTAATTATTTAATTACTATAGCAAAACCAGACATAAAAGAATTGTATATATAAAAAATTAAGTGCTACCGTGCTATATCCCTCTTCTCGATTCTTGCATGGATTCATTCCGTTAAACCAAATGTTAGTATATTATTTTAAACATCATATCTTACTCATGAATTTCCAAACGACTGGATGAATCCCAACTACTTCCTTCAGTCTCTTGTTGCCGGACTCTATGCCATTGTTCGTCCTGTGCTCCCGCCCACACACTGAGATTCCATGAACTCCAATCTTTTTTATCCAGAAGTCCCGCATGTAATTAAGGAAGACTCGTAAGGTCTCGTAAATACTAAGCTCTTGGCAGTACTGAATGACACACACGAAGCCATCATCAATATCCTCAGCTGGTAAAAGAGCAAGTGCCATTGACATTCTGATTGCTTTCCACACTCCAGGAGAACTTTGCGATGATACGTATTTCTTCAGTCCCAGATTCACTGTTTTCGCCAGATTGCCTGCAAAAATTTATATATATTATGCTTCGAAACGTTTAAATTTTAAATATTTCTTATGATTATTAAATATTTTATATTGTGTACATACAATTTGTGCGATCCCTAAATATTTTATATGGTTTACATAAAATATGTGCTTCAATATAAAATATCACGTTGGAACTAGGATATTTTAAAATGGATTTGTATGAGGCAAATATTATATATTTCTAGAATATAACAGCTGTATTTTGCTGCATTTGCATTTGATCTGACCTCAGTACATGAGGTTTGACTATTTTAAGTCCCAAAAAACACTGATTTAATAACAAATAGCTGGTTGCAATTTACAAATGTTTAATACGTTTTAATGTTTATTATATTATTATAATAGTATATTAATATTAAAACTTGTATCACGTTAAAATGAAAAATATGAACTTATATTAAATTTTTAATGTAGAATTTGATATAAGGTAAGAAAAAAAAATCAGTCTTATTTATTCTAAAGGATAAAACAAATGTGAATGGTTCGTAAAAAAAAAAAAAAAAAAAAAAATAGTGACTGTAATTACTGCCATTAGTATCAAAGTATCATTCATTATTTTAAGCCTTTTGTCCAGCTTGAATATCGTAACTTTCATGTACTTTCATTCAATTATCATCATAAGCAAATTTAGTGCAGAAAAAATAGATATTGCATTATTTAACATCTTTTTACTTTAATTTTAATACTTTACATTTTTTTATTATTATTATTATATATTATTGTAGCTAAATTGATCTCTGAGTTACTTAGATAACATTTCAAGATCAGTACGTACTTGCCATGTCAAAGCAAAATGCTTTAAAAATTTTATTGCAATCTCAATAATAATGAAATTACTTCTTATGTGTAACACAAAATTTAAAACTATTATTTTTAGGTCTTGAAATTATGATTTTCATTGAAATGACAAAAAAAGATACACCCTAGATATAACAAAGAGTAAAGGAGCGTTTTAGGAAGCGTTGTTCTTACCTGTTACGTGATATAAAAAACGCTTCTTAAAATATATCTCCCTAAAATGCTCCTTAACTCTTCGTGAATACCAACCATTATTATATCAAAACCTTCTCAACTTATATTATAAGTCATATCATGTAAATTATAAAACAATATAAATTAATATAAATTTACATTAAAAATTATACCTGGGTGAAGTGAAACCAAGAGATAATCTGACATAATCTCTTGTGGATTGAGCTTGTCTCCACATAGGAAGGATTTCACGTAATTAAATACATGAATGTATGCAGCACAAGATTTGCTGCTCATCAAGGCATATAGTACTGGTATGCTCTGTAACAAATTAAAACAAAAGATTAAGAAATATCTGCATATATTTTATGCAGAAAAAATATTTTTAGAAAATGTTCCAGTATATAATTTATAATTTTACTGAAAAATAGTTGTTACATCCCCCCAAATAATAACTTCCCTAAACGCTGCTTAACTTTGGTGATTTAACATGAATTAACAAGAACCATAATGCAAGAATACAAAATGCAAGTAATGCAAGAACTAAATTCGATGCAAGCTAACAGTATTAAGACAGTAAATACTATATATTATTCTAATATTATATAGTCATAAAAGAACGTTTTGACTGTACTGGTCTGAGATACTTGGTATAGCAGCAAACTGTATAAAATCTCTCGGTGGTGAGGATTGAACAGACAACCAACCGATTTCGATGCGCATACAACCGAGTTCATTAAGTTCCAGAGAAAAGAAACCACTCAGCCAGACTTATCGCCCTCTCTGCTTGAAGCTGCAGTATGGTTGCCTGGCCGTGCTGTTATCTGCAGCAAGTACACCTCAGAACTGCGTGAACGTTATGTAAATGCCCCACTTGTGCATGCATGTTACACCCAATTAAGTAACAGGTGTTGCCGAGTGAAACAAATTCTCTTGGAAATTGCTTATTTGTTATGTACTGACATTTAGTGTTATTGCACTATGTAAACAATTTTTATTATAATTATATTATTATAATAGGTACATATTTAAGATTTTTTTTTTAAATAAATAAATAATTGGATATATACTACTGATATAATAATAATATACTGTAGAGCGATGTGAGCGCAAGTTTTTTTTGATTGGGTCACATAATGTAATATAAATATATATAATAAATATATGACTAGGTTCTTTAGCTCATGGCACCGATGTCACGTAACGCCAAGTGTGATTAAAAGTTGGATTTTAAGAAACCATTCTATAAATTTCGATAAAATTGAAGGATTTTTATATGGTACATTAAATGTTGCGGTGTTCTAATATATATTGTTTACCTTCCTCTTCCACTTACGAATCACTGTCAAAAGCTGTAGAGTACATCCTTATATAACACAGGTTTTCACGCTGGCTCTGCCATAAAAGCATTTGATAAGGTGAATTGGCAGACCATGGCCACCTCCGTTCCCCATGAGCCTATAAAGTTACCCACTATAATTAAGGGCTTCGTAGAATTTGAGGCTTCTGACTTATTTATTACTGATCAAAATACCCAATTGACAATTAAAGGTAAGGTTAAAGGTAACGCGCCCAATAATAAAAAAAAAAGCACACACATGAAAATTATGAAAAAAATTTAAACTGTTCTCCTCTGCATCCCCAATCTGTGACTTCACATCAGCTATACAAATTCGAGATAGTTTTTGAGTTAATACATTTCAAAGTTGACTATATTAAACTTGGACGTTAGATTTTTCCATTTGAAAGTAGTCAACTTTAAAAAGTAATAACTAAAAAACTAGCATGAATTTGTATAACTGATATTTTAGCTATATACTGATAGGGGACGTAGAGGATAATTTTTTAAACATTTTACATAATTTGCTTGTGTGCGATAATATTATATTTGACATTAGGCGCGTTACTTTACCCTTAACATAACCTTTTTTTGCAGAAATTGCAGAAAAAAAAATACACAACGTTGCACTTTAATAACTGATTTTTTTTTCAGGTATTTTTGAGAACAAAATATTATATTTTATGCTTTTAATGCTTTAATTGTTATCCTCTAAATATCCTCATAATTTATAAATAGACTTTAGAGTATAATTAACATTTATGCTTTTTGCAAAAAGTGTTGAAATGAAATGCCGACATATTATATACGTGTTTTGTACATTATTATACTGCGATAGAATAAGGAAGAGAAAATTAGAAATATATTAGCAGCTAATTATTTTTTTGCACCTTCATGCATCATAAATCTCTCATTGCTGTTTATACAATTTATATAATTTAACAATAATAATAAAGGTATATTGATTATATATCAATACATTTTTTTTTTATTTTATTTTTAAGAGAATACTAAAACTTTTATTAAAAGTTTATTAAATTTTTGTTTTATATATATATTGAATCTACTTTTTAACATTTTTTATCTCATCATTTTTAAAAAAAAAAAGTTGTTATTAATAAAAAATCTTGCTGTGATCTCTGCAAACAATTCAAGCATTCTCATGGTGTGATTGTTAATGCGTAATGTGACGATGACAATGAGATATTAAAGAGATTATGGGGGGCATTCACAAAGCACTTTAACCCCAACTTTAGCCCCAAATTTCATCCCTGGTACTAAACGTATATGATGCTAAACCAGGGGCTAACCATGTTCAGCTCCTAGTTTAGCACCATGTTTAGTACCAGGGATAAAACTTAGGGCTAAATTTGGGGTTAAAGTGCTTTGTGATAGCCCCCCTATGTTATCTAATGTCAGCAAGGAAAATATTATAAGATCCCGTTGACGAGTGTCTAACCAGAGAGGATAGAACGTTATTTGATGGCGGCCGTGTTCAAAGAAGAGGAAAGATACTTTACGAGCGAGGCCCAACACTCGAAGCCACTCGTAGCTTCTCTATAGAGGGGATTGCGCTGACGTCATACGAGGAGGGCCAGGCTGAACGGACTAGCATATAAATGGAATTGTGTGTAATAATTTTTTACTTAAAGCCACGATTTACAAAAAAAATGATGTCCGTCAAAATTCATTAAGGGACATAATCAAGCACCGAAAGTGAAGTTTTAAGCAAAATATATTAATTATGTGCCTTAAAAAAAAATAATTAACTTTATGCTCGATTTGATGGCTACTAAAAGTGGCAACGCTGTAGTCTGCAAGCAAGAATAAGGGGAAGTTTTAGGTAAGAGGTTGGTGGCAGGGAGGTAGCAGCAAGTAGGGGTATTTCCCGAACTAAGAGTGCGACGCTTGCCGAAAAAGAACGAAATTGTAAATTTATGAAATCTCTATAATATATCTTTCTATTCATTCAAGGAAGTATTAGCTGTTTTAGTTTCTTTTATTCATTCATAAAATTTTATTTATTTTAGAATAATTATTAAATAAACTTTTAGTATTATATTAAATTCATCAATTAATTATCAAATCGTTGTTATTAAAAAACTTTATATACTTTTTCATTGAATAAGCCTAGAGGAATGTTTTATTTATTAATCAAACATTATATTTTACTATTCTTATTATTATTTCTATTCACCCAATTTTTAAAAATATGCCAAAAAAATTTATAATTGCAGATATTCAGATCATACACATGACTATACGATAGGGATTAAATAAATTATACAAACAAATAAATTTTTATATTATATATAATATATTTTCTAACAATTAAAAATAACATTATAATTTATAAATAATTAAAAAAAACAATAATACAAAAGTTCATATTTTATAATAATAATCACTATTTTTAAGCAAGTTGACAGGTTTTTTTTTCGTCGTTTTGCTCTCCTCCATACAAGTCCTCGTCCGTATGAGAGAATCGACACGAGTATTAAGTTAGAGATAATACAGATCAGCTGGCCCATTTCTAAAAAAATCCCATTCATAAAAATTATGAAAAAAACAAAAAAATAAAATGTACTCCTCTACATCCCATATCAGTAGGTAAAATATCAGGTATACAAAAACGAGCTAGTTTTAGAGTAATTAATTTTTGAAGTTTTCTAATTTAACATGGCGAAATAGAACTTCTATGTTAAAATTAGTCAACTTTAAAAATTAGTAACTCGAAAACTAGCTCGTTTTTGTATACCTGATATTTTTTTGACCTACTGATAGGGGATGTAGAGGAGAACATTTTATTTGTTTTTTTTTTTTATAATTTTTAATGGGATTTTGGTAGCATTGGGCCAGCTGATCCGTATTATCTCTAACTTAAATATTTCTTTCACCAATAAAAAAAATTAGATGACATTTTATGATGTTCTACGGGGGGAAATATCTTCATTTCTCTCCTCTCCGCTTCTCCAGATCCATTGTTGCTTGCTGGTCATATTGTCCACATTAGCAAATCAGTAGACAAAGATCCTGAAAAAAAAAAAAAAAATGATTACCTTTTTACGCACTTTGTTTGTGGGTATATACAATTAATATAAAAAGTGAATTATCTATAATATATATTTACTTTCTTCATATTAACGCGCTCTTCTAAATTTATCAAAAATATTTCATTTATTATAGCGTTATACTCGTTATTGCATGATTTAATTGAAAAACCGGTCATCGTAGTGATGATTTCATTATTTATATCGCGATAAGTTTCTCCAACTTTTATTTTATGCGTTTTTTATATAAAAATATTTCAATTATCATAAAGTTGTTAAAAATGCAGCAACACTTTTTTATACAATAAAAAAATAATGATAAAATCCAATGTAATATTATGAAAAAATTTTAATAGCACATATACTTATCTTTTATTTATATATACTGTATATATTAATCAAATTGCATTAGCTTATTTTAACAAAATATAAAATATTAAACATTTAGAATATATAATTTGATTTACATTTTTCTTTTTTTAAATAGAAAACAAATATGATATGTTTTATATTAACACATAACTATATCTACCTCATTCGATTGAGAAGCGGCTGTGGCGGACGGGTAAATTTTCCACCGAAGGACGTGGCACAGGCACGCTTGATTTTGGAGCCAGAGAACAGTTGAATAGTTCATTGAACTGTACCTCGAACTCTTCAGCTCTTGGAGTGTTGCTAACGTCAATTATCTTGCGGTGCAAGCTATGACGTCATTCGTCACATTTTGTTGAAAATGTGTTTTCCCATATCCACTGTCTGATTTTCTTGGAAAACCTAAGTCTTGAACCGATTTCCACTCGATTTATGCTATGGTTGTTGTCCATTGCAGCCAATATGCTGCGGTCAATCAAGCCGTTGAAAGAGAAGGTATTACGTTTTGGCACGTATACTAAGCGTAGATTGTGATTCGTCTCCACGCGTCCTGTGTGCAAGTTGTGGAACGTGTGGCGTAAGTCCTCCAAGAGGGTGGGGTTGAGGATGAGTCCTTCGAGCGCTTTGTATACGGGACTATCTTCATCGAGGTAAGCATTCCCAGCAGTGAATATCACGCACGTGATTGAGGAGGGAAACAAATTTCTCGACAAGAATTTCACGATTTCCGTCACAATTTGCGCAACACCACCACAGGTGTCGCATGATTGGCTGCTGCCATGCTTGTAGCTCCTTCATTGAACTTTTTTTTGCTTTCTCAGAAAATTTTTTGCGGAAGCTTTTTGTAATGTGCCATATATCATATGAGTGATGTACATGCTTGAATTTTTCTTTCATTAGTTTTTTAATTGGTTTGCTCCGGTCCGTGCATAATACAGTATTATATAATATGTATAATATTTTAATATATATGGATGAATGGATGACCAATGTAATGTCTTGAGTTTAAAATTGTAGGCTTGTTTATATTGTGTAATCAAATTTTTAGCAATGAAGATTATGAAATATTATTACATGAATATTATATTTGTGAATGTGCATAAAAAACATGATTTGCTTATATATAACACCCATCACGAGTATGATCGTAAAACCCATTAAATAGATATAGATATAAATAATTTTTTTTTTCGTTTGGAATGACAGAATAAAATAAATCTAAAATTTCTTTGATGTACATAAAAAATTTTTTTTTTTCAATAAATGAAAGGATGTGCAGCAATGAGCAAAAATTCTGATTGAGAATTACGCATCACCAAGGTTTAGAGTTTTTTCGCCTCGCATATATATTTTTAAGTGATAATAATAATTTTTATCATTTTTAATTTTTTATCTCTTTAATTACTGGTATATGTTTATATTTTTTTTTCTTGCAGATATTGACGTGGTTCCAGCGGGATTTCTACGATGCATTAATTGAAGATGACTGAAGGGGAAGAAATATGAATTTGATGCTTATCTTTTATTGAATTCATGGAGTTCATTGACCATAAAATATAATAATATGTTTTTTGCATATTGTAGTTTAAATAAAATTAATGGCCAATTTTACAATGATTTTAAGTCAAATTGTCCCTGATTACTATTTCCATTTGTTAAGTTGTTTTAAATTATGATAAACGTACGAATTAAAATAAATAAATTAATAAATAAAAATAAATAAATCAATAAATAAGCAGTATTTAAAATTTATAATTGCTTGCATTAGAACTATTAAACGATAATAAAAATAGAATGCCATAGACAGCTGACTTCTCGCAGATGAGGCAGACAGCGCCACGAGGTTTCTTCTTCTCTTTCTCCTACACATACATGCTCATCCCTCTCTCAACTCCCACCCTAACGCTCCCTTATACCTGCTCGCTGTTGTCAGATCCTCCCGTAAATAGGAATTTCCTATTTACGGTGTTATGCTACTTCTGGTGCTAATTTCTCTACTCTGCAATTTTTTGCAATTTTTTTAACTTCAATCTATATAGAAGCGTATTTTAAGCATAAAAAATAGTTGAACATGCTTTTATCGTGGATCGTGGCTTTAAGGATGAATATCAGTAGGTTGATATCTCACAATCGTACTGCCTGAAAGCAACAAGACTTGCAGGGGACTTAAAACTCACCATAAATAGGTAGCATATAAATTTTGAAGCAAATCTGAGTAGTAATACTGCCTCTTGGGCCGCTTTTTGATTTTACGAATATTCTAAGTCCTGATGGTGTCTGACGTCATAATTGGTTGGTAGGGTGGGTAGGGGAAGGGGGTGTGGTCAATTTGGTGGTGATAAGGGGAAGATGGTGGGGGTAACTTTGTGACGTCACTTATGTTATTTTTGTATGGAAATTAGCAGTTTTTCCCCCTCTAATATTTTAAACTCCTCCCTCTAGTACGGAGGGGTAGTGGGTATATTAGGGGTTGCCATAAGGAGGAGCTCAGTACGTACTGCAGAGCACATACCTACGCACCATCCGATATATAATATATGTGCTAAAACATTAGTTTTTGGACTTAGAAAGTTTTTGTTGTTTTAAAAGCTGGACTTTGAAATATTTCATGTGCTCAGTGCGATTTTGACAGTTTAAAGACTTGGAAAAGTTTGCCATTGCAAGTGCTTCGACTTAGAAAAGATTTAGTGATGGCTACCTCAGAAGCATCCGCTGTAGAGTTTCCAAACTTTGACTACGAATTGGTGTCATCTATTGACAATTTGATTCATATACCTGATTATGATACAAATTTTTGTCTACCTTCGCAAGTTAGGGACTTGGAAAATCAATTTTCAACGCAAAACTTTAATTTTGACTTAGTAACAGAGTCCCAGTTTGCGTACAACGAGCAGCGTGTCTTCTCACAAATGATCGAGATGGCTTGCGACGCTGGTGTTTCACACGACAAAGACTACATCCTACAAGAACTTGGTCTGGTGGAACCTTCTGTGGTGGTAGAAATGATGCCCGAGGAAGCCCAAGCCAATACTGTTGACAACAACGTCAATATGGAATTTTAGCCTGATGTGTGCATTATTGAAGTGGAGCCTCCTCAGTCACAACAAGTGGCGCCAAGATTTGAAGATCAACCACGAACTTACAACTCCAAGGTGAAGCGACTGTCAATGGAGCTTCCTGTGGTACCTGCTGCAATCGTCAGAGTTCAACAAGCTGACCAGTCTCCAGAAGACGACATGTTTTTCAGACCTGACACACCAGAGGGCGTTCGGCGTCTTTCAATTGGTGACTGCGGCGACGTGCGTAAGAGGCTGACTTACGGGATTGACTACGAGAATTACATGCGAGGAGAAATTATGGAGATCATCGAGGAGGAGGTTGAAGATGAGTCTGAGGACACTGCTTCACAGCCACAGCTCAAGAAGGTTAGGATGGACA